>VYXC01005077.1:1408739-1470128 GCA_013397175.1 Platysteira castanea
AACTCATTTATAAAACCCAACGACTCTGGCCATGTGAAACTTTCGCTCGCCACTGCAAAACCCTGGAAAAAATTAGAATGGGGGGAAAAGAAAAATTAAACAAAATTTATTACCAGACATCACCACACCAGTCTTCAAACGGCCTTTGCAGGTTAATTATTAATTATTTAATAGCAAAGAAGGGCTCGAAACGCAGAATGGTTCGCCACAGACTGAAATAATAAAAACACTACCCCCCGTAAACTCTTTTGTAGGGCTCCCATGCTCAGCCCAGATACAATGCTTCCTGCGCTCCAGCTCATTACCTCTGCTGATGGATAATGGCCAGCGTTAGAAAAAGCAGGGGGATGCCGAGAGTGGTGCAAGGAGGTGCGCAGGGGAGCGCAGCCAGGGATGGTCCCTCAGTTGGTCTCTGCATCCCGCAGTTCGTGCGGGAGCTTGCTCGTTCCCTCCTCTCCATCTCCAGCACCGCACGCCCCTGCCCACTCACTCCTCTCCCTGCATCTCTCCTGTCCGCTGCTCTATGGGTAAATTAACACAGCAGGCACCGAGCTGCCACAGCCAGCCCCGGCAGATCCCAGCTGGCTCGCTTAAAACTAGCTCATGCATCTTCATGCTGCGCCGCAGTCGCTCCTCTCTCTGCAAAGGAGCGGAAGTCAAACTTGTGCAGCCGCGAGTGCAGCCCTGCCTCCCAACTCTTACCATGGTGTTGGGCAAATCCTGCCATCCCACTGCCTCGATTCTGCCACCGGAAAAAAAAGAAAATAAGATTTTCTCTTGCCTGTGTTGTAAGGATTATTTGCTTAGGACGTCTGTGTGCTGAAGTCTCAGCACTTCTGGAGGGAAAAAAAAAAAAAAAACACAACAAAAAGAAAAGGAAAGGAAAAAAAAAAAAAGGCAGTGCAAAAAAAACCCAAGCCAAAAAGCATACTCAGGGTGTTTGCACTAGAGCGGCGTGCTTGAGGAGAGCTGTGTCCAGCATTTTCAGCCTGCAAGAGCAGCCTCTCCCGAGCCCTCCAGCAGCAGCCAGTCACCACTGCCGGCTCACCCACTGCTCCCACCTGCCCAGCCGAGACGTGCACCCGGACCCCAGAGTCAAGCAGCAGCTCTTCCTCAGCTGAGCAGCGCGCAGGCAGCACTCTGCTCATCCCTGCCCAAAGTCACACTCTGCAGAGCTCATGGCAGCCTCTTGGCAGAAGAATCTTAGTTTTTTTCTTTCCTTCTATTTTTTCCCCTCCCCAGATGATGCTGCATTTACAGCAGCAGCGGATGGGGGTGAGGACTCGTCCCCAGGAGCACCGTGGTGTGGCCCCTACACCCCAACGAGTGCAGGACATCTCTCAGGTCACACCAACCCATCACAGCACCCTGCTCTGCTCCCTGGCCGCTGGGGACCCACAGATGCCACAAGGATACTGCTGGTTTCATCTCCTGGGGGGGGCACCTCACCCTCTCAGGCTAATGGCAAAAGGTCCAGGAATTTACAACATCAAACACTACATTTCACTTGGAGGAATCTAGATTGACTTGAACATTCAATCCCAAATTTTCTCCCTCACTTTCTTGTTTCAGCTCTGCTTTCCATCCTTACCTTAATCTTGCTACAGCTCTGTGAATAATTGACTTCTTGGTTCACTGCCTCAACTAAGAGATTGCTAGAAAAAAATATATCATTTCATGTTAGCCCAAAAATGAATGCTTTGTGTGTCTCGCTGAACAAAATGTTTCTTTAACTCAAAATGAAGCATTTTCTTTTCTGAGTTATTTTTACCTCATTTTTTCAAGTTACGGTCATTCAATCCAGCTCTGAAATGATGTCTTTAAAAAAAAAAGTTAAACACTTTGTTTTGAATATACCAAAAGAAAAACTGTGAATTGCTATCTTGTCTGATTATTTTATTTTTTGCAACTTATTGGCTTTATTTGTTTGTCTGAAGAGGAGGGTGGAGAGGGCAGACTGCCAGAATGAGTCATCCTGTTTGGCAGAAAATTATAAACTATTTCAATTGATTTTAAAATTGGGGGCTTTTTCCAAAAAAAATTCAGCATGCCTTCCCACCCCTGAGCTTCCCCCAGTGCGGTGGAACAGCTCCTGGGGGACACAGCCCCTCAGAGCCATCCACAGCAGTAGAATGGCCTTATCTCCCTGTTCTGTGATAATTCCTTGAGGATTATTTGCCATATGGCAAATCTTTCCTTTACAGACACATCACATTGAATCTTACTGCTGATTTGTTCTGGTCACCTCCAAGCCCATTTCAGACCTTTATCTAATCCAAATTACTCCTCGGTCTTTCATGTTTCAGGTTGTTCTCTAGACAAAAGGAAAACCTACATACTGCCCTGTTCCTGTTTTACAGTTCTCTCTGTCAATACACTCTAGGTCCCCTTGGGGTGTTTCTTTGCCCTTGTCAATAAGGATAAGACCTCCCATTTTGGCGTCAAGTATAAAAATCAATAACATCATCATTTGCACTCCCTTCTAAATCACTGACAAAGGTATTAGGTTGGACCCAACAAAAACCCAGACCCTAAATCCATTTTCATTCATGAACAGCATCCAGCAAACTCCGGCCAAGCAGCAGTGTTGCTGTCCAAGCCAGGAGGAATCTGCTGCAGGAGTATTTTGAGGCAGTGTCTGATCTTGCTAAATATACTTATTAACCATAAGAGTAGGATGCTGAGGCTGCAGAGCACTTCTGGAAATAGATTCACGGTCATCAAGCTGTGTATTAGCTAAAACCTTGGATCTTTCCAGGCAGCCTTGAGCAGACGATGGGGCACCTCTCCCAGCCCTGCTGGGATAAAACTGCTAGCCCTGGGTACCAGGCAGGGTGGCCAGGAAGGGTTATGCCTATCTGCATTGCTTTCCTGGTGTCCTGCTAAGAAGGCTGGCAGGTCAGCAAGGAGGATGCCAAAGAACCACTGTGGTCTAGGAAAAGACATCCCAACATGGCCAAGCCCATTCAACCCTGACTGAGGGAAAGCAAAAGAGATGCCTGCAGGGAACCACAGCAAGGAGAACCAGCTCTGCAAACACCTGTCTTGCACAGGGGGAGACACAGAAAAAGATACAAAGAGAGAAGAAGGAAAGGGTGAAAACTCCAACTCAGGGAGATCAAGGATAAGATCATACTTATGCACAGGCCAGGCCAAGAAAATGAAAATCCAGTTCATGCAAGCCTCATGCAGCTAGAAGTGCTTTGGAACTGGATTTGGCTCTATGGAGAACTGGAGTTTACTCTTCGTTAGCAAGACAAAACAGGAAATAAAATATCTCTTGATGGGGGTTTCATTCCCTTTAACAGTGCTGCAGGTAGAGACATCCAGCCAAGAAACAGTCCAAAAAGTTTCCTTGAATATCAGCATGGGTAAAAGGTGGGAACTCTGGAAATCAACCTAATATTCGCCAGCTACATGCAATCTTCTCTTAATGATTTTTATGTTTAACAGCTGCAATCAGTTTCTCTATTACTACTTACACTTGACTCTACAGTAACAAACAGATTGACTAGAAATTGCCCTTTTCCACTCAATACAGTAGCTCTCAGCTACTGGAGTTCATCTAGGAAGATGGGATAATTAATGGGAACACATTCTTAGGTCTTTTTTCAGCATGAGTCTCTGACTGCTACTAGGGGGAAACTTCACCTGTACAGAAAACAGATTTCCTTCAGGAACCTCAGTCACTGTAACTCCAGAGGAAAAATGATGTTCTCAGCAGGAAAGCATCCAAGAAAAAACGTCTCACCAGCATGCATAAGAAACAGCTAGGAAACCTTGCCTTCTATGCATTCTTTTAAATTAATTTATTGCCATTAGTGGAGGTGACTTAGACGAAAGGTGTGTCTCCACTTTCAATCCTTTATCTGTAATGCAAAGACACAGATACTGCTGTAGCAAGCAATATGCTGATTAGTTGATGTTTATGCAGCCATTTGGGAATATAATGAGTTATGTCATTATTAAGCATTATTATAAAGCTGCAGCTCTGGATGAAAGCCAAATTTCAATGTGTAAGTCAGAGGAAATTCAAAATTCTGACTCAAATTCTTGAAATCAAAATCACCACTCATACCTACAAACTACAGCACTGCAACTGCTAACCCAGGTGGCTCAATTATCCCGATACAATTCCCTGCAGGCACAGCAGGAAGGGGAATTTAAGGACAGGAAAAAATCTTAAGGTTGACTAACCACCTACCATTTGCACTTAGCTTAAATGAGACATCAGTTGTGTTTGCTTTAGTGACAGGAGCTGCAGCAGTGCAGTGGTAAAGGCTGTCTCTGGTAGGGCAATAAAGACATCAGGGAGGTGCTGCAATGGATGTCCAGGTTGCGGAGTGATTCGGTGAAGGAGAGCCAGAGGCCTCGTGTCACTGCTCAAGGGCTCTCACCCCTGCTTGTGTAAAGCCAAAGCTGCCCCTGGACATCCAAGTCTTAACCCTGACGCTGCCAGCACTGAGCATTTTAGCATAACCTCCCTGCTTGACTGTCTGCAGGAGTGGAAGAGAGAAACAGCAGTGTTGGAGAGGGACAAAAAGCTAAGCAAGGAGAAGGATTTCTAAGGAAAGGAACTGAACTGACCTCAGGCCAAATTGCACAACATTTTTCCATCAGCGTGCACATGCTCACAAGCCCCCACTGGATGGGGGGTTTATCTTCAAAGAGAGTGACTCAGTGCATGAAGGTGTCAGGAAAGAAATTAATGCTCCCTCTTCCTTGAATACTTTGGGGATAATATATTGCGAAAACCCTGTGGGAAACGAAGAGGAAGCAAGGACTAAAAAATCACAGAATTCAATGTAAGATGTGCCTGGCAATAAAACATTGCACTGGGCTAACCAGGAGCTTTTAAATGATACCGAAAAAACCATGTCTGTCTGGGGCAAGGTCCCCTGGAATCTGCCAGAAGCCCATTCCTGAGGGCAAGCATCATGCTGTGCATGACACCAACTGGGCCTTCAAATGCCTCCAGCTCTGACCTTCATTTCCATGCTAAATTCATAACTTTGCCTCTCACTGCCATTTTACATCACCTCTTCAAGCACAACAAGATTCAAAAGAATCGCAGGGTTATCCAAATATAATGGAAAATGAATATAGAAACATGCCACCAGAAGAAATTGTAATTTTAAAAACCAAAGAAATGCTGATTTATAACACTCACCTGAATGAAGCTGACTTATGTTTTCAGAACTAGGGAGAAAACTAAAGTTTCTATCTTCAAGCAAATATTTTCTTTACTCTCATGAGAATATCTTTATTTTTACTTCAACTGGAGGCATGGCACAGTGACAACATGGCAGGACTGAGAAATGTGTTATTTCAAGCCCAGTTTTGTGGCTGTTAAATATTTGGAAACTTTGAACAGTATCACGTGATAAGGCACTATGACAGACTTTAGCAACACAAGTATGATGTCTTTTCACATGAAGTTACAGGGAATACTGGTATAATATATATACTTTTATATTCTATAAGTAGCTCGTTCACACTTTATCACAGGCAACATCCAAATTCCAGACTGAAAAACTAAATTACCAGCTGGAATCAACAGAGCTTTTATGGCATTTTTGCTTTAACATGTGACTGCAGAGCAAACACTACATTAATTTTCACAGTATTACTGTAGGAAGAGGTGATGCCTCTCTGCCTGAGCTAAAGAAGCACATTTTGAGTTTTTTCAAAACTTTAAATGAGGACCTTTTCAAGCAACAGGTTAATTCGTTCTAACAATCTTCATTCAATGCCCTCTGGAAAGGGCACAGGCAGGACTCTGTGAAACCAAAGAGGTAAATAAGGTAATCAGAAAGCACCGGCACCAAGGTCAGATAGACAACTTGCACTCCAGCACATGATAGCTTTTGAGAGCCTGACTTTGTAATCTTAATAACGTTCCCTCGGCATAGAAGTGCAGTTTCCAAAGATTTTTCTTAGCAGATACAATGATAAGAGTGAATAACCTCTCTGTTTCCTGTGCCACCCTTTCTGAGAAAAGCCTCTCACTTACACGCAGCAATGTTTGTAACCAAGCAAAGGCACTGTATGTTTGTGATGTAAATATTAGCCCAGCAGAGAAACACCTTTTTATTACCCTGCTGAAAGTCCTTCAGAAAGGACAGTGAAGGGCAGCAGGATCCAAAAGAAACCTTTTGGGCTGGCAAGATGGGCAGGCAGGCTCACACCACGCCCATGAGAATGTCCCCCACTGCGTGTGCCCACAGAAAGTTTTAGCCTGGGTTTTGAAAGGCTCCTGGGGTCACAGAGGACAGTCTATAATCCTCTTCCAGGACTGGCTCCTCATGTACCCCTTCTCACCCCAAAACTTCCCTGTCTCCTGCTACAGGGCCATCTCAGAGAAAATGTGACTTGTTTATTGAACTTTCCCATACAGAGCTGCTTTCACAAGCTCTTTTATACTGGTCTCCATGTAACCAAAGGAGCTGGAGGTCAAATACTTCAAGGGTAAAATGCATGGCAAGGGTGAATTTTCCAGCCCTGGTGAGAGGAATCCTGCTGGTGTAAATACCAAACAAATCATGTCATGCCTGTTACAGATGTTGCCCCTTCCCACTCCCTCTGTTCATCTTTTACTCACTGTTCTCTGGTCTTCTGCTCTCCCTCACCAGATACTGGTGTTTTGTACCTCCACATCCTGGACTCTTTATGGCTTTTCAAGTTTTACCCAAAATTTAGCCTTCCTCCCTTGTTATGTCCTTCAACTCCTTTCTTCTATTATTCAAACTAAAAGACATTTTGAATCTAACTCAGTCTCACAGAAAGAAAGGTCACAACCCAGATGCAGTAGACTGGGGGCAGCTATTATTGGAATGAGAAAAGAGTTTTGGTTCTTCAGCTCAGGAAAACAGGACTTAATCAGTACAAAAAAATCAGAGCTCTGCCTTCATCAAATGCCACTTGTTTTATACCTACTTTATCAAAGCACAAAGCAGATGAACACCAAGTGTAAATCCCGTACTGAGTAGAGCAACGGTCATGTTTCCCTCCAGTCACTTCTCCATCCCACATCTCCATTTCCAGGAGGAGGGATCAGAGCAGGACATGAGATTCATATTACCAAACGCAGAAAAATGTCCCTATCCCTAGGATCTAAATCATGCTAATATATTCACCACTGCAGCATCTAGACTGAGTGTCTCTGACCTACCACAGTTTCTTGTGATCCGCCACAAACTTCCGCAAACCAAAACAACACTGCTCCTGCCATTGCGCCTCTTCCTCCCATACACCATGCCTCCAATCCAAAGGTCTTTTTCACTTCTCCTTCCTCCCTCCCCCAATTCTTTGTCTCAGCAACCTCTTCTGTGCCGCCCACACACTTGGAAAGCGGAGAGCAGACCAATCTGGCAAGCTCAAATAACAACCAAAAAAAGGAAAGAAAAGGAAAAAAGAAGTAGTTTTCTGGCCTAGAAGACTCCTCTGTATTTTTATCTGGAGGGAGCAATCAAATCTCTTTTCCTTTCACCAGGAACCAAAGGGAATGGTGATGGATCCCAAGGCATCACATTCTCACAAATCAGCCCTCACAAAAATAAGGGGGAAAGGCTGGTATTTCTTCCGGACACACAGGCACCTTTGAATAGGAACATTAAGCTTCTTTTTAACCTTCTTCCACCACCAAGCACCAGTTAAAAATATCAATTTTTACAAGGTGGGGTTGGATTAGCCAGTTTTCTTGTTTGTTTTTCTTAAAGAGAGTTGAGGACGAGCTTTGCTGCCTGGAGGCTGGTTAACCAGCCAGGCAGTTGTTGGCACTTCAGGGGCTGCTGGGCTGGCTGGGCATGTGCCCACACACACAGCACAGGAAGGGAGTTTGGAAGGGTGCAGCACCCCCTCAGTGCCCACATGGCACTGGCAGCATTTACCCATCGAGGTCCCAGTCCTGCAATCTCACCAGCACATACAAAAAACCCACTCTGGCATAAAGCATCTAATGACATTAATGGCACACAGCACAGTGATATGGTCCAGGCATGTGGAAATAATCACAGGCCCAGAATCCAGGATGACTGATTTTTTTCCCATTCAACATATGTTTTACTTAGATGTCTGCTTCTTCCCGCTCTTCCTTCTCTCGGTCTCCCAAACTATTATTTGGTTTTGGAGGAACAGAGGAAAACATCTTTAAAACAGAAACATTAAATCACACCTATCTAAGAAAAAAAATGCTTAACTTACATATAAACAAGGTATTTTATTAAATACACACATTCCTAATAATAGGCAGGATTGACCCCATCACAACTGGTCACTTGAGCAGATAAAACACATCTGAACTCTGTTCAGCATGAGGGGATAAAAATAATGTTTGCGATTAGAATCAAAGAAGTTGAGTTTCAATGAGGAATAAACACTGCTTATTAGGACCAAAGTGTATGTTCCACAGGATGACTCAAAAACTCTGAGCTATTCTGTGCAGCTATTTGCTTGTTCAAGGTGACCTGTGAGCCATACCCCAGGCTAGTAAAAATCAGCAGTTACATCATTTACAACACCAATCCAAACACAGTGTCTCTCCGTCCCTATCAGGTCATCTTAACTCAGCTGTTCTTATGTCCCGGAGACGTTTTAGCTGCACAAAAGCATTTTCGCTTTCGCAGCTTCGTGCCAGCTATGATGACTCCTGTCACTTTAGCCTTATGTAGCCACATGGACAAAATGTCCATCTTCAATGGCTTTATCAGCACAGTTGCAGCCACAGTTATCATAATGCTGACAGTCTTTAACCAGGTTTTCACCAGGTATCCACCTACACTGCTCTACTGAAAGCAAATTCTCACCTGTGCCTCTAGAAGTAGATCAGCCACCATACTCTTTGCCAGATTTCCTAAACTGGACGTTTTCACACATTTCCTCTTGTCATGTAACTTGAGGGGCCAATACCAACATCACTCTGGTAGCAGCAGCATGTCCTTGTCCACAGGAGACACTCGCACTTCCCAGGGGAATCCCTCCTTGACTATTACTCAGCTTTTACCTCCAAAGAGAAAACACAGACAACTGATGCTCAGTGCTCCCCAACTTCAACCAGATCTTCTTCAAATTGCACTCTGCTACACTTGCAACTCACACACAGTGAACTCAGTCCACTAACATTTCCAAGACCTCATTCAAGGTCTGACTGTGGTCTCACCCCCACTTCAGAGAGTATTTGCCCTTCAGCTTCAGTGAGAGAGCAGAAGAGAATGTTTTCCTTTAATGTAGAGTAGTTAAAAAGTACAAATCTTTTTCTGTCCATCTTAAGACAGGAACATTAGACATGAGCACGACAAGATAAATAACTCTGCATGTTCCATGTTAGCAGCACAGATCTGTATATAACATGGACTTGATGGTATTTCAGATGATGGTCCTTTCAACATCTTCAAGTCTATAGAAGATCCATGTCTTAGGAGTTTGTGATCTTCCCAGACATTAGTTTTTTGCAAGACAAACCCCAGTACCAGCTGTCAAGGCAGAACTTTATTTAAGAGAATATGTACGAGACCCATACCTCAGTGCCTCTTAGCAACTCCCCTTCAAACAGGCTGCTCTTGGAGAGGGCAGGGAGCCACCTGTCCCCGGATGCTCAAACACCAGAGTTTACTTGTTGGTCATTCCTTCTGGATATTGCTTATGCTAACCCAAAGCTGAGTAACGACGTTCTTCCTCACAGCCTGCACTACATTGCTGACACCATTTATCCATCTGCTGCTTTGCAAGTCTGTGAAACATCTAACAGACTCAAAACTCAGGCGATGAAGAAAAGCATCTTTATTCAATACCTTATTGAATACCTTCTAACAAACAGAAGCAATGTCTGTCTCACACAGGAGGGAAGGACCCTTAGCTGGGTAAGACCATAGTCTGAGTCAATACCTGTTGGGATTTAGACACCTTCAGCCAAGGAAGGAGACTTGGAAGACATTGAAATTTGAGTGGGAGAGTTGCATAAAGACACACAGAAATACTTAAAGGAAATGGGCACAATGAAGAGGAAAGACATTTTTGCTGGCTTATGAAAATTAAACATACACAAGGCTTAATCTGCCACTACTGAAATCAACAAGAATTTTGCCAGTGAAGCAAAACGAAAGTAGAAATGGAAACAGCATCTGATATTTGCTGTGTTAGACTCATACAAATTGCTGTAGTTAATAGCTTATGAGATAGATAAATAATACACCATAGGCAGCATATGATTTTAAATTTTCATTTTCACTGTACAAAGGTGTCATAATCTGGAGAGTTCTGATGCTTGTAAAAGCTGATTATGCTGACTCATATTTAGGAAGAGGCTTTCCATTTGGATAGTCATGTTAAATCTATAAAGACACCAAACAAAAGAATATGTGAAAGAAAAATAGGTTAAAATACAACATAGAAATAGAAGGATAATTTGGATAAAATTTGTTGCAAATAATTTATTGCTGAAGTACCCTTCAAACTTAAGTTCTTGGAATGCAAAAGGCAGAATATTTCTGTAAATTATTGTTTGGGAACTGATTGTATAAGCCTCAGAGGCTTATCCAGTATAAATGAAAGCATCTGGCCTTGTATCTTTAACACCATAATGAGATGGCTGCTGAGCAGTCACTATGGAAAGCATGATATTCAGAAATTAATATCTCTCTGAGCACAGAACATCTAATGAAGATAACAAGGCAGAACAGAGAAACAGGACTTGGACTATCACATCAGGCATACTCGATGGATTAGTCCTGCAGGCAGCAGACCTGCACTGGGGAACAGCAGAAGAATAGGGTAAGGAACCTAACCCTAAACAATTAACCCTTGGGTAAGTAGCAGAGCATTATCAAGCCAACACAACTAGATCCAAGTGTAGCACTTCGGGGCAGTCAAACCTGGGGTTAGGTTCTATTCTGGGAGCTGTGCTTTTTAGGGACATTTCCACAATTTACAGCCTGTGGAATGCAATAGGCTCTGATATCATCATTTTCTAAATACTTTCTGCACAGCAGATGTTTTGTGTCTGCACACTATCCCTCAAGCTTCTACCACCTGTTTCTTTACCTAACAAGTCAGGTGTTCATGTTTTTTAATCAAAAGAATAAAATGGCCAGGTTTTGTCTTCTAAAGAAGAAAATATGGGGGTTCTTCACTTGTTCCCTGCACTCTTGCAAAAGCTTGTTAGAAATTTAAAAAAAAAAAAATGGATCACTAAGTGGAATGATTGGCCTTTAGTCATAGGGAAAATTACAGAGTAGGACTGTAAGAGGGTGAATTGGCAGCACACACAATGAAGCCTCACACCACCTGACTTTCTTTCTCCCTTTTTAAATAAGCAACGAGTAACATGAAGAGGCACCATGGAGACAGAGAGCTCCGACACCAGGCAAGGTGTGGAGAGGAGGAAGAGCAATTCTGGATGAATGCTAACATCTAAACATGCCAGCAAGGCCAGCAAGGGCCAGGGGTGTCACAGATGGATCAGATCCTGAGTCCTTTGAGGACCTCAGACTGCCATCCCTGACCAGCTGAGGGTCAGACCCCCAGTAAGATGAGAGGCAATCAGCATCAGATGCACAGAACTGGGACACATTGCTCGAGAGCTGCCCTCTCCTCTACCCTCTTCCCAAGAGGGATGAAAGCAAAGAAACAAAGAACTTTTTAATGCACCATCACTGGTGACGCACAGCTGTGACACTTGGCAAGTTCCTCATTATGAGCCCCAGAGAAACGGCAATCATTGCAAATGTCATGTGGTTTAGCATGTTTTCTGATTACTGTGTGTGTACAGGAAGCTCCCCTGCTGGGGCAAGTTCATTCGCTATTTCTTCATATTCAAATAGGATTTATACCACTACATTTTAAAAACTGTTTTAAACATACCTTAACATTAAAAGATGCAAAAATCAAACAGCATGAATGACTCTCCTCACTGCCCAAGCCTAGCAACATAGCCACAGTATCACTGCATCTCCCTCAGACATTTGCAGCGCTCTGGAACACTAATGGCAAATATGAACCCACCATATGTAGAAACAAGTTGCATTCATCACTGATTAATGCATGGACAAGCAAAACTGTGCTAATAGAAACATTTGGAGAAAGTATATTTCCCCTCCCAAACCAAACAGCTACAATCACCCAACCAGTAAGAAGAGGCATTATCATGAAGGGCTCTGTCACGTGCCAGGGAAACAAGCAGTGAATGAAAACTCATTATTAAGAGGTCAGAAGAAATTAACTGTTCAACCAGGAGCAGAGAAACTTTAGATAACTAACACACATATAAACATCATGGATTTACCAAAGTCAGTTAAGGAACTGGAAATGGAACCAATCAAATTGTTCACTGCACACAGAGCACCCAGTCCAAGGTGCCACTGCAGCCCACAGTGACCCTTCCCACCGTTCCCAGGCCACCTTCAAGGGGTAACCTTCTGTGCAGCCACCACCATCCTAGGCTTCTCTGCTCATGTTTCCAGCAAAGTGGCAATTTCAAGAGTGATTTTTCTTGCTTGTGATGTGAAAAATGATCAAAAGCAAAATCTTCCTTTCCTAGAGGTCACCTACTCAGCCACTTTAGTTGACACATGCTATCTTCAGCATCCAGAGGGACTCGGGAGGATGACTGACTGTCAACAGCAATGAAATCTGGAAAAAACCCACAGCTGTAACACTGTTTGCCCCATGCCCAGTCCAGAGGATAACATGTCCACAGCACCCTCTTGAACTGCAGCTCACTCATTTCACCATGCTTACGCCATCAGCTGTTGGCAAAACATGACTAAGGCACTTTATTGCCTTGAGGCTTAAGAACAAAATGTCTCACGCAGGAGCGAGCCTGCTCTGATTGTCGACAGAGTCAGACCAAGGCTGTGGATGGAGACCAGGATCTCCCCAGTCATTCCTCACTCCTCTTTCCATGTGGAGCAGGCTCTCCATATACCTATCTTCCTCCTGGTCACCAAACTGGTCTTTGCTCATCCATCTGTGGTTCGGGGCAGGGGACAACATAGGGATGCCCAAGGTCATCCTTACCACTGCTCTACCCAAATGGGAGCCAAGAAAAAGACAAGGAGAGAAGGGCTTTCTCCCCCAAACAAGAGGATGGGTGACAGTGGGGTAGCACCACTGCCACAGCCTTTGCTGCTCCTTACATGGCTGCTCTTCTCTCTGAGTCAGCTCCCTTTTGCCATGTGTGGAGCAGAGCACTGCTTGCTAAGTCATACAGAAAAGGAGACAAGGAAACTAAATGCAGCTCTGAGTTATTGTATTATGCAGGGTGGGTGTGAGTCGCACTGCTCCACACTACAGTCTGCTCGGTGCTCGCAGGCTCCGCTCTGCCATGGCTCGATAAATAAGTAATCACAGGGAGCCCCAGAGCCTCTGTTCAGTCCAGGAGCTTTATGTGGCAAATGAGTCATGAGGAGTTAGAGGGACAGAACAGAGAGATACAGCACCAACAGAGAACATCCGCCCTATTTCTACAACTAGAATAGACCTAAGCCATCCTCTGAGCTCACCCCTTCTCTAAACCATTTCTCACACTTTCATACAGCTGAGAAGAACATGTGTGAGAAAGGAAAATAGCCATGTGTTTTGTCAAACCACAGAGATGCTAAGTGTTTTACAGTTTAAGAGGCCAAGGTACTCAGTACCTTACAAATATATACATATTTCCACGATTGGAAGTAACTAAGTCAAAATTCTGTAGTTGTAACATCAAATGTACAGCTTCTGTTTAGCACCATCCTAAATTGTTCACAGTTTCTTACTTCTACCTTGAGACAAACAGAGCAGCAGCAGAAAAACTAGATATAAATACACAAGTGAATAACTGATCAAGCAGAACACAACTTTTCTTATATGAGTCCTTCAAGATACCTGTACATCCATCAGGAAAAAAACAACCTAAATTTAAAAAAAAAAAAAAAACAAAAAAACAAAACACAGTCTCCCAAGAGAAAGATTTTTAGGTTACATGACAGTAAACCTAAAAACAACACAATAACATGGCCAGCCTTCTACAAGCTGTCTCTAACACAAGTTTACTGGGACATCTTTTAGAAAAGCACAGCACACATCTTCACTTTGCTTTAGAGTAACAGAAATTGGGGAATTTTTGTCACCTCATCTCAGCAGCAGTTTGCAAAAACGGCCTTCAGCATTCAATTAGTTTCCATTTCACAATTAGCAAAATACATTCCCAGAGCTATCACAGAGAAAAAACAAGAGGTGTGTGCTCTCTCAGACTCCTGGCTGCTCTTAGAGTGGCTGGACACACTGCTCCCCTCAGGATTTTTAAAGCTGCCTGTTATTTCAGTGTGACACAGCAGCAGTTTGTTGTATTATTCCATAAAATCAAAACCCACCATTTCCAATCAGAACAAGATATCCTCCATTTCAGAGATGACTTGCCCACTTTAACAAAGGGATCATTTTAAGTTGCTGTCCTCAAGCCCACCAGACCACACGCTGCGGTGAATGTGGAGGGGGAGGCAGGGAACATTTCTTTGTGCCATTATTCAAATGTCTGGCAACAACAATGGCTAAAAAGGCTGAGAATTTAAATGACTTAGCATCTAAGTGGATTCACTGGAAATACTTTCAAATTTTTTTTTTCCTAGTAGATAGCCTGAAGATATGCAAAGACTGGAAAGTGCATTCAAGATGCTCAATCTGATGTTGCTGTCTATTTATGTCAGTACAATTTCCAAATAAAAATACTGAAGCAAATGGTCATCCCCAGGGAGCAGATGTTTGAATGCAGTGATGGGGACCAATTTAAGAACATAGGTACAAATGAAATGTTCATTCTGTTCCAGCCTTCTCTAGTGAGGTGAATTGTGATTCACAGAAAGGAGATGACTACACCAGACAAGTATGAAAAATTAATTTCATTTTCTCTAACAGTGGACTGCTGGAGTTTAGGAGGGTGTCTTTCCAAGTGAGATGCTACCTCGCACAGTAAGACAGTATCTGATGTTTTTAAAAGCAGCAGTAGTGTTCTCCAAGTCAGATGCATACAGAATACAGTCTCTGAAGCTATTCTGCACAAATAACTATTTTTCTCTTGTACTTGGTTGCAAATTAGGTTTGAAAGGGCTTCCCTATTTCCTAACAGTGAGTGAAACAGTATGTGTGAATGACTTGTGGAAGCAAGAAAGCGTAGCAGGTTCACTGGATGCTGCAATGCGTGAGGATTTTCCATTTGCTTCTTACAAGCTCACTGCCTTTGCATCTAAAAATACATTATTATACTATTTATATTTCAGCAACATCTTGGATCAAAGCAGGGTGAAGGCATCATTTTGCCATGCTCCGTACATAGTTACGGGTAAATAATCCCCATTCTTTTGGATCCAGCTCCATAGCTGGAGCTGCATTACAGGACAACACTGGCCCACATGACCCAGCCTTCCCCAGAGCGTGCACGGGCACTCACTCCTAAGCTGTGCAATGCTTTAGTGCCCCTGTATGCAAAGCAATGTTTTGGGTTACGCTCTACAAACAGCTTTATATTGTTATTTTGCATGGGTAAATATGAGACCATGGCAGCCTAGCAACTCAACGGCAACAGAAGACAGGTTCAGAAGGAAATTAAGAATAATTTTCCTTTCCCCACTTGCTATCTAGTTTTCAGCAAGACCAGAAACTACGACTCAAAAAGCTGGGTTCTATTTCCAGTGCTGACAATGGTTTTCTGACCATATCTGTCTGTTCCTAGTTTCTAAATTTACAAGATAAAGGTTATAAATTTCCTCCACTTTAGACAGATTTGGAGATCTTCAAATGACAAGTACTATATAAAACAGTGTAAGTTTCTGCCAATTCTACTTAATAGATGGCCTCTTAGCAAAGCAACAGGCAGAGTGAGCAACACCTAAGCAAGTCACATGCACTCTTCACTGAGATTAAACAAGAACTTCTGCTTTAGATGAAGTCAAAGAGCCCTAGGCAAGAGGGAAAGGACTTCTTTATCTATTCCAGCCTTTTTTACCCCAAGGTTTTGACAACTGTGGATCCATCAGTAAATACTCCTCCTCCTCTTTTGTTGCGAGGTATTGATTGCTACCGAGATACCACCGAAGCTCTGGCTCAGCGCAGCTTTCATGTTTTCTCCACTGTCATTCTAAAATTAAGACAGTGGCCAGTTTGTCAGTAAGTTGTCTCTGCAACCAAGTCTTCCACCACTTTTCAGTGTCACCGATTTAATTGCTCTATCTACAGCAGAGCAAAGTCTGTGCTTGTGCCATGAATGAAAGGGGGATGCAAACTGAAACTGGACACAAGACTTGAAATTACTTGTAAATTCTCACCAAGGTTATAAAAGGGCCACTTGAATTTGAAACAGAGATAGTGAACAAATCCTGGAATAAGCTTTCAAAGAGAGAAGAATTCAGGCCAAATGGAAACACACGAAGTATAATTTATAATGAGCAATGTGTAAAAAGCTATCCAAATCATGGAGCTCAAAATGAGAATAAACAGTGATCTTCCAATAGGGACAAGTACAGATAAGGTAAGTATCTGCTAAAAGGCTGAACTCTGAGTAACCCTTGGGTGTTACCGACTGCTTGAAAAAGTCGTCAGTACGTTTTACTAATGGCCAAAAAGACTGTAGCAAAAATACTGCATATTCAGTGTGGCTAACGTGGAATTCAGTACCTGCCAGTGTGACTGTTGCTCAGCAGTTAATTATGTAAAAAATAGACTTGCAATCCACTTTCGGCTGCGATGAGCACAGCTGATCCTGAAAGATAACTGATCTGCCCAATAAGATGGAACAATGCCTGCAGTTACCCAAAATACAGCAATAAAGACCGAACAACCAAAAAAAGCTAAGCCTCACTCAAGTAACATCATGTACTCATTCCCATCTTGATCTGCACGGGCACCAGTGGAGGTCAGCAGGATCACTGTGAAATGTGAAATGCATTGGGCGTAAACACCTGGAAGAGTGTCAGCCCTCAAGTGAAAACAAAAGACAAATTTTCTTTAAAAAAATTTTATACTCTTTGAGGTGTTTTTACATTTGTTAAGGTTCTTTGACAGATGACATCAACATTAACTGGTGGAAATAAAAATTCAGTGCAGAGCAAAGCTATTCCGGTATTAGAAGGAAGAGTGCTAGGGGGCTCCTGGAGCACTGCGGGACAGCAGTAGAGATTGCAACTGAGGTGGCTGGAAAAATACAGTCCCCAGGTGGAGTTGGGAGTCTCCAACCATGGGTTAAATTGTTCAACCATGTTTATTTTCAGAGTGATGACTGCCTTTCAGTAGTTATTTGGTTTGAGACGACACAGATCCCATGTCCTTAGCCTAGGACAGGCTTAGTTCTTAAATAGGTAGACCCTTAAAATATGAAGTGACAACTAATATGGAAACTTTTCCCCCCACCTCAGCCTTCCCCAGACCCATGGGAACAGGAACCATCAGCACTTTATATCTTTCCTGAGGTGGGTGAGATATTCACTGAGTGTTGATGACAACGTCTGACTGGCAAGCAGTCATTATCCCATGGGAATGAGGAAATGTGCAAACACACTGGAAACACGACCATGTGTCATGCTGGCATCAATCACCTTTCACCAGCGAGAGCAGTCAGCACTGCAGACAGTGAACCATCCAGGGCAGCAGGGCTCTTGCTGTGCTCTGTAACTCCATGCTGCTTTTTCCTGAGCCTTCTAGAAGAAAACAAAAGGTGAGCCCTAGACAGCCAAAGACACGTGAGAGATCACACAACTGCCCATCACTAAGCATAACAGCAGAACTTGGCCAGCTCAACAAGTATCTCAAGCGTTTCTTGCCAGGTACTTGAGTTTCCAGCAGAGATGCTGCAGTTTCTTCCAAAAATGTTGTCTTCTTAAACAAACTGGACAGATTGTTGTGGAGATGCTAAGAGAATGTCAATCTGCTAAATGTCAGAAGGATTTTGACTAAACTAGGAAGAAAGACAGTCAGGAATTGCAGCTATATAATTAGTAACAAATCTTTAATTCTACATGTTTGGATAGCAAGGCTGATTTAGAATCAATTGCTGAAGTGGAGCAGCCAAGAGGACAGATTCAGATCCTCTCTGTATCAGTGGAAATGCAGAGTAGCTTCACTGATGCCAAGAAGAGTATGTAATACTGCAACACTTCCATCCGCACAGCCTGGCAAAGCTAATTTAATGATAACACTGCCTTTTTTTTCTTTTTCCTATTTCATCTTTTTACCTATTCATAAAGTGCACCCAAGCCCAGGAAGACTGAAGCTCCTCAAAGGCAGGGGTTAAGCCAGGAACAAGTCCCAGAGTGGCCAAATTTCAAGTCAACTGTTTGTTTCAACATCTGAAAGCTCAGGCCCCAGACTCCTTTCCTTCTTGTAGTCTCTTCTTGTGAACAGAAGTTTCATTGAGGAAAGATATGAAGAGAGAAAATTCCTGGGCATCTTGTTCCGCTTATGTGACTGACCCATGGAGTTGGGCTTCCATGACAGACACCAGACTTCCAGCAGGTTACTAGGCCACTTAATAAAGAAGCTCTTTTGAAATGCCTAAGTTTCTGTAACTCACAAAAGAGCAAGAAAATCACAGTCTCTATCTGAAAACTGATTTGTGAAGTGACATATCTTACATTTTAAACATTATTCATATAATCTGTAGAAGAGAGTTCATAGTTGACTGACACTAAGATGTTGAACACCTTCCAGCCCAGAAATGCTTGCAGTGTGCCAGCTCTACATAAATTAAATCTTGAGTCACAAGGACTAAGTGAGGGTGCTGTGTGTCACCATGGAAGGGATGTTAAGTTTTATTGGACATTGGACAAATTGTTATCTTCTCCCCCCCAAGGAAGTTGTTGCTACCAGCAACTTGAGACACTGCCATCATCATCTGTAACAAAGGAAGCAAGGCCAGAAATTTTTGTCTCCTTTCTCATGTCAGGAAGGGTGTTTTTACAACAGATGAGCAAGAGTGGTGAAGAAATCAAAAATAATTCACAAAACATAGAAATAAAGCTAATACCAGTTGCTTTGGACACAAAAAATACATTACAGAAACATACCACATACAGTCCTGTATCCTCTTGATACAATCTCCTCTTGATGACTTTAACATGGTAGTTTTGGATGAGTCAGAGGGAGATCTGCCCAAGTAAAAACCTCAGGATTGCACCCTCCAAAATTATCTTCACCAAAATCCAGAGAACTTCACAGCCTTAATGTGTCCCCACAATACATTTTGTGTCATTCCAAAGATTAATTTTGGCTTACCAAAATTCTTTGGCTAGCTAAAGCAAGGACAAAAATAGTGGTGTCCACCAAACTGAAAGGAAAACAACAATCTCAAAGCCATTTGTCTTCACAGTAATTTCAGAGTTATGCTAAAAATACGAAGGTGGCATATGGCATTCATAGTGGGTCTCATCACTCTCACCAAATAAGAGGGAGGCAAGTGCAAGGTGCAAATTTTGGTGGCTGAGTATGATACAAAGAGATGTGGGAGGGAAGAAGCTACTGAAGAGCACCAAAAAGGAAACCAATGGGATGGGGCTTGGGTTTTCACTTCTGATGAGGGTATGTTTTATTAAGCATGAAACGGTTTATTAATGAACAATAACACTTTTTAAAGGACCACTACTGGCTTGTACAAGGAATACCACCTAAGGCAAGTAGGAGAAATGTCAAAGTTTCCAAGTCCTTGTTTGAGACTGTTTACAGCATGTTCCAGGGGGAAATATTTTGTCCAAGGTCACATAGAAAGTCTAGGACATATCAGGGAAATTATAGCAGGTGTCAGACCACCTTCCCACCTCCTGGTCACTCTCATTCACCATCCTAGTCACAATCCAATCATGAGGCAAAACCATCATCTGCAACTGCACAGGCCAGACACATCAGTGAAAGGAGTGGCTTTTCCCGGAGAAAGGCAGAGGGAGCTCTAAGATACTCCTTGTGCCAGCTCACCTCACACTATTAAGCTTTTCCCATACTATCCCATTCCTCCCTCCCCTTACAGTCATCCCTTTTTATATTGGCCAAATAGTTCACCACCCGCTTACATACATGACTGCCAGGAAGAGCATTTCTCTAACACCCGCAGACTCCGAGGCCCTAAAGCCCCCCAGACTGCTTAGCTGCACTCAGCCAAGGGTCTGGCAGCACCCTGGTGCTGGCTGTCCCCAGGGCTTTGCCCCACACCTGGCAGCGAGGCTGTTTTTGCAGCAGCTTTTCAGCAGCAGCAGAGATTCCTCAGAGCAAAGCAGCAGCAGAAGCTGAGGCCACCTGGCCAGAGCTGTCCCTAATGTCACAAAGGGGATTTTGCCCAGGCTGTCCTTAAGAGGATTAGGGAATCATCTACCTGCACAAAACAACAGTCACATCTTCTGCTCCAGCGCAAGTTGTTCTTATCTGGTCTCACAAAGCTCGTTCCTGCTCTGGCCAGAAAATTTCTCCTATTACAGGATTCTGCCGTGTAATGCAGACACTTGTGAAGAACTGGGGGTTGGATACAGGTGGAGGGTGAGCACCAGACCAGGTGTATTCAGAGCTCATCCATCCCACAATACTAAGCAGCATCACACAGAGCAAACAAACAAATAGGCCTGGTTCTCAGAGGCTGAATATTCACAGCAAGCTGGATATCGCTCAGCAGTCAAACTCCTGAGGCTTCAGAGGGGGTTTAGGAGGACTGTGGTGTGTTCAAAATTTGTGAAAATGTAACCAATTATTTAGCAGTTTAAATGAGTCAAACATTTAAGCTCAGCTTGCAAGTGATATTCCCAATATACTTCCTATATCAGAAACAGAAAAACCTTTGTTGTGTCAGATGTGTAGATGATTAAAATGGTACCAAACTGGTACATCTAAAAGGAAGAGGAAAAGAAAGCAAATTCCTTAAGGCAAGACCTAAAACCTGCCTACTTTTCTTAGCTTTTTGAACTCTAAGATACATGCAGACCAGCCACCTTGGTTTTTCCTCCCTTCCATTGGCAAAAGATTATCAAGGTGCCTATAAATTGCTTTTATTGATTTTACAAATGGGGTGGTTTTTTTCACATTTTATATTTTATAACTAGACTTGTAATTTAGATTTCAGGTATGGCTTCCTAAAAGAAATCCAGGATTGCCCATTTGACCCCTAAGCAAATCAACCCTAATCCTATAATATAACACTCTTCCACAGGATTGAGCACCCTTTCACTCCCAAGGTGGTCCCACCAGGTTAAACCAGGGTTTAACCATTGTACTCTTGCTCATCCCACTGGTGCCACTGCTGTTGCATGGATTAGTGATGGACTTCCTCTGCCAGGACTCAGCATGGGATCATCAGTACAACAACCCTGGATGCACAGAGCACACGGGGATGGATGTGTGGAAGCAGGGACAGAGTGAGCTGCAGCATGAATAGGGCACAAGGCGTAGTGAGGAGCTGGACACGGTGTGTGTGGTCTGCCTTGTTAACAAAACCTCTAGTGAAACAGGTTTCTTTTGCAGTAACAAGTCCTAGTGCTTACTTACCCTTCCACCTCCAGAAGTTTTTTCCAAAATACTTGACTAAAATATTCCACTGAAGTTGGTTGCCCCTTCCCTGCTGCTGAAGGATTGGGGATTGCTCTGCCCTTTCTCACAGCCTTCTCCAACAAAGATTTCACCTCCCATCACCTCCCTAAAGAACATTAATTTGCTTTTTTCTACAGTTTTCTCATCAGAAACAGCTCCCTCTGCCTCATGGTTCTTGTCCATCTCCTTTGGGCTCTATCAAGTGTTTCCATGCCTTTCTCAAAGCACGCTGACCAAAACTGGACATGTTATCCCAGTTCAGCCCCCATTACTGAGGGGAATGCCTCCTCTAGTCCAGCTGTGGGGCTTCTGCCAGTTGCCCTGAGCATAAAATTTCATTCTTTTGCAACAGAATTACATCATTTCTCATGAGTTTGCCTCCCAGACCCCCACTGCACTAATATTTATCTGCACTCTCAAATTCTTCTGTCCAAGAACAGCATTGTGCTGTTGCCTGTACTGGGTCACACCTGACAATTCCAAATTGCTTCTTAAACTTTATCTTTAAGATTGTTTTGAGATTCCAGTAGGTAAAGTGCTTCCGAGTCTGGTGTACTGGTACAACAGATAGTGCATTTACCTTTCTGGAGATTTCACTCAAATGAAATGACTCCCTTCAAACAACTGTATGAATTTAAGCCTGCCTCAGATATGAAGCTACTAGAAAAACTACACACAGAGGCATTTTTCAGATTACCTTATTTGATACAGTTGTTAGCTTTATATTTTAAAAAAATATCTTTCCAAAAAAATCCCTTCACTGAAGTCTCTAGCAGTCATACATCATATCTTTGTTTTAGAGCTCAGCTGCTCAGGGCAAGATCAATCCCATAGGCAGAGGGGTCTTGCAGGTATTTGATCGATTGAGAGATTTTTCTCTGGCCAATTCATTGTTTTGTATAGGGTTTTATTTCACCTCAAATAAGAACAAATATTCCTTTAACATCACTCTTGACACCAATTCTAAAGGCTGCTCTTAGCTGCCTTCCTGGAGAGCCACTAATGAAAAAGTAGCAGCCTCTTGGATCGAAGAGAGTCCAGGCTCTCAGCAAAGTTTCATAAAGGAATTAGGAATTGCTCTGGTAGGTCAAGTCATTGATCCAGTTAAAGGATTGAAGACAGACATGGACACATAACCATTACTTAACTAATTACCCCTCAGCAAGTGAGCCACGCTAACTGGTGAATTCAGTCTGCTGAAACGTACAGTAAAACTATAGCTTCTCGCATCATGGAGGTGAATCTACTCCTGAGGGAAGGTTTCCTAGCAATACTCATTTCAGAAGCATCACCACACCCAGAGCCTGCCCTAAGTGGCATCTTATTTATCACACAAAGGATAATCAATACCGAGAGATCGTGACAAGTAGGCTGCTTCACCAAATAACTCAAATATTTTAAGACTCTCCAAGAGAAGATGTAGAATGTAAAGGAGCTCACTGGCTATTTCTGAACTGCCCTGATGCTATAAGATCAGCACTGTGTTCTTTTCACTCCTGGTACAACAGCAAGGAAAACACCAGCTGAGTGCTTGGCTGCTCACACCCACAGTGAGGATCTTGGATGCTCTCAGCTTGAGAAGCCCTGTGGGGAGAAGACAGAGCAAATACTTCTGCAGGACTGATTCCAGTAAGGACAACAAGGAGTGTTGCACTGGGGCTGGGTGCCTGGCTGGCAGCTGCCTGGGGAACACAGAGCCATAGCAGCGAGGGCCTGACCCAGCAATGCCATCAGTGATGAGCTCCTGTCCACACCTCCTAAGACCCAAGTGCTTAATTGAAGCTAAGCTGTAATTTGAGTGTTCACCCGAGGTCTCCAGTAAGGGCAGAAATGCCACACCAGATCTCATCTCCACTCCACACAGAAAGAGGAGGTAAAGAATAAAAATAGTAGCAGCCAGGTGCTCCAGTTCCTCAACTTGATTGAATTTGGCATGTGAAATATAGTAAGTTCAAAACAGTAATTACAGAATAATACGTATGAGAAAAAGGCCCAACTCACAAAAAGGAAAGTAATTACAAGCAAAATTATCCGGGAAAGAGAATTAATGGAAAAATATGAGTGATGATGGATATATTTTACCAGATGTCAGAAAAGTGACAATTACAGAAAAAAAACTTCTCAAAAAGAGACTTGTTTCATAAAATAAATGAAATCTTCTAAAATTCAAAATTATATGAAAAGTGGGTGAAAAGAATTTGATAGAATTATTAAATAATTTAGTAGTCAGGAGTTGTTTTAAAGGCTGATTGAGAGCAGTGCACATTCCATCAGTCAAGTCCATTGATAGATATAAGTAGCTGAGCTGACAGGAAGAAACCAGCAGCCATGAGGATATTCAGGATAATTCCAGTAATTACACTCTATGGAGCAGATGACTCTGTGTTTGGGAGGAAGTTACTCAAGGTATCCATAGGATCACTTGATGGACAGATGCACATCCAGTCACATTACCCGAAGAGAGACACAGCACGCTAAGTGAAATGAGAGAACACACTAATTAGGAAATGCAATCACTAGGAAGACTTAATAAATAAACAGGAGGCATTGGGAAGGCTGGCAGAAAGACAGCAGAGGGCAAGCAGGCTTCGAGGATACAAACTTGGTACATTCTGAAGGAAACACCTCTGATAAACAAATTACGTGGGGAAAGGAAATCTGTCCATTTGAAAAATATTAACAAGTACTAATGAAAAATAAACTTGATACAGGTGGAAAGAGGTCAGTATGAAAAACTGAGTGACTGCAGAGTATGGTTGGCAAGGACCAGGGAAGGAGACCATCTCACAGGAACAGGGATCGTTGTTGGGTTACAAGGGCAGCTGAATGTAGCAGCCAGCAAGACCTGGGTACAGCAGACAGCCAGCATCCAGCCATCCTTCCCTGCAGCACTCTGCATTCATTTTCTTTAGAGATTATTCACACAGCTTTCAAGGCTTTTAAGATTCATGAGACTATCCAGAACTGGCACCAAATTTCCTGGGCTTTTTGCAGGCTTGCTACAGCTGGTCAGGAGTCTGTGATAACCCTGCATCCACACTGCCTGTGGATGCAGCACATACCCAGGGGGAGGAGGAATTGCCCTTGCAATACCAGAAAATGCCAGAATACCCCTGCACTTGCAATTCATGCTTAGACTCTGCATTCCCTGTACCCACAGCACAATGGTTTCTGCACATCAATCCAGCAGCCAGCCAGGTGCCCAAAAAAGTATGTTCCATCTTCTTTTAGCTTCTGCCCTCTCCTTCCTGGCTGTTTCATGGATGCATGTGAGCACTGAAGAATATCTTAACAACCACAAAACTGTTTATCAGCACCACCACGGAGCACACACAGTCCATCCTGCATTTCAGTATGTGCTCTTCTCCTGCCGCTCAATGAGCTCATTAGGTAAATGCAAAACAGGAGTACCCATAATAATTTTTCTTCTGCTTTATGAATCTCAACCAGTTTAAATACAATTGCAGTGAATTGCATTATTATTCTTCTGTTTATATTATACTGGTCTGTCCCAGAATAGAAATCAAATAATTAATGATAAAACAAAATAAGTCTGTCCTAGCCAGCAAATAAACACCTTCTGGGTGTTGGTCAAAAACACAGCAGTTGTGCACCTAAAACACATGTGCCTGCCTGCTAAATGTGCTGTGATTGAGTTCCTAATCCCATTCAGCAAAGCACCACAGGGCCAGAGACCCTGACAGTCGAGTCTCCAGTCAGCCTCCCCTTGGCTGTCCAGCTTCAGTACCTACAACATTACAGATCTCCAGTCAGAGTGAACAATGTCTTTCACTTGTGTTCTCAAAACCTGTGTGCTGCAGCTCAATTTCAATCCTGTTTATGCAAATTGGGATTACTTTACAGAAGTCAATGGCATTCTAGGTAGGCACCCACTTTCCAAGGAGGTTTCAAGTAATAGAGACAGCCCAGGAGGCTGCCACTGCCTCAAGGACTGGCTCAGACACAAGCAGCATCATGGAAGTGATGCTCCAGAACACAACAAGAGAGGAAAAGCAGGCAGTGTGGTGGGCCATATGTAAGGTGCAGAGCAGATCCCAGGAGATACCTACTTCAGTGAGCAGCAGCTACAGCAGCGACATCACTCCCCTGCAGCACCCAGCACTGCACTGAGCTGATGCTGGGAGCTTCAGGTAGAATCTACTTCAGCTCCGCTCTGACCTCTGCAGCGCCCCCATCAGCCCCGTTTGCTCCAATGAGTTGACAAGACTCCTTACAGCAGCACAGCACTAAACACCTCCAAGTCTTCAGCAGTTGGAGTTTGAATAAAGAAAATGCCAGAATGCCCAGCTCTGCACTGGAGGTGGGATTTGTATGTCTGTGGTGATCTCATCAAGAGAAAGTGATAGAGCACAGTTTTGTGGAAATTTATCAAGTGTTTCTACAACTGAGGAAGCACTTGAGAGGACAAGCAGTGCTACACACAAACACTTATTTTGTGAATGCAAATATCTCTTTTTTTTTATATGTGCAACTTGCTTTCTTGCACATACTAACAGAGAGAATAAAGATGCAGAACACAACAGGTATGATGGAGCCTGAAGTGGGCAGCCAGGATATTTAGGAGGGTACCTTCTGGACTCAGAGGCAAGAAGTCAGCCTGTGACCTTGACCTGCATGAGATGCTGGTGTACAGACTGCATCTTCTAGTAAATAGCAGGAAGCCAGGTACATGGGTATCTGCAAGATGTTCAAATTCCTAACAGCAGACTAGGAGCTTTACATGAAACTGAAAAGCCTTTGGTTTCTGAAAGTGAGAAGGTAGTGGTTCTCTTTGTAAGGCTTCCCCAGTTTAATGAGTGCCACAGTGTTTCAAACAGATTCTTTTGCTTTGGGCCGAGGAGATAAAAACCCAAAGATGCTTGAGTAGGATAGATCCTTCAGCTTCCCTGCAGGAAAGGTGATGACAGTGAGGAAGCTGCACAGCCTGTCTGTGTGCCGTGTGCTGGGGCACACTGCACACCCTACCCACGGTGCTGCTGCTGGGCACCACCGCACAAGTGGTGCTACACTTGGGAGGAACACAAAGTGAAACAATTTTGAAAATTGATGGTATCTACTGAGGCTTCTAATGAAAGAAGATTTGGAAATATGCTAAACACTGATAAAAATGATGAAGTAGTTCATAATACCTTATTAACTCCTTCAAAAAAAAAAAAAAGGCTTATGGATGTACTGAAAAAAAAGGAGGGAAAAAGCTTGTATAAGCACTGCAGTAAGCAGTGTTACAGATAACACCACAGCACCCAAAGTCACCCAATTGCAGGCTTTACCACAAAAACATGTCCTGAAGGATAACAGCAATGGTGCTTGCTAGAATCACAAAATCTGCCAACTAAAACCATCATATGAAAAACGAGAAATAAAAGCATTATTCAGATAAAGCTGGATTAATTTACTGTTTATGCAATATAGTTTCTCATTTGCACTGGGCTACAAAAGTGGCTGTCCATCCACAGCCCTGCAGTTCACACGGCAGCTACGTCAACTCCTTCCCTTCACTCAGGGCTGGGTTGCAAAACCTTTGCCCATCATGTTTACGTGTCTGGCAGCTTGTGCGCAGATACAAAATATACCATCTAATGAGCTGTACAGAATCCTTCCCTCAAGGTTATATGCCCAGTTCTTGATAACAACACAGCTCCCAGAAAGCAACACCACGATGCACTCTCCCCTGTGGGCACAGTAGCATTTCGGAGGACCAGGAGCCTTGAAAGGACTCTGATGGAAGAAGGCTGGAAATTATGTTAAAAGCATTTAACCCTTCACACCACATATTGAAGACCCATGCTACAGAAACTGTTCTCTGACTGGGGAATGCTTATGCCCTTCACGACCCAACCAACGCCATTTTTAATAGAGTCAACATCCTCAAAAGGTGTTTATTATCTCTCTGGTCACTAATCATACTGCCTCTTCATGGGAAGAGCAAAAGATCATGGCCAGAAATAGGTTTTACTCTCCTGGACCCAAATAGGGCACTTGCTCCTAAGGACCTGGATTCAGCAGAGCAGGGAACACGCGTGACGTGCTCCATCAAACATGAGACCAGTCTTTTGCAACTGAGATCTTGCACACCAAACAAGATGGAGGTTACAGACAGTAACATGCAAAGCTGCATCCCAACTCAAGCAGCTGTGAAACACTATCAGATTCAGCTCAGATTTGCCTCCTGAAGGCCCCAAGGCTCCTAGTAGATAACATTTCTCACAGAAGGGTAATGCTGGAGAGCTCAGCACTGCACAGCCATGCACTGCTAACCTCCTGAGCACCATAGATACAGTAGATATCACACTCGAGATCACGCTCTGGGAATGTATCCTTGCTCATTGCTGGCTGTTTTCTAGTTAAGAGTTGCTTTTCTGAAGTCACTTTTACATACCAAAACATTTTTTGTGTATGATTCAGAAACATGCTATAGTAATAGAGGGGAGACAGGGAGTCTGCCCAGCTCCGTTCAGTTTTATCTCTACCAGCTGCTGTACAGAGCACAAGCAATTCAGGAATCATGGCAAAAACATTCTTCTAAACAGTCCTATGGTCTATTGAGAGGAACGGAAGTTTATTACCATCAATGACTCACTCCCTGCTGAAGCTTTTTCCTGGATGAACTGCATTCTACGCTATTATGTTCCAGTAACAATAAATTATTAATAGGCAAGGGAATTCATAGTTCGCCTCACAAAAATGTAACCAAAAGCTAGGAAAATATGGAATATGCTATAGAGATTAAGTTAAATATTTCATTTCTCCCCCTCTGATGTGCAAGAATTATAGCCCTTCATAATGAATTTCAGTCATAGTTTGTCAGAGGATATGCACGAACACATAGTATTGAAAAGGAATTGTGTTTATAGCAAATGTAGCTTAAGAAAACATTTTTTCCTCTGTCAGTTCCTGTAGTAAGTGCAGAAAATTTTCTTTCCCCAACGCAGCCAAAAAGTGAGATCTTAGGATACCTGGGATCGATTCCTGACCCTACTAACCCTCGTCTGTGATCCCTGACAAATCATTTCACCTCCCTCTGCCTATCCTCCAGCCTGTAAATTAGGAACAACACTTTTCGCCTCAGCAGAAAGATGTGAAAATAGCCTCTGTTAATGATTTTTGAGGCCACATTTAGCAATAAGGGAGGCAGGAAATGTGATCATAAACCCAACAGCACCAATTAGTTAGGTGATTGCTACATGAAGTAAGGACCTGACATCACCTTGGTGTTAAAAACCATTGTTCACTCTCCTGGTTCTCTGCCACTGGCTATCTTTGGATTTCAAGCTGTACATAGAAGATTTCCACACCATCATGCTCAAAGTTTTTGAGGCTTTTTCCAACCATACAGCAACGGGGGAAATTCTGCAGATTATCTCTGAATTTTTAAAAATAAAACCTACTTGAACACCTGGCTCATACTCAAAATTATAGTTTCATACTAGACTAGCGAGGAATAGAAGAAGAAAAAGAAAAGGAAAGTAAAACTTTTAAATCTGGAAAAGATACTTTGAGCTTCATGTCAATCTACATCTGAGTCTACCAAAACAAGGCTTCACCCAAAAACGGACTCATTCCTAAACTCTAGCAGCACTTTGTCTCTTCCATCTATGTTTATCCGTCTTCTGATCCATTGTGATTCCGTGGTTCCTACAAGCACTGGAACACCAACGTACTTGTGAGTGTGTGTGCACCCTCCGGCTCTTGTAGGAACAGTCGTCCCTATTTCACAGGATCAACCCTGCAGCCTGTGGCCGTCACAGGGGAAGGGCCTCTCCCCTCAGTCCGTGCAGGAAGTGATCCATCTATTCACTGCCACTGAGGTATGACAGACACGGAGCCTATTTACAGGAACGATCAAGATTCAATAAAGCAACTTCAAAATATGCCAGATGTCAGCTCTTTGTTTACAGAGACAGCAATGCAATTTGAAGGCATCTGTAACTATTGCTCACTCTAAAAGTGGGAATTTTAAAGGAAAAGGTGGGTGGAATGGGAGAATAAACTCTTGTGGTTCTGACTGTCAGTTAAGACAAGATCTAGTAATGAAAAGATTAGGAAAAAAGAGCAAATGTACAAAAGCTCGTCCCACCCATCTGAGTAAGCAGGCAAAAGTAAAGGGCTTGGCTGCTCAAAAATGGTGTGGGATGATGCAGTATGAACAGGACTGAGATCTTAGAAGCACCCCGCTGCCTCTGTCCCTGGAGCCAGGACAACTCCCAAGTTGCTCCATCCTTCAAGCACAGAACATGAGCTAATTGCGGCAGTTCCTCCAAAACTTACTGATTCAACAAATGCTGAACAGACAGAGTGCTGAGTGTATCAGATGTGCTCTGGCTCCTCCAATTCCATCTTATTTCATCCTAGAAGAAATCTTGGAATGACTGTGTGGCTAAACCTCTGGACAGGCAGCTGCAGCGCTCACAGGAATGTCTTGAGATCTTCTAGTACAGTTCAAGGGCCAGGGAGTAGGTCCTTCTGGATTTTTTCCTGTTCCTGACATGTGAACTTGGATTCATTCTCTTGTAGCAGGTATAGCTTAAATACACACTAAAATGTTTTGTTAAATAGGGGTGGATTGCTGAACTACAAAGAGTTTTTATAAAACACCTTGAGAGCATGAATAAAAGTTATTATAATGACTTTATTTTAAAAAAAAGCTGTGTGAAAAGAAAATATTTCTTCATGGCAATGCAGATTTCCATTGTCTTAAAATCATCATTAGGATGTGAAAACGGTCTGTGAAACATTTGAGATGGCATGGAAATAATTTAGACAGTGCTTAAAACACCATTTATGGAAATTTTGTTAGAAGATTAAAAAATGATAAGTATCTACCTATAGAAGCAAACTTACCTTCCAAAGTCATGAGTAAATTTATTATACAGCTGTGTTAAAACCAAGTTTATTTATACTGAAAGAAATCTTGGGAGGAAACAGAATTTGTCTGGGATCTGAACTTGTTATTCATGCTTTACTGAACAAATAAAAATAAAATAGGCTCTTTCAGTGACGAATGCATATCCAAGTACTATCATATTCTAAATGTGCTTAGTATCTGCCATAGTACCACCAGTGAACAGAGAAAGGTAGCATTAGAGGGGGGTGTAAATTAATAGTTCAGCATAAGGGGCAACAGTTTAGCTTAAAAGTCATATGAAAGGCTCTTCACTTTTTTTCTGCTAATGTCAAACGTAAAGAGTAACCAGACCTCAAACATGGAGAACATGTCACAGTTTGAGCAGAGCCCAGCTCACAAACCCTAATTCCCAGCACACCTTCAGCCGGAACTCGGAGAACTCACCTGCACTTTTGCCAAGGAAAAAGAGGTGTCATTTCAGGCCACAGAACATTGTGCATTTGAAAGACTCACAAGTTCATGCAATTAGCAAGTTACTGGAAATCTGAAGCCTATAGAAAAAGAGAGCTCACTAAGGACAATCCAACATGCAAAAGGGCCATTCCAGGCTCCTTTCTGCAGGACCAAAGTCCTGAGAAGCAGGGTGAGAACAGCTGGCGAGAGGAGGAGGAGGAAGGAAGGCAGCAACAGGGAGGTGCTGACCAGATCCAGAGACATCCAGCTGTCACTGTTGGGGTGGCCCCAACACACAAACATGGACATCCAGCCACCACTCCAGCCTGTTCACAGCCATGACACAAGGATCTTGTTAGGATGGCACCTGCCCACAAGCACCTGACTGGCAAGGGACAGCAGCTCTTCCTGGAAGAGTTTGTAGGATAGTATTATGCCCTACAGAAGAAAAGCAGAAATCATAGCCATGGGAGTTCCGTGAAAAAGTTTGGCTCGACACAAATTTTATTTTCTTCTGCATTTCACCTTTCCAGACCCCATTTACATCAGAACCTGATCCTACAAACTGGGAGTAACAGGCAGAGCTTGGGACAAAATCTGGCTCGCTGTGTTTCCTCAGATGTGTCCATTGCCCCCACAGTTCCCCCAACACAGCCCTGTGATCCATCACAAGAATATCGCGACCCCTCGAGCCCCACCGGAGTGGGGATGTACCACAGCTGCCACGTTACACCAGTGGCTGTTATTCCAAATAAGGGAACTTGTTGCAAACTCCCCTCAAGCTGCCTTGTTCTGGCCAGTTTATGTTAGGGAGACAAGACTAAACAGACCTTCATATTTTCAGAATTAACCACTAAAAATGAAAAATTGATTGTTTGTTTCCAGAGTGCAGATGAAGAGGAGTCCTGCGGCCAGCGGCCTCTTTTGGAATCCACACCACAGCGAATGTAGCACCGGGTTATCTCTTTTCTCTTAAGAGTCTTTGGGATGGATTCAGTGAGGAGTAAACACGTGTGAGCTCCGAGTCACATTTTGGTGCAACCACACTGTCTCAATCCAGTTTCTCCCAGTGTGAACCAGGCTTAGTGTGTGGCCCCACAGCACTTTTTCTGTTGTATTTCCCCATTATTTTTGCCAGGGTGACAGTCCGGTTGTTATTTTTTTAAAGCTGATCTATTAAATGTCAGATTAAGGGAAGTTTCACTGCTTTGCAGCAAACTTGCACCACATAGACTCTTTCAACTGCTGTCATGAATGTAAATCAGTGCTGGTCATTTCATTTCCCTCTTGCTATTTAAGTGGTTTCAGTTGTCTTTCTAACTATCAGGACTGTTATTTAGTGCTGCAAGGCTTGAATTAAGTATTTTTAGGCTGCACTCCTTGAACAGATGCATTCTTACTCTATCTGACCACTAATCCACATGGAAGCTGTATGAGCGCTTTTTGTGCAACACTGAGCTCAACCTAATATTACTACATCTCAGCAGAGCTTATTTACTCAGGTTCAGCCTAGGCAAACTGAATTCACCTCTGCCTACCACATGAACATATGCTCACATCCCAGCTGGCAGGACATGGGTATCGCCTACTTAACCCTTGCTTTGCTTTTCCCCATCTCTGCACAGCCACAGGCTGTTTATTCAAACCTGATAAACATGATAAGCCTCAACATGGCAAAGAAATATGGAAAACAAAGATAAACACTGCCTGGGATGTGACATTTATTCAGCAACAGAATTTCAATAGAGTGCTTGCAGCTAAACGAAGAGGGAGAGAGGCAGAAGGGAAACAAGGAAAGGTCCTACAAGTCAACAAGGGCACAAACCCCATCATTCAGCTACTTAGAGGAAACCCATCCTCAGCTCCTCTTTCATAAACTAAGACTAAGTTCCATCAATTCCATTAATACATTACATGACCCATAATTAAGCTATTGAGAAGCCTTTTTCTCCCCAAAACCCAGTGCAGGGGGCTGTCAGCTCCCCACCTCCCAGTGGAAAGCACTGGGACTGCAGCAGGCAGAAAAGCAAGGAGGCATGGCAGATAAGGATCTGTTCCACCATTACTGCTATGCAGGGAGCACAACCTGTGTTAGTGCTGGCTCCCTGGAGACCCAGACAGAAGTCACCACATCAGTAGAAAACAATTTAAAATAGTCTGGAGGACCACTGAGTAGCAGGCAGCACCAAGCTGCAGGCAGGAGAGCCAGCAAGAGAGCTTGGAAAAACCCAACTCCTTATCAGCCTCCTTCCACATCCGTAAGTCCAGCCATGTTTTCAAAGCACACATCAGGATGCCCCATTGTTCTGTTTATTTGAACTGCATGTATAAATACCTTATTAGAGAAAGAAATGGCCTTTTTCATCACAAACTGCCTCTTCTTTATCCCCAAGCCCATGGCACAGACACACAGCAGCGCGGAGGGCGCAGGCACGGCTGTGAGCACAGCTACTCAACTGGCAGCAAACCAGGCCTCTGCGTTGCCAAATTAAAAGCAGAAATGCAGATGGGAAAGGTGCCTTTTCTCCCTCTGGCCAAACAGCCACCTGGCACAGGAGGGGTCAGACTGATACAGCAATGTGAATGCAAGAAACCCCTTTAAAGCTCAACCCAGCTCTTCCCAGGAGACATCCCACGCAGCTCTGCAGTGCACAGATATGTGTACCCATGAATTCCTCCCCTTTTTATTCAGTGCTCCTTATCTGGTCAGGAATTGAGAAAACTATTAAAAAACATTAATTTGCTGTTCTTAACGCTTAGCTTCAAGAGAGACAACCATCAAGAAAACACAGGTTTGAAAGGAGGCAGCAGCAAGTACGTGAGCCCACGGCAGGGACTGGGATTTTCCATCTGTCTCTGCCAGGAACTCACTTTCTCCTCTGGATTATGTTTGCATGAGGCAGGATCTAATCTAAATGGAGAAATTTATGTAGATTGGTGCTTGCTTTTACCAGAATTACATTTTAAAGGCCAGATGCTGCTCTTTGCTGCAACTCTAAAGAAGCACTGCTTAGGGACAGCACAACTTCCAGTTTACATCTATGTCTCTCACAGCAGAACCTGGTTCAATAAGTATTGGGACCTCAAATCCAAAACACAGTTACAGATAAAAAACAGCATGATGGGGCTTTTTGCTGCTGCATAATCTCCACAAAGTACACCAATAGTGACTTCAGGTAACACTATACTGACTCAGTTCTTTCAGGTGTAAAGTTCCAGGATATCTGAACTCCAGTAAAACCTGATTACAATATAGGTATAAGGCCTCTTAAACCATAGCGTGAATTTCAGGTTAATTTCATAGAATCATAAAGGTCAGAAAAAACCTCTAAGTAATCTAACCCGACACTTCCAGTGATGGCAATTCCATCACTTCCCTGGGCAGCCTGTTCCAATGCTGGACCACCGTTTGAGAGAAGAAATTCCTTCTGGTGTCCAGTCTACACCTGCTCAATCAAATTTTCTGTTTTTCAGCTCAGATGGTAAACGTGAAATACTTGAAGAGATGCTTACTGCATCTAAGAGTAATTTTAGAATAGCCCTCAGTGAACACCTCCATACTTCCATCTGTGAGCCATTTCACACTGGGGAGGCAAACCTCCATCTTCTTCACTTCACAAGCACAAGCAGTTCTCATTAATTCAAGGCAAACTCATATGGAATACAAGGCGGAAGAAGTTGAGTGCCTACACACACAGAGACAAATATGTGGGTATCTGTGTGTGTACGCATGCTGCCAAAGCCTGACAGATCCTGCTGTGACCACTTCTCCTAATTTACTATTACTTTCAACCCCCTCAATTTTACAAACCATTGTTTAATCAGAGAAGCACTTTGAGGGAGTTTTAGTTCTGCAACAATGTCTCAAAAAAAAAAAAAATACAAAATTCTTACATCCGAGGTGGGGGAAAAAAAGTGTATGGACTAAAATTATCTCTGGAGCTCTCACAGAGCCTTTTAGTAGGCAATAAAGTTGCAGTTTTAGGAACAGGTTGTTAAGATGAGGATAAACACCCTCACACCACGGATGAGCCAAACAAGCTCAGTGCTTTGGAGCAGCTGTAAATCCCAGCCGGACAGAAGGCACTGGCCATCCGTGTGTGCGCAGCAACAGTGACAGCTGGCGGACACGGGAGGAAGGCCCTGCACATCCTCCTCCTCCTCCTTCTCTTAGGCTGAGTCACGACCCACGAGCCTTGGAGAGACGAGTCAGAGTCGGGTGGTTTCACGCTTAGGCACACCAGCCAGGCATTTGATAGAGTTACCAGCATGGCCAGGGCATGATTTCCCACCTTTGCTTATCCTCCCATCCTGCTGCACTTGCCTGCATTTGCCCAATCTTTGTTCTGTGGGGGAGAAAAGGGGCTGCTGAAGGTACAAAGTCTGGCTCTTTGTACATTTTAAGTTACTAGCAAAGGTCTCATATTATAAAGGAGAACCTGTGTGACAAGCAGTGGAGAGGGATGCCCAAGCTCACACCAAGAAAGCCCCCGACAGCATGGGACAGAAGGCCCGAGGTTTGGAAAAGCCACAAGAAGTACCTCTGGCTGCAGTCGTTAAGGGACTGGCAGCACCATAGTGCCAGGAAGAGTGGCAGCCATTCACGCCCAGATGCTGAAGAGTCTGAAACCTGATTCTTATTCTTCTTTTGGGGAGAAAACAGCTTTTTAAAATTGTCCATTATTTTCTCTCTCACACCAAGCAGGGAACAGACTGTACTTTTTCCTTCTGATTCGCAAATATTAAATCCCCTCTTCCCACTATTGGTGACTCATGAAAGTGACTCATTCACCTCTACATAGTTTTATTTCCTACACATTTGAAATACAAAGGAAAACAAAAACATATTGGCCTCTCGGGGGAAAAAAACAGCCTTTTCTCCTACTCATCAGCTTTTGCTTATAACACAGATTAAAGGAGAGTTCATCTCAGACTCCAGACACTAAATCGCTCCTCTAGGTGGTCTACAAAGCCAGCAAAGTGATAGCACAGGAGGACTCCTGCCCCGGCTGTAACCGCATTACTCTCCCCACTAGAGGCTGCTGAAGCAAAAGCAACCTGACAGCTCTGCCCCATGCAGGTGGCCACGGGCTTCCCAGCCCACCCACGAGCAAAGCCAGAGCCCTAGAAAGAAAATTAGAAAATTGGTGGAAAAGAAAGATTACTTTGCATATTGGTTTTGTGGGGGTTTTTATAATGCTGAGAGGCTCTGCAGTGAGTCACCGATTCACAGGGGCTCGACTTAACCAGGCAGTGGGATGGCAGAAGGTGGGAAAAGAGGGCACTAACACTGTCGTGCACATACAGCTGTGTGGGAATACAAGGGGGAAAGATCACGGTGCCATCCCTCAGGAGGTTACGGTGTTTTCTGCACAGAACACTTCTCTTGCCCCACTGACATGAAGGGCAGAGAAAGGGGTTCAAGTTGAAAGCACTGAAATCAAAGCAAAATGTCTGGGCAAGAGAAAAGGGGGCAATATTAAACCCCTGTGACAATCCCAAGAGGATCAAGAACTGAAGACCTGGAGGGTGTATTTCACTGAATCACTGCATGCACAGTCTTGTCAAGCCAATATTTGTGCCTTCATCCTCCTCTCCAGAGTCACATATCCAGCTCTTCTAAATGTATAACCTTCGTGCAAAGTGAGTAAAGGAATTTTTTTTTTTCTTTTTGAGAGGATGCTACTATTGAATAATTACCATCGCTAGTTAGGATAACAAAGAGTTAGAAAATAGAGAAATTACTCTGTCTGCAGAGGAGGTAAAGTAACTGATTCTTATGCTTAAGGGAATCAAAGAGAGAACTTGTAGGTAAAGGTAGCTGTAAATTCACCACCTCTCAGTGTCCTCAGCAATGGTTCAGGTCACACGTCACAATGAAAAGAAACAGGAGCCACAACCCCAGACACAAAGCTCCAGCACAATTATACAGTTCTCATTCAAGGACCTCATTTCACTGCTAAGTGAAAAACCCAGCACCCTCTGGGCTAACAGCAACCATTGCTATTTCCCAAGCATAGGTTACACCTGGGTGTTTATTATTCCAATCCCCTTTTAAGTTGCAGGTTTTCCCTCCAGTCAAGCATTAGAATGCCAGCTATCAACAAGCTTATGTTTACTAATACTCTTGCACTGTGATAAGCATTGAATGGATAAGTCTTTATGCAAAAAGGGAAAGAGGCATAAAGGAAAAAAAAACCATTATGTTTTCCAAGAGGACACGTTGGAAATTACTGACAGCTCGGGGCAGGATAAATCTATTTTCCCACTGGATAGCAGCTACCACTTTCTTTGGTATCCTAGATTTAGAAACCCATTTTTATCACCAGAACTGTGTGATTTATTAGCAGACATGGTACAGTTGGTATCCAGCGCTTAGCCAGTTGACAGCCCAGGAGAAAACTCAGGAGCTAGGTCCAAACTCAGAGGCTGAGCCTTGTCTCTCCTTACAAACTTGGCTGAAGTCCCAGCTGAAGAGACAATATAGCAGCAGGCATCAGCAGAGAAGCTCCAAGCAAACTTAACACACAGGAACTGTCCACCAGAGAGCCATAGTGAGGCTCATCCTGCACTACTGTCTGAAAGCACAAATCTTATCATGGGGCTTGGGGGAAAAGGAAGAACATGCAATACTGAAACATCATTAAAATTAAGTGTGACCAGCTGCTTTCCTCCCCGTGAGTTTAAATAGTAAGTCTAAGATATTTGTGATTTCTGATGTAATGTTAGATGTCCGTGATACAGAGCTGGTTACTACCTTTAATCTTCCAGGATCCAAAAGAGCTGCCAGAGAGAATTATTTTTAATGCACTCTCACACAGGAATAGAATTTCCAAGGAAGCTGCCAAATCTAGCAAAGGTTTGCACTTTTCCTTTCCAACATTTTCTTAGAAAGCTGGAAGTAACATTACCTTACTTAAGTGGCTATTTTAATTAATTTTGTTTTGCTTTAAATACAACAACCAAAAAGAAAGAAGAATGAAGCTGAATTTTGGGGCACTTAAAGCTGTCTCTTGAAACACAGAGCTCACCACAGGCTTGACAGGCAAATCATAAAAATCATAGGAGGCCATTTAAAAAAGGGTACACATTGTCCAAGGTAGAGCCTGTCTATTTCTTACTGCCCCAGAGCACATGGACCAGAATCCTAGATGGAGCTCCTGGCTTGCTGTAAGACAAACTCCAACAACACTGATTATTAACGCTTTGAAAGCCAGAGCCTACTCTCATCCAAGTAAATGAGAGCCGAGTTAGTCTTTATGTTGTGTTTTTTGTCCTAAGAAGCATTATTTCAACGAAAATACAGCTGACAATTCATCTGGGCTACGGATGAAAAACTGCATACTGGCAGTTAAAAGCACAGCTCCCAATATCTCCTTGTTGCTGAAGGTAGGCCTCTCCTGAGCTAGTCACACAAGAACATCGGTGTCTCTCCAGGCAAATAAAGAGGTGGGATACCTCAGCAACCAAAGGAGGCAAATGCAAATTAAACGTGTTAGTGGAAGGCAGCATTTCACAGCAGTTACTGCACTGAGGGGAGAGGAGCCAGGTCTCAGAGCTTCAACACCCACCTCTGCCACACAGACACCACCAGGGAACCTCTTCCTCCTCCTCCCTCTGCTCTCAGACTGGATGGAAAGGGAAGAAGAGCATGAGGTGGCATTAATATGCAGATTGAAAGAGATAATTCAGCAGCCCATTCTAATTGATTCCAATTAACTCAGGAGCCCATTCCAATTAACTCCACCCAAAACAAAACAATTCCAAGCTTTTAATGCCATAAGGTATGCCTGGGAAGTGCAGGAAGGCACAGCAATGAACCTGCCATTTCCCACTGGCTCAGAGGCAAGCCCTGTCATTCACCACTTGATGTTTAGCCTATCACCTATCTCTGGCTTCTCTTAGTCATTAGATAAAAAACCACACTAACCATTACTGCTGTCCAGGGCTGCAGAGGTCCCTTAACACTGGCAAATGCTATGAATGTAGTAAAGGAGAAACAGATTGCCTGGGCTGCCATCTCACTGCCTGCTGTAGAGGCAATCCCCACATTAAAGGAGGGAAGGAGGTGAAATGCATCAAGCATAGACGTTCAGGACATAGAAACAGGGCATTTTAACAAAGCTTAAAGCAGACCCAAAGGTGTGTGTTTGCTGGTTCCTTTGCATGGGCCCAAATGTCACCCAATGACATCTGCACACCTGACAAATGGCAGAACTTTCTGTGCTGGTGTATTTTTCTCTTCAAGATAGATAAAATCACGACATTAGTCATGCTAGAGATGACCTGTCACAGCTCTTTTATTATTATTTACCAAAATGGTTATCAGCCAGATTTGTACTACTGAATTCACGTATCACAGAGTTACTCTGATACCCAGAAAGTGCAGTATTATGGAAGCGTTGCTATTCCCCAGCTTGTCTTTCCTTCTCTCTTTTACAAGGTTTTTTCTGTGCTGGCTGCCCTGCAAGAAACCATAGGAGTCAAGTTGTATGCAGGGATCTCACCCTGCAGGCTTGGGGGGCTGCTAGCTCTCAGAGCACTGCTCTCCTGGACCAGCCCCCACCCATTTAAACCAACTTATTTTTTGAACTGAAATAATTCAAAGCAGAACATAAGGGTTTTTTAAAATGCTTTTTTTTCCCCACAGCAGCCATATTATTCCCTACAACAGCCAGCCCACACTAGTCCTTTGAGCTGACTCAATGAACACTCCTGTTTTCTTTGCAGAATACTCATATGGTCTTTGGAATCAAGTTCCTAGATTGAAGCTCACAGAGGTGGCACAATCAGGCCTCTGCTGTGAGAAGATGAAGAAGCAAAGTACTGTCTTGCAAGTATCCCACTGTTCCATAAACCCAGCATCTTGCCTGGCTGCAAGACAGGAGACAGGTTCCAGTGGTGGAGAAACATGGATGGAAGCACTACAACATGGCTGCTTGTTGGCTTCTCCTGCTGAATCCCTGATGCACAGATGGACTCTTTGTTCACTAAAATGTGAGGATCACAGCCCTGGGAAACTGGCCTTCAGAAGCCTGCAAGGGATAGCCCTGCAAATCAGGGCACACGCTGTCATCTCCAGGAAGAACCCGCTTGCACAGGGAGCGGAAGAGGTCTCGGCAGGAGGAGAATCTTCCCTAAATTGTTCAAAAGCTCATCAAATTAAGGCAACAAGCTGGTCAAATGACACTCCACACCCTCAGTTCAGACATGCCTTCAGTACAGTCTTCAGTACAATCTCCCCAAAGAAGTTTAACCTTCAGCAAAGCCACATGAGACGATCCTTCCACATGGACAGCTTGGCTTCTCCCCCTGGCCAGACCATCCTGCCCCATCCTTCTCTCCCTGGCCAGACCATCCCGCCCCAGGACACATCACATGGCACAGCAAGTCCATTCAGGGATGCAAATGAAAACTAACTTCTCCAAATAAGATGTGAGAGGAAAAGGTATTGTTTTTTCAGTGAAAAAGATCTTCTTGAGTGGCCACCAGTTGTAAAATGGGAGCCCGCAGCAGACCCAACACTGACCACAGCCAACCTCCTTTGAGTTCACATTGAGTCACTAATTTCGGTCTAAATGACAGCAGCAGGAACTGGGAACTGCCAGCTCTTTCCCGCAGCTTGTTTCTGGTTAGAATTATACTATAACAACAATAATGTATCTCTTAAGTCTCTCCTTTCTTTATCCCTACACATAGGTATTTTGAGGTGCAGAGAGGTGAAACACCTTGGTATCTGCACGGGAGAACTGAGAACATCAAGTACAGGGATTTATCTCCACTAAACCCTGCTGTGACTAGTAGACCATGCTGTCTTACATTACCAAGCAGATTTCTGCAGTGTTCTGACACTGTTCTCCTGCAGAGATTGCTGCAAAGGAGATAATGGAGACCGAAAGTTCCTCACGCTCCTTGGGAGTGGCCCACCACCATGCACACGTCCAAATCTAGAGTAACAAACAGAGAGATTGTTCCTGTCCCCCTGCACTTCATCTGACTGCAGTGGTCCTGGCTCCCTCAGGAAACTGGATAAAAGCAGCAAGAAAACTGCCCAGGATACCACTTTACTGGCAGCAGAGGCACAGCCATTATCTAAAAGATTACTTAATTTAATATTTGTTTACAGCTGCTGGGGATTTCCTGAGGTTAGATGCTGGTTAATCAAACCATGGTGCGTCATTCAGCACCTGCCCCACAAAGTTTAAAAGCCATCTTCAAATAAAATATCCGGACTTTTACCAAAGCAATACTGCACATCATGCTTCCAACACTATTTCCCATGCTTCTCTTTTTTCCTTCCTTTCTGGCACATTACCACCCACATGAAAGCCAAAAAGAGACTATAGTACCTGGTTACACAAGGGGAGCCCATCACAGTAGCAATTCAAAAGCTTGTTCCATAATCCAACAGAATTTTTCAATCTAGAAGTCTCATGATAGATTGATTGACACCTCTCCCCATCTCCACAGCCATCCATCCACTACTGCAGCAGCTTCATCAAGTGCAATGAGAACTTTGCTATTGCATGTCCCTGGTGCACTGGCTGGAATTATTACATCCAGCTGCACAGCATAAAGCTACAGGAAACAATTTCATTAGGATCCCATTAGGCTTAGACTGGGTTGGTCTTTTCACAGAGCACAATAGGGAATAGCTTTGGGCAATAATTTGAATGCATTGCTAAAACCATTATCTAAACTACAGATTCATATTTACAGGCACAGGCTTCCACCCATCTCACAGCAGCCCACACTGGCACTTTGGGATCTGGTATCTAAAGCATTTGGTGCTGGTAGCAATGCTCCTCCAGGCTCCTCTAGGAGCTTTAGGCACCACAGGGACACAATGGCCACTCAGACAAGTCCACTACTTTCCAAATAACCCTTGGAAACTGCCACTAGGCTGGAGAAGGGCTCAAAGAAAGAACATCTCCTGAAAATCAGTCCTGTTTTGCTTTGTGCTTTGCAATTTGCAATTGCCCGTGCAATTACTGGTCCACCCTGACCCAGCAAGAAATCTTAAAGTCACAAGTTCTTTATTATGCTGATTCAGGGTAACCTGGTATGGGGCACAAGCCTAATGAGCCAAGCTCAAGAGATTTTGATTTTTTTAAATGATGATTCAGTGTATCCATTCAGCTAAACAGAAAGCCCTGTGTCATCATAAAGCTGTGATGATATTCTGGAAATATAGTCTCACTGGAGGAACACACTGTAATTTTATATCCAGCTATTTAAGAAGATGAGGCCAAGCCCTGAGTGACAGACACTTTGATGAAGCAACACATGAATTAAACATAATTGTACTAGAAAAACAGTAAAACAGAACTAATCATTGAGGCCCCTGTGTTGTACCACGAGCAGTGACATTTGCATTGGCACAGGGCATTCCCATCCACAGAGCTCCAAATCCTCCATGAATATCAGTAATTAAATAGTCTGTCATGCAGCCAGAAGGAGACAGGTTTTGCCACATCCAGTTTTGCAGAGAGTGAGGTCGAGATCCCGCCACGACCCATGGGACCCCCGGCTGCCTGCGCAGCCCCACGTTCTCCCTCTTGTCCGGGCGGGGACAGGGGCTTCACCTCCTCTTTGCTCCTTGGAATGGCCACCATGCCCTTTGCTTCATTGGGCTATTCCCAGTGGAAAAGATACTGCATGTTCCAACTAGATTCCTCCCAAAATTCAAACCTAGGACTTGCAGTCATAGTCTTGCTAGGGCAGACTCAATGCATATTCCCTCATAAAATTAAGATGTAATCCTACACTGGTCTGCCTGCTATGAACGTGTCTTTACATGCAATGTTGTCCATATCCATATTTAACCTAATAAAGAAAATAAAACTGGGTTCAGGAAACTGCTTTCTTTGCGGTTTCCATGAAAGCTGGATCTCAAAACCCTTCTTTATGTCAACAGCAGATAACTGTTTCACAGACTTCATCTAGCAGGTTTGGTAACTAACTTAAAAATGGCAGATGGAAGCATTAAATATTTATTGGACTGGAGTGCACTGATTTCAGAAATTAACACTTTGCAAATTACTTCTGTGTGAACAGTAATTAAACAGTCACAGTCCAACCCAGGTTCTGAGTAAACTGCAACTCTTCTTGTAAAACATATGTATACATAAAAATAGTAACACTTGTTTACTGATTTCCATCTGCACACACCAAATTGCTCTGTGATTATGAATTAAAATTAATTAAAACTTTGGAATGGTTTTCCACATAAAGTTGGAACAGTGGGAGCCCTTGTGACGGGCACTCAGGCATCATGCCAGTTAAGCTTGCAGGGAGCAGGAGTAGCTGATGCGTTGCTTTAAAATACCAAGGACTTCATGACCTCGTGATCCCAGTGCTAGTAATGCTGGGACTGAGCTTATGATAAGTGGGATTGAACTGCAGCAGGAAACCATGAGAAAAGTGCAACTGATATTGCCAGGACCCTTGCAGGCTCCACATGTGATCCAGGAGTACAATCGTAAATAGCATAAAGCTGCTGTTTGTTTTTGAGTTCGCTCGTCCACGTGGGAATAGATTTGCTCAGGAGATACTGCAGTTTTATTCCCTCAAGAAGAGTATTAATCTCCCACTTTTGCTATTGCATGAGCAGTAATGAGACTCACAGTGTCTTTAATAGACTCTTTATAAAAGAACATATGTTTTAACTCTGCTTGAAAAGTAGCTTCTTTTTCCAGAACTACATGTCTTCCCTTCAAACACTGACCAGTAGCCTTTCCAAGACTCTTTTCCCATTCACTGAACCTTCACATTCAGGATCTCAGAAAGGTAGCATGCCCTGTTCACTAAAGCAATAGCAGAAGCTTCATTGAAGGTAATGGTTGATGGTACATTACTGAATTGGAAGCACTGGCTACCATTCAGCAACCTTTCCTTCTTCAGCACAGCCTGCTATACACTGTAGTTTGTTACCAAAGCTGGATTTATTCCATGCTCTGACTCCATCACTGCTTTCTTACTTTCTCTCTTCCCCCAAAACATATGTACTTAAAAACCCACCAGAAATGAACAAACCTGCCCACACAGGGATGGCGGGTGTGTAAGGCAGACTCTAAGCTCTTCTTGTGTCTGTGCCGAGGGAATGGCAGCAGCTCCCCACAGACTGCACTCGGCAATAAGGAGCTTATCCTCATTTTATAGGCAATGCTGGGCTTTGCTGGGGTGGTCTAGGGGGTACAGAGGGGCTGCTTTCCCCCAGCAGCTGGCGTTTGGTGCGGACCCCACCACAGTGTGTTCCCCCTGCAGCTGTGCGCCCGGGGAACGTGGATCTGGCTCCACAGCAGCACCAGCACCCACAGCACAAACCCCGGCTGAGGCACTGGGCAGAGGAGCAGAAATCAGAAGGTTTTTCTGGCTTAGCCCAGCTAGGTGAGGACAGGGTGCTGCTGAGAGTGTAGGGAAGGGGTCATAGGTGCAGGTGGGTGGTGATAGCCTGCACAGATGCAGATGGGCTGGCAAGGCTATGCCCATTTTATTGTGTGCACGCGCACACAGGCTTCTTTTGTTTGCTTTGTCCCTTTGTGTCCCATTCCAAGGTGCAAATTGGGTTAATGTCCCCAGGAAATCCTAGGAGTTTGTGAGTGAGTTTGCAGAAGGAGATGAAGAGAAGGCGGCTGCCAGGAGACTTTAATGAGAGCTACTTCTACACTCATGGTACAATTAAGAGTCACATAATGAAACAGAGGCTGGTTTGTTTGTTTTTTAATGAGCTCTATTTATATTTGACTTTAACTATCCTCATTCATTTTCTCTGAATCAAACCTCCACTGCTGAAATCTTGTGCATCAGAGTTAATAAAGGACAGCTATAATCTGATTTACTGCATCACTCTAAACACGAATGTATTCACAGGAGAGGTTGATAGTTTACAGCAGCAATGTTTAAAGCAGAAGAACTGACAGAAAATTGGACATAACTTCTCAGCTGCCTTGCAGAAGGCTGAAGTAACTCCATAAACTGGTCTGAGGCATTTTTTAACATGTTATTGTAACACTAAGAGGTTAAGGCTTGTGTCAAAGCTAGGTTTATGCTTCATAAACTGGAAGCTGGTGAAAAGCAGGTGCCTTATCGGATAGATTTCACCTGGCTGTCAGGGATGCCTGAGTTTCAAGATGTCAGAGAGAGCGGAAAAACAGAGGTATTGCATGTGAACCAGCTCAAAGAATGCAAGATCCTTGAGGTTTTTACCCTCAATAATGCAGAAAAGGAAAAAAAAACCCCAACAAAATAAATCAAGAGAGCTTATGGTTTACTCTGAGTAGAGCATTAAAACAAAAATCAACATTATTCTTCCCTCAATTTCTCCCTTTCCTTAAAATAGAGAAGCCACTGATTCCAGTATAGCCAGAAATGTGAAATGGAGATTTTCTCCTTGGAGGAAGAAATTTTGTCCCTTTTTCCATATTTAAGCTTTTAAACAAAGAGAGCTTCATTCTAAAGAAGCAGCTGTGTAATTAAGACAATTTCAGGATGAACAGTGTGATTCAAGAGCCAAATACTATCTTAATTATATGCATTAATATTCTGCTAAGAAGATGCCTATCAAATAAAAAGAAAAAGAGATAATTCATGTTATTGCACAAGGAAGGCCACTAAAAATATAAAAATAACAGAGAAGGGTGACAGTCCAAGACAAGGCAGGTCACTGCATGCTATGAAAGCAGCTCACAGCTGCAGAGGAAGTGCCTGGCAAGCAACAGAGGACACCCCTATCTGAGCAAGCAGAGTGGCCAAAAGTCAGCTGTCCTTAGAAGTGAATACTGAATGAGGGACTTCTGTGTCAAAAGGGGAGCTGCCCTGGGGCTGCACCAGCTACTTGGGAAGGATTCTGGGCTGTGGTCTGTTCTAATTTTTTGTGAAGAAAATCGAAAAGGAGCATTTTCACAGAAGCAGGCAGCAAAGCGAGAGTCAGAGATCGGGACAGGCAGGTTAGAGAGAAGAGTCTCTTGGCTGGATTGGGCACTGGGATGCCATCCTGTTGTGGGAACACACTTCAGTCCTCATCTACAGACCACTCCCATTGCCAGGAGGTGAGTGAGGGGCACATCTGGCCCTTTGTAGCTGCCTGGGGGAGCCTGGTGGCAGATACAGGCTGACAGAGGACAGGAGCAGTGCAGGTGAGGAGCTGGGGAGCAATGTCTGTCACTACTCCCATGGGACTGAGCATCCCTCGTCAGAGCCACAGTGTGGTCCCACACTCCTCCCCAGCCGCTAATCAAGGCTGCATGGCAAAACCACAGCATCAACTGATCAAGAGAGAAAAGAAGAGATTTCCTTGAGGGTTAGGAAGCCACAACTAGGTATGGAACTCCTGATTCCCACTATGAACAAACAAAAAAAACAAAAAACCCCCACAGTCTCAGAAAAGCCAGAACTGTCTTGCTTGTATTGAAACACTGATTTGAGGGAGTTTGCAATTGTACAACAGCATGAGCCCTCTGGTGTCAGGTGGGCGAGGTGAGACTCAGATCTCTGGCTCGCAGCCTCACCGTTGGGCTCTGTACTCCCATCAGCCCCAGGAAGAGAGACAGGCTCCATGTGTGAATGGGAGGTCTCCAAGGAAAACCCAGGTGCTGCAGGGAATACAAAAGGGTTGGGCAGGGAATACAAAAGCATCACTCCTTCTGCTGAATGGGCAAGGAGCTGGCGCCGTGCAGAGGTGCTGTTGAGGATGAGACTGCAGTGCCAAGTGCAGAAATGCCTGAGCTGGCTCACGGCAAGGCTGCAGTGTGGCTGCAGCAACCACGCAGGGAATGGGCAGGGCCAGTGTATCCAGCTGAGAACCCCACAGGTGAAAAAGGACTGCACACACCTGGGTGAGCTGCTGTGGTCCTACCTGTCATGGAAACCGGTTCTCAGCTGAACTCTACCCTGGGCTGTGACCAGCGAGAAGATGCTACTGTCCTATATGGTGTTCTGCATTTTATGGTGTACATAATGCCACCATGGGTATGGGTACAAAATGCCACCCAGCTCTCCAGTTAGACCAAATTAGAATCAGGTCTAAATCATCACAGATAGTTTAATGTTTGGTTTTGCAAAAACAGAGCTCAGTGAAGAGCCACAGAGACACGTGTTATGCAATGACAAGGAGAGGCTTTAGGTCTGTTCTTGCCCCCCATACATTTTTACTTGGAGACCCTGAAGTGCCATGAGAAGGCATGCAGAAAAAAACTTAGCCATCCCGCCTTTTGATTCTCACTAGGAAGCATGAGCTATAACCCTTCTCTCTGCAACAGAAATAATTTTCCTATCCCAAACTGGTTTAAAACACTATGCCTTACAAATGGTTAAGGACTCCAAATGACATGTGGCAGAAATACAGTAACTTGGCTGTCCTGGGGAGAAATGCTCCATTCTGCACACAGCAAAGGGAAGGGCAGATTGAGGGCTGAGCTACCCTTTAGCAGAGTCATTTGTCCAAATTCTCATGTCCTGCTAAGCCACAGACCATGGTGGTGAGGAACAGCTACTCAGATCCTCTGCTGCAGAACAATTTGGATGCAGAGCCAAACTTCACATCAGTCCCAGGATCCATTGCATGAAGCCTATTATGCTGCACAGGGAAAGCAGCAATGTTTTGCCCTAGAACTGGAATGGCATCCTGTGGTCCACTGAGTCCAATGTCTCCTCCTCAAAGCAGAAAACTCACAAGTGCCTTCTACTGGGGTCTCGGAGCACAGCACAGGGATGGGATGGCATGGCATGGGATGGGATGGGATGAGATCTATCTCTGGGTGCCTACATCCATGGGATGCAGGCAGTTCAGTAAGGGGACCCCAAAAGTTTCATTTTAATATCTAAAAGGTTTAGGAAACACTCCTCTCACCCATCTTAGGAGACCTTCACCTGCATCTTTCGACACTACAGAGCTGGAGAGGTGTTTCTGACTTTTTCTCTTGCAGCTTGTCACACAAGAGGCTAAAAACCCCAGTGCCATCCCCTGGGGAGATGGAAGGCCACCTAGCTCACAAACAAACCTGGGATTGTTACTTAGCTACACAGAGGGCCAAGGTCTCATTAATTAGCATTGACATTTACAACAGAAACCATGAGATATGAGTGATACGAAGATGGATAAATTCCAAGAGGATTAGAGAGCAAAAAAAGGCAGTGGGGGATGGTTGGGTTTTTTCTTATTCTGAGTTTTCCTTGTAAAAAGAGACTATTGATATTTGAATTCCTTTTTCTATTAGGATGGGGAAAACTGCAGTAGGTCTTCTGCCATGTATCTAAATTGCAAAGTGCTACACACCACAGAAATGAAAAGAGGATGCTTGGGCTGGCCAGTCTCCAGTCACTGGATTTGTATGTGGACCTGAAGGTTACAGATCAGGAGGGGTTTTGCTGAAAGGGTCTGGCTTAGCTTTCGTTCAGAGGATTTCCAAAAAAATGCAGAAGTACACCAGTTGTCTGCCTCTACCAACTCAGGGTCAAGCTCATGATAAAATAAACCAACTGCTCTTTCAGACTTTCATCCCAAACCAGAATAAACCTATTTTGATGCTCTTGTGGACTTGGCTGCTTCCATTGTCTTTCATTTGCTCCAGCTGACATCATCAGGCATTCACATTCCTTGGATGAATTCCTCAGGCATCGACCAGTGTGATTCTGCCTCAATTCATTACTCTTTTCTATATGGCAGTGCCAACAGCAGAAACAGCCACCCTGGTTTTAAGCACTAATTAACCCCATTTCTCACTTTCATCTCTACTCTGTTGCTGATCCCTAGGAAAGGGTCTATGAAATTCAACAGAGAAAGCCAAATCTAGTTCTGGAGGGGTAATCCACTGGCAATGACAGTGGAACAGGGCAAGATCAGCAGAAGGGGAGTAGATCCTGTACTCAATCCCAGCCCAGAGGCAGATCCTTCCCCACCACCTCAACCTCCACATTCTTTCCAGGGTGAACATGGGAGAGTCACACTCACACTGAGCTCTGGGGTCTCTTTTTCTCTGCCCTTCCCAACCTGTAGATTCAAAACCCACCAACACACAAATGTGCCATTAGAGGGAAGAAGTGTTAACATCTGCAATCCGCAGCTGCTGGAGAGGCATGAGAACACTTAATGTATGTCTGTGACAACTGGGCAGGGCAGGAACAACCACCTCCCTTTATTTAAAACCTTTATTTAAAGGTTTTTATTTAAACCAAATCAGAAAACCCCATCACCTTTGGTGTGGTTTTCCAAAGCACAACATACAAACGCTCACAAGCGCTATGAGCCCCAGAACAGCTTTCCTCTCTCCTCTTGCCATCCTGCTAATCATGATGTCTGGGGCTATAAAAAGGCACAGAAAAAGAGTATGTCTCTCCTTCTGATCTGCTTCCGTGTTTATAACCATGGCTTATCTAATGACACTTAGGAAGTGTTACCAAGGAGACTATTTGCATCCTGCACGATGTTGCTAAAGCAACACTGCTAAATTAGATGCAGCGCTCTTAGCCTTCACCTACTGCATTTGCATTGCTATTAAAATGGAATAGTCACAGGCTTAAACTATATTTGGGTCATTCATTCATCCAAACACCTGAAAATAGTCCGATGACAGCAGCAATGGAGTTTCCCCAAGCACATCTAGGTCCCCATCTCTTACACGTATTTCTAGCTTGCCCCTCAATGTGACCTGCAGTCAAGACAAGCCATCTTTCATGCTGCAGCCTTTCTCCACAGGACATGTTTTCCCTATATGTTTGGCTTTTATTTGAATGCATCAGGAGATTTTAACTGTCATAAATAATTACAGCATCTTAGCATTTGATGGACGACAGCAGAAGGCGATTTGTAAGTAGCATTAATTTTTGAGGCACAAGATGGCTCAGAGGCACTGGAAATGCGACAACTTGCCTGGAGTTTATGGGTCAGCTGTTCATCTTCACCCTGAGTCTTGGTTCAGCTGTAAAGAGTCACCATTCAAGGGCTTCAAGATGGCCCATGGAAAGATTACACAGCTAAATAATTACTTGTTTTACCCTAAATAAAATGGTAAAATACTTATTAAGGAGATGATAATAAAATAGAAATAATTTTAAACTATAAATGACTAGCTATAAACAAAAATAAAGGCCAGGGGCTATTTTAGATGATGTTACAGAATAAATTAAATATAGAAGCACAAAAGACTACTGGTAGGAGGGAGACCGAGCAACCAAGAGGTGGGGTGGCAATGGTTTCCAAGGCAATTAACAGCTTCTCTAGAGTTTGGACATTTGTCACTATGATAAAAACCATAAAATTCAAATAGCCCCCCTGCACACACACACACATTAATGTAGAATTATGGACAACTGTCAGGAACTTTACGGGAAATATTACAATTGTGTGACAATGTATTATATTTATTGTACATATACAGTAATTCGACTGTGTTCTTCATGATACTAAGCAATGTCACAAGCAAAGCCACTGGGCTCTCTGAGCTCCAGCATTCTGATGCAAATCTAGAGCAATGTATTACCCCTGAAGTTTTTTGTTCCTATGGTCTGAGCAGTACATTTTGGTCAATGACATGTAACAATAAAATACCATCCCACCAACACCCAGATGGAACTCTCCATCACTATTTAATATGTTTATACCAAAAATAACTCTTGCTTTTAACACCTTCAAATCTAAAAGATAAACTCAGGCAAGGACATAAATACTTGGCATCTGTCACTGAATTCAATCAGCTCCCTGAATCAGAGCAAAAGCACCCTGTTCCAGCACTGCTGCAGTGCATAATATGGTTTGGGTGCCTCTTATTAATAAATCCTTGCTCTAGCCCAGAAGCACTACTAAATAGCACACCTGGGAGCATTTTACTATATATAAAACCTCTGTTCCAACAGCAAATTTGATCTGCCTACAGAATCTAATCACGAGAAGGTAACTCCTTCCTGCTGAACAGGCTACAGCACAAGAAAGCCCATGTCCAGAGAGCATTTCACCTGCCAGCACCTGTAATTGCTTATGCCTGGGAATTTAAGATGGAATACCAGAATCTGGACTGGTAAAGAATTTCCTAGCAGTATCAGGCTCCAGGTCAGCCTATTTCAGGATGAGGGGATGACACAAGCTCTTTCCTCCCTCCCTGCAACAGCTGTGGTGAGGTCCAGTTCCTCAAGTTTTATCATTGATTTAGCTCGTCCATGAGAAGGTGTGACAAAGGCACAGAAGATTTCTGCAGTTGGCCATGGCTGTAGAACACGTGTACCCACCACCATGCTCCACTGAGGTGGCTGGATATGTGCCAACACAGTGCTGGTGGAGAGCTTCCTCCAAGCCACATGGTAGGGAAGACACCCTGAAGCAGGTGAGCTGTGCTGGAGTGTGAACACCCAAAGTCTTCCTAACTCCTCTCATAGAGCAAAAAGAGGATGGTTCAAGTCTCATGGGGTTCCAGATCTAAAACAGCCATACTCCCGCACGCCTTCTCCTATGGTCACACAAGAAAACTCCATGACAGTTCAGAAAGTGATCTTCAGTCCTCTGTGGGAAAGGGTTATTTGTGTCCACACACACGGGCTGCAGAAGGTCCTTTTTAGCTGCCTCTGCTCCAGGGGAGCTTTCCCATGTGACACAGCACTCCTCACTGGCTTCAGGTGCCCCATGTGAAACAGGCCAGGGGGATCTCCAAGGAAGGGTCAGAAACAAGGATTTGCATTACCAGCAAGTTACAGAGAGGGGAGGAAAGGAACCTCCCTGCCTACCAACCAGCTCCTCCTTCTCCCATGAGAAGTAAGATCAAAAGGAAAAAGAGGCTTTCTCTGTGCTAGCTGTGCTTCTGTGAAGTTTTCTAAGGACTTTCTGTTGGTTTTGGATCAGGTCCTAGACCCATGTGGACAGACCTCAGTGTGTCTGGATTATTTATTAGCAAAAGGGTTCCCTCTGCAATCAAGCGTGTAGAACACATTATTAAAGCATGCTCTGCTCTGTATCTGACCCGATGGAGTTGACATGAAGAAGTTCTCAGCACCCCCTCAGAAATGCTGCTGGACTGCGAATTGTCATTACTTCCCTCATGTCAGTTCCTCCATGGCCTTATCTAAACTATGTCATAAATCTTCTGGGTTTTCTCTGAACTCTCCTCCTCCTAGTGACATTCTGTACTTCTGAATAATGCTGTCTCCATATGAATTACAAGGGACACAGTAATAATGCTCCAGCAGGAGCAAGGGAAGCAGTGGGAAAACAGCTAAAAGCTACACTGAACTGTTTTCTTACTTGTAATCCTCTGTCATACACTGAGCTGGAAGATTAGATAACGAGACTATTTATAGCAGCATTGCTGGATGTGTATCACAAAACCTTTATTGTAAGACCACGGCAAGTATAAAATTTTAATTTTGCCTGCTACTTCCCTGTGTTACAGCTTCGTTTGCAGCAAAGCATTCTTTCTTTTGCAATGGGCTTATTAATAATGGATGTAGCATTAACATTGCCAAATTGGGAGTTCACCCGCAGTCACTGTTCCCACACATCAATCTGTAATTTCTCCTCCTGGGCTTCATGTTGGACTGACAACAGGGGACTGACAACAGGAGACTGACAGTGTCTGCTCAGCCACCAAACACACTTTGCGTGGGCAAGAGCAACCAGAGCTCACTGCATTCACTGCTACAGCTCCCACCTGCACAACTTCTCTGCTTGAAACCTTAAGCTACTTTTTAACCTCTCTGCTAAGCCCTCCAGTACACAACCCGTAGGGCCTGAGAACAACCATCCATAGGAAATGCACAGAGCACCAGATGATCTCCAACCAGCAGATGGTAAGAACTTTCTTCCACAACTAATGCAAGGCAGATTTCAAGCAGAGGAGAAAATCTCTCAGCTGTCAGTGCTTATCTCTTAGCATCTCAACTCTAAACCTTATTAAAAAAAAGTATTCATGATTTTAATTAGGGAGAACTTTTTGCACCTTTATTTTATCTCATGCTTGTTAAGGATGTGATTGTTGAGGGGTCATACCATTAAAACAGGAACATTAAATGATATACAGAAATGGCAGTAGGAATGTAGAAATCCAGTACTAACATCAGAGGTAACCCAGGTCCTTCATTATGCTTTTACTGCACTTTTTAATAAAGAAAGTAAATTTCAACTACTTCTCCTCTTTCTGTATTTGATGAACATTATCAATTAGTGAGGAAAATTTTCTCTTTTCCATTTTCTGTCACATCTATTGAAGTGACTCACTCACTCACGTAAGACACAGATTCTCTTTGAAACATTTACAGTTATTTGTGTCCTGTCTTCTATGACTCAGTATTTCTATGGGAAACCATCTCTTCCCTTCCTGCCTAGTAAATACTTGTTAAGTATAAAAAATAGGCATTCATCACAGACAAAGATGATCTTGCAAGATAGATAGATATTTAGAAACACAATGGCACCAGTTACCCAAATCAAAGAAATCATGTGTATTACCAATACAATTAATGCTATATTAAAGAGATACCACCTAAGGAGAAGATTTGAACTAATCTTCTGATGAAAATATGGAACCTGGATGGCAAATGAGCTCTGTATCTACATCTGCTTGCCTTATCTGTCCTTTGTCTCTTCAGAAGCCAGGCTTCCCCTTCGCTAACCCACTCCTAGTTATTGACAGTGGCACCAGCTAGTTACACAGCACCCCAGCCACTGCTTTGATAAATCCATCTTCCCAAGCCCTGGTGCCAGACACAGGAAGTGTTGTGGTCATGTCATAAAAATTATGAGATTAAGTCAATAGGGAATCCCTGCCTACACCCATGCAGGAACATCTGGAAGTGTCAGTGTTATCAGTGTAAAACTCAAACACTGAATACGAATGAATAATAGAGGAGGAAGATGCCACAAGCAATGTCCTTTAGAATTAATTTTTATTAAAATGTTATTATTGTTTTTTTAAAAAAAAAGTTTATGTGAAGTGGATTTTTTGAAACTAAAAAACCTGCCATGGCATTTTATCTTTGGCAAAGAACTATTAATATTTACTTCTCAAAATTTTTCATAAAACAGCCCTACAGTTTAACCTGACAGTTTTTTGAGAGCCGAGATTCCTTCCCTATGCTTCAGCAAAAAGTTGAACTGAGGTGGACTAATGGAGGATTGTATAAACATAAGACCATCATGGCATCCTCTGCCCTATAATTTTAAAACAAAATCCTATTTTAATCCTGTACTTGAAAGGCCAAATAACCAACAGTGTAAACATGAACTAGCATCTTATAACAACACACTTTTACCAACCCGAGTTCTCCATGAAGGAATGGAGATGAAAACCTATTCCCACCTCAGTTTTAACCACAGTTTTGCATCAACCCAGATCTTAGTATGGGTAAATATCCAAGTATCTGGCCTCCTCTCCAGCTACTCAGCTTAGCAATGCCCTGGTTAGCCAGGCTAAAAGGTAGCCCAGACTCATGGATACGTCACACTCACAACAAAAGTTTTAACCACTATTAGACCCTAACTTTCAGTTAAAATTCAGCTCTCATCCCCAAAACTAGTTTGGTACTTGTGGCACAGAAGGGAGCACCTGCACAGTGCTGTGATTAAAGCGAGAAACTACTTTGGGATTTGGCAGTTTGCAGCACAGCACTGAGCACCTGCACACTGCTGTGATTAAGGTTAATCTTAGATCAACCTTTTCTAGATGGAGACAATCCTGAAACACGAGTGTTGTGGATACCACTCCTTGAGACAGCTCAAAATTGGATTACTCAGATGTCCTAAAATTTCAAGGCAGACCAAGTCAGAGCATGTGTGGATCCCCAGCTTGAAATAAGTAGCCACCATGAAGGTACACACTGTAAGTAAAACAACATGTACTTATGTACTGCCACAGGCAACAATTGCAGCCATGCAGAAGTAGCTGGTTCCTGCAATTATTCTAGCAGCAGTAGGTAAGAGCAGCTGCCAAATCGGAAATCTTCCAAGCCTCTGTATTAGAAATCTTTCCAGATATGGGAATATCCACGAAACCTGCTATTTCAACAGTGCAGGAAACAAAATGAAGTGGGGGCTACTGAGGCTTCTGTCATTGGGAGATCATTGTAAGTAGAGAGAACCTGCTTTCTCTTACTCAAAAAGAGCCCACAAATGGAAAAGCAACTGTATTGTCAAAATCACAGTGTGCAGGAGACACAGTCACATCCAAGAAAGCTTGTACAGGGACCCGGTTACAATCTCTTCTACCTCCCAAATAAAGCCTGGATGTTCTGTGTGTGACTTTGACACTGACATGGCAATGAACCACTCTGTAAACAACCAGGCAGGGATGCTTATGATAAAGAGGATGGATCCAGCTAGAGACCAGCCAACACCAGAGCAGGCTCTATCCCTCCATCTACCCCTGCAATGTCTGAACAACCCAGCTGCACCTTTCATTGAAGTTTTAAGTTCTCATTTCAGCAGTATCCTTATCAGCTAAACACAGGTAGCCTTAGGAAGACACCCTTGGGAAGTCAAAATGAGAAGGGCAAATGTGTGGTCTTTGTCTGTCGCAAACTTCAAAGGATTCCTCTTTCATGACCTCCTCCAATCTCCTTAAAATTGGACCCATTTTAGCATCCAAAGCAGCCACCATTAATGAGCTCTACTGAGCAACTACCTACTGCAGATGGCTACAGTCTCCTTTTGTTCATTTGATGTCCTCCTAATTCTTGTACTAGAAGAGACAGGGAAGAGTGGAGCTCTGCCCCTTCTTTACTTGCCAGTCATTTCCATCCTAGTTGTCCCTTTTTCCAGGGACAAGAGTCCTAGTTTATTTAATCATTCCTTACATGAAATTAATCCAGACTTATGACCATCCTCGTTACCCACCTCTGAATCTTTTCCAGTTCTTCTGTATCTTTCCTAAGATTTTGGAAGGGGAAGAACCAGAATTACACATAATATAGACATTTACACAACAATCTATTAATGGCCTCTATTTTTTTCTGTTGACTTCCCTTATAATTTCTAGTGTTTAATTTGCTTTTTTTATTTACTACAGAGCCTGGCACTAATATTTTTAGCTCAATCATCCAGCTGATGTTTTGGTTCCTACTGGTTTTCAAAAGTAGCCTTTCTGGCACTTGAGAAATACAGAGAATCACCCATGGGCTAGAAACTACATGATTTCCTGGGAAATTTGTGGAAAGTTGCAGCAGTACCTGCTTCATCACCTTATGAAATGGACAATGGGGAAGGAAAAGTAAGATCAGTAAACTGCTGTGTTTGGAGCACTGAGCAATTTTAGGCAGTTTAAATGCAATAAATCAAAGTTCAGTAGCTTGGGAAAAAATCCAGTGCTTGGGAGAAGGTCATACAAACCTGAGAACCTCAGGCAGGAAAAACTTTATACCTACAACCCAGACACACTGACAGGTCAGAGGGAGACAAGCACACCCAGGACAGAGTACAAGCAGAAGGGCAGGAAGCAGGAGGCATTCGTCAAAGCCTTCAATGATGAAACTTCTGACCCTTAGCTGAAAGAAAATAAAATAACGTTTCAAAGAAGAACCATTATGACAGCAATGGGAGCCGAAGTTATCTCACAGTATCACTGTTGGTATCCCCCCAGTGCACTGCTTGTGATACCTAAAAATGCTTGTGATGCACCCCAGCTTCTAAGCCCTATGACCACCAGTTGCTGATAACCTTTTACTCCCCCCTTAGTTTTATCTAGTGAGTGCACAAAATTGAGCTGGCAGCAGGACAGTCTTTCAACAATATACAATTATGCCTGCACCAGCCAGATTACTATCTATCTTCTACATGTATTTCAGAAGCTCATAAAGCAGCAGGGAAATGGGAGAAAAGCCTGACATGCTTATGTGTCAGTGGGATTAATGTTTGGAACAGTAACTGCAAAAATGCAGGCAAAGACTGTGTAATCCTGACTGGTACCCTCCATGGGCCAGGGAAAGCAGGAAAGCCTCTGCCTTCTTGGTCAAGTGCTGCACAACAGGCTGCCCATCGAGGGGCTGCAGACAGAGAGGTGGCAACACGCTTCAGCAAACCACTGCTGACTGTGCAGGTGTCCCAGCAAAAGAACGGACTAAGAACTGCTCTGTTGAGGTGCCAGTCGGCTTCATGTGATACTCTGAAGGTATAAACACCAAATCATCCTACAGTCATCACCCAGACCCATGAGTAAAAGCTGCCTGGATGAATGAGGAATAAGTACAGGCAACCATGGGAGCATCTAGCACAACATGACTAAGATCTTGATGGGAGCCTCCGGATGCCACTGTAATACAAATGAAAAAGAATAACCCATGAGTAATCAGCCACTGCTGAAAAGAAGGTCCCTGGCAGCTGGGGCTGTTTCTGTAATACTGTGCATGCATTCTTTTGCATAAATATCATAGGTGCAATGACCTAGGAGAAAATCAAAAGGGAGAAATACTGCTTGCTGCCACTCACCATGGAAATCTACCTTTCAAGGCAAGAGGGGGCTCAGGAAAGAGTACCAAACCTGAGAAGGAGGCTGGAGGAGAGGATTTAAGAGAGAAGACAGTAATACTTCTTCGCTTTTACAATGTAATATTGATCTGCTGTCTACAGCAATGGCTAAGCCTTCTTGAAGCTGAGGACACAGAGACAAGTGAGGATAAAGAGCTGCAGGTCCATGGGGCACAGGAGATGGCATACAAGTCCTGTATCCCACTTCTGACCCAAGGACTAGGAAAACTTCATTTCTTGCACCTTGGACTAGCACATCTGGGAACTATACCACAGCCCAAACAGGGCACACAGCCCACACATCACAGTAGAAAGAGTTAAACACCTCCAGCAAGGTTGAGCAGTACCTAAGGAAGGAATGCAAAAGCCAGAGATTGGGAAGGTGTAACACTAGGCCAGGAGGGGAACTTAATGAGCTACATCAGGATTAGAAAAAATAGTTAATAGAGGAGATTGAACAGACTATCTTGGAAGAACCTTGGGGCAGGGAGACTGGTTGAGCTGAGAATGCATCTCTTGAGAAATTATAGAAGTCTCCTTGGTTGGAACAGTTCAAGACAGACTGCCCTGACACAAGTAAATAAACAGTACACAAAGCCACTGAGGAGAAGGCTGATCTTTTTCATCTCAGAATTCAGCAGATTAAATACAGCTGGAGCTTTCGCACTTGGTTCCCCTCCAAACAGCCACAGACACCTTGTTTGATAGTTATCACAAACCATATTTCAGAGAGGGTGGACAGCAAAAATTTCCTGGAGTTTATCTGGCTGCATCCTTAAGGAGATTGTTACCAGATAATCATAATCTTTTGCTCAGCATTCAGAAAGTACACAAAGGATCACCTTCTGTCACCCCTGACAAACTACATCTGGGTTATGGGAAGGGAAATACTCACAGGAATTCTGAAAATAATCTCACCTCAAGCTCCCCATCATGATACTACCAAGTGAAAACCTCCTTCCAATTACTAGCTAGGACTTCAAGGTTAACAGCCATATCAGGACCGTGGCATCAAATCACCTGCAGTCCTGGAGGAGTTCAGTTTTCACTGTCTCCAAAACAGCCAAAGCCTGTAGGCACAATTATGGCACCAAAATCTGGATTAATAATCCAGATATGACCATTGGTTTGGAATACATAATTCCAAAGTGCTCAAGTCTAGTGGTTCCTAGTGAACAGTTATGTGAAGTGCTTTTATAAAGGGCTGGACATAACAGATTTTAAAGTATTAGCTTATTCCAAAGCAACTCTAAAATCATTAGCCTGGGGTTCCAGCTTTACTCTTGCAGGTACCTACATAAAGACCTGCCTATTTCAGTTACCTGGTTTTAAAACTATAGCTGAAGCCTGAGAATCAAGTTGAGTGCTTTCCTCCTCTTGCACGACCATCTAAAGCAAAGCAAATATTCTGCCAGCCATGTCAGTCTTCATGAGATTTCTGTGTTATGCCTTCAACACTATCAAAAGTATCACATGGTCTTCAGAAGATTTATATAACTAAAGGTGACCATTTTTAGCAAGACTAACAGAATGACAAAAATATTATCAGCACAAGTGGGCAACAGCTCTACCATGTGCAGAAATCTTACTTCTTACGTAGCAGAGATGAACTTGTAAGGTACAGGGACTGAATTCAAAGTCCACAGACCACCTTGGGAAACAGTGCATTCATAGCTTCTTCTTAAGCAAGAATGAGCCGTAATCACCCCCAGCACCAAGCTAGGAAGAGGCTGTCACAGAGTAAGAAAGTATTAGATGGTGGCCAACTTACAAAAGTTCAGTATCCCTAACAGTAAGCCAGACACTGAAGGAGGAACAACTGGGGACCTTCAACTAAAATACACTTTACAAAATGTTAAATGGCAGATATGTAACAAAACTGTGTGACATTCATACTTTCAATGCTATGCCTTGAGTCCATTTTACAGAAACCTGTCAAATGCAATTAGACTTGTTTATTCTGCATTTAAATATAGGACCTGAGGCAGTCTGGTTTCAAAAAAGACAGAAAAGGCACATATTGTCCCTGGCAGTTGCTTAGTTTTTACAACAAAGGCAATGCCTTGTTCACTCTTTATTCCAAATAAAAATTATTTCAATGCTCTGTTACATTACAATCTTGAGAATATTTCTGCTTCCTGCCTCAACACAGGTAGAAATTTAATTAAAATGGAAATTAAAGGAAGAAATATAGAAACCAAGTGCCATTAACACACAACTCACCGCTCCCTGCCCGCCCCCCCCAAATCAGGTGATTCATTCAGAGCATCCTCCAAATCTCACGTAAGCCACTGTTAATGGATTAAGTGGCAGTGTCCCTTCTGGCTTCAGTTTATAAATTCTTCTCTGCTTAAGGTTGCTCCAGAAAGACTTCAAGCTGACAGCATGATTCTTAAAGAGACAAATCCTCCCTGGCAGTTTACAATTGCATACCAACAACTACAGCATTGCATGTGCCTTCATGTTTGCACTGATAGAGGATGATGCTTCACTGTTTAGGATTCAGCATCCCCCTCCTTTCAAGTCTAATTTGAAGCACAGCCATTGCTTGGGCTGAGTTTCTCACTGACTTTGTCCATGACAGAGTGATGAGCATTCCTAATGTCTCCCTGCATGGCCATTGAAACAGCCATGATAAAACCACCCTCCGTTTATACAACTGCTCCAAATCACCCAAGTACAGATGAAGGGAGCAGAGAGATTCAATAGAAGAATAATGCAAGTGTCAGAAAAGCCTTCAGTATAACAACCAGTTGCCCAGCTCATCATTAACCATTTCCACTCCTCTAGACCATGCCAAAGAAGGATGCAAAAGCCCAGCAAAAATGAGCAGGAACAGCAGCATCCCTATTTTCCACATTGGTGGCTGCAAATTCTGCAACAGATAGAGAAAGCTGCAACAAGTTATAATCTGAAATGGCTGTTAAAGCAGCAGCTTCCCTCATTCCCTGCTTAGAGAGAGATGTGTGACATCCCCTATCCCCATCAGCCAGTGTCTTTGGCTGTGAAAATGACCTTAGAGAAGAGGTACCCATATAGTGCTGAACACACACAGTGTGCCCAAGAAAATTGCTTTCATGAACGATGGGCTATTTTCTGCTACCACCCTCCTGACCTACAGCAAAAGGGGGTAAAAAAGAGCAGAGATAGAGGAGACCTTTGGCAGGCTCTCCTGTCCACATTACAGAAGTCAACCCCATCCCATTTGGTCCCAACAGGTCCCCAGGAGTTCGGAAAAGGGATGGCATCCTTATGAGGAACGGAACAGCCACATAAGCTGGACAAGGAACCCCAAATACTCCCTGCCCTCCTCCAAACACGACTGACAGTCCCATGCACACACACATTCATGGAGCATTCAGAAGAGACACCAAAGCAAAGCCAGTAAGCACTCGGGGACTCTTGGTGGTCTTACTCCTTCAAATTGTTGTCCTTTGCTTTCCTAGGGTACCTCTGCCTGGAAAGATCCGTGCACTCATCAGCCTCCCATGGGGCACTGCCGGGGAAGAAGTGACAGTGCCGCTAGCAGGGCAGGGGGGCTCACACCGCGAGAGGGCTCGGGGCGGCAGGCATGGAGCCATCCTAGCCCGGGAAGCCCAGCCTGTCCCACGGTGTCCGGGATGCCTGCCCGGCGTGGGGTACTCAGGGTGCTGTGTGTACCCAGGGATCTAATCTCAAACTGGAGTCCCTGCGGTACCCAGGATTTGTGTCCTGCCTGGGTTCCCATCTCATCCCGGGGTGTCCAGAGCACCCATCCCGCTCCGGGCAGCATCGGTGCTTCAGGTGCCCCGGGATACCGCGCGTGCCCGTGTTGACGGGGATGCTCAGGGTGCTGGGAATGCCAGGGGCGCTCAGGGTGCCGGGGGTGCCGACCGAGCCGTACCTTTGAGGCGGTGGTGGCGAGCGCGGTGCAGGCGGCCCTGACCGCCGCGGGGCAGCGCGGGGATGCTGGAGAAGCGGCTCCCCATGGCGGCATCCGAGCCGGGCCAGCCTGGGCGGCACCGCGCGAGGTCTCTGTCCCCGGGGGCTGCGGCGGCGAGGGCGGAGGGCAGCGCCGGCTCCGAGGGCGCCGAGAGCCGCGGTCCCGCCCGCCGGGCCCCCCGCCCCGCTC
>VYXC01005077.1:1470250-1533334 GCA_013397175.1 Platysteira castanea
CCCCGCCGCGCCCGTCGCCATGGAGACCCAGCTGTTCCGCCGGGGGGGCCGCGCCGCCCCGCCCGGGGGAGCCACCGCTGGCGCGACAGGTGGGGGCACGCGCGGCCTCTCCCGGCCCCGGCACGGGGATGGCCAGGACCACAGACCCCGAGGGGCAGAAGCAGGGGCAGGGACATTATTCCCTTCCATTGCCACCCCTCACACCTGCTGGCCCTAAACACGATTCCCCAGCCTCCTCCTTTCAGAGAGGAAATCTGTGGCCAGCCCCGGCATCCAGGACCTGCAAAGAAGCTGCATCGTGCATGGACACTCACCCAAGCAGACCTGTTGTGGTGGGATGCAACTGTCCTAAAGCAATTAGGATTCTCAAGGATACACGTCAGAGCCGCACTGGAGAAGGCAAAGAAGATGGACAAGCAGCTCCTTGCACAGTCCTAGAGCAAGTGGACAAGCAGGCAGCTAGTCAGAAGGGTGAGTAGGCCTCTTACTGGTCCCTGGCCTTCCCAGTCAGTTGTGTGGGTGCCTGCAGCCACCACTTTACTCAACCCAGTGGCTCAAAGCAGTCAAAAGTTCCAGTCAGGCTCAGGGGGGGTAGCGTAGAAATAGGGCAAGGGGAAACACTCCACTGGCAGATCTCCTGTGAAGGATCAGGACTTCATACTGGTGAAGTGCCAGCATGGGGCACTGCCTGAACATGAGGCCTCTGAAAGCTGCTGCAATGCAAACACGTCCCACGTGAGCTGGGACTGGCCTGTGTGACTGCAGCCCTCTGAGCACAGATGAGCCTCTGCAGAGCTCCATATCCCAGAGCACCAGTGCCACAGACACAAATTATTCGTACATGCCCAGGACATGCCCACATGGCTCATTTGCTTGCCCTAAGAGAGAAGGTCCTGTGTTAAGATCACACCTGTCCACTACCAGACATGTGGCTCCTCTTCTCACTGCCCACCCCGGAGCCACCCAAGTCAGTGAATTGCTCCACAAAAGCAGCCACGACTACACGGGATGGGAAGGTTCCCCTTGTCCTCACCGCAGCAGTACTTGGCTACAGGGGAATTTCTCCTGTGACGGCCACAACCCAAGACCTGGACTTGTTCAGTTGGTACCACAGTAAAATCAACCCACAGTTGATGTTGTCTACTGCAGAATTACATTATCTTTGTCTTTAAAGAGGACTACAGGCTCTGAAGACATGGTTACAAGCTTCACCTAGAGTTTTAGTGGATGGTGAAGGCTGAGGGCATCTTCCATTCAGCTATGTAGTGGCTGTAAAATGGTTTTTTCCTCCCTTCTGTAGAAGAAAAATTTAACGTTCAGCTTTCTTCTAAAAGGTGATCTTGTCCATCTATCCATCTGCCTCCACCCTCCACTTTCCCTCTTCTTAGTAAATGTAAGAAAAGCCCTTTCTGGTCAAGGACCACGTATGAAGGTTTTCATCCTGAAAACAGTTACTTCTGCAATTTCCCCAACCAGAGAGCCAAGAGACTCCCTGTTCTCTGAAACCACTCAAGTACCTAACTTTCAGAGAAGGGGAAGGTTATTTCTGAGGTTAAATAACAAAATTTTATAAGAAATATTGAGAATCTCAACCAAAATATGATGTTTAGATCTGGATGAGGATTTCTTTTGGTATATGTGATGCTCAGAGCCAGGCTGAGGAATCAGTACTGTCCTGCCCAGCCTTTGCACTGTGGGTGAGATGTGCACTGTGCATCCTTTCCCATTCTCTCAGAAGTACAAAGGAATGACCACACCAGTCAGAAGCCATGGTAGTGTGTGGTTGGAGTCTGGCTCAAACATGAGCCTTCTGTTCAGTTCTTCTGGTGTATTGGGTCCTGCTTTGGCCCCATGATAAGTCCACCAGCTGCCTCTACACACAGAAAGCTCAGGAACAGAGATGAGACAGAGATTGAGACTGAGTCACATCTTCATTTAGATCCTTTGTGAACACTGTATTTCCAGCTATCTCATTACAGTGAGCCCAAAAAGAAACACATGACCCTGAGATGAGCTTAGTTGATTAGGGCATGGTGCTAATAACACCAAGGTTGTGGGCCACTCACTTAAGAATTGGACTTGATGGTCTTTGTATGTCCCTTTCAACTCAGAATATTCTGTGTTCTCTGACAGAAGATTGGAATGGCCCTTAGAGGGGCAGCTCCACCTCCTCACCATACAATACCTTTCATCCTGTTGAACCTAATCGTCTCCAACCAACAAAAAAAAACCCTGTTCTTTCTCCATGTCTTTCCTCTAATCTCTTTCTCTCTTCCTGTCCTTGAATTGCAAGAGGTCTTGAGCAAGGACTGTCACTTTTCTGGGAAGTTTCGTGTTTAATGTGGCAGAAAGAGGTGTCAACGATAGGCAAATTATAATGGAAAGAGGCATCTTTCTACTGTGTAAAAGAGATGCGGAAAAAGGAAGGGTACCAGTTTTGGACTGGAGGCATAGGCAACATCCATACAACAGCAAAGGAAATATTTCTGTGCAGTCATCTATTAAATGACAGGCACTCACGCATGCATCATGCAGGCTGCTAACTGTGCCTTGTGTGACAGCTCACCACGTGGTGAACCTGTTCCCAGAATGACCACATGCTTTCTGCTTCTACCAAATCCTCTCTGAGTTTCAGACACCAGGCACCAATTTAACCTTGGTGCCATAGTGTGAATATTAAACTATACCCCACATGGCTGGTGGGTTTTGTCCAATTTGTAATCCCTTTTCATCCTGGAGAACCAAGGTAAAGCACAGTTTCATCAGTGAAAGGAGGAAGCCTTATAGGTCTGCTTTATCAACATGTTCAGCTTCCATGAGGGATGGGCTTTGTTTTGCCTGGCACAGCAGCCTGCAGTTGACACCGTGGGGGAGAATGCAAAACAGCACCAGGGTTTTGCTGTGATTGTACCTTGGTTCACTTTATCAAAGAGTCTTTGAATTTGCTCCTTATATTGGTTGGAGAAGGAGTGAGAAGGAGGGGCTGCTTGCTGTCCTTGCCAACTTATGTCAGCTTTTCCTGCAAAAAATGTTGAGCAGGGTGAGAAATATGCTCTGTGATCACAGGGACCCTTGATAGACAAAACAGGATCACACTGATTCTGAGTTTTTGCCTTTTTTCTGTGCTCTAGCAACAGGGAGCACTGAAACAGCTTGCCAAAATTGCAGGGCTTTCACACCAACAAGTCAAGATTTTCCTTGTGTGTTAGTGGTATCAATTGAATTGGCTAATTACAGACATGCAATTTCTTGGTACCAGCCCTACGAGGTAGTGGGGACCTGGTGCAAAGCATGCTGTGAGACAGAGCAGGATGAGTTTACAGTGACTTAAAACTCCTTTCCACCTTCTGAATTTGTGCATGGGCATCTGACTTCCAATTTGTAATTTGTGCTTCCAAAAAAACAGGGACAATGCAGCCACTCCGAGAATTTCCTCTGAAGTTAGTATCAGCTCCAGGAAAAGGGCTAACGTTGTGATTATAATTATGGACAAACACAAGGAGAAAGGCTCTGTACAGTCACATCTGCTCATGGAACAATGTCTACTGCCTTAAGTCACGAAACCACCCAGCAATTCTCCACCCGAGAGCTGGGTGCAAGGATGAGCTGCAGCTGTTCAGCTCAGGCATATGTGAAAGACCACAGAGACAGGATGTGGAGGAGGATTTGTGAGAGGCTGGAGGGTAGTAGCTACGTGCTGGATGATAACCAGGCAGACTGCTAGGTTGGGTACACTGGGTTGCTTTCAGACTGCAAAGGGGGCAAGGTCAGATAGGTGCATTTTCATCTAAGGGCTCTGGGTATTTTGAGAAGGTCTCTAACTCTGAAGCATCGTGCAGCAATGAAGCACATGTAGTTAAAAATTCCCTTTGCAAAGCCTATGTTCATGCCTTCTAGGCACATCAGCCCTCAAGGGGTTACACAAGAAACCAGGTAATCACAATCATGGAATGATATGAAGAATGAGAAGAACAGGACTAGGGATGAAGCCTGAGTCACCATTGCCTGAGGTGTGGGCAAACACATCACAATTCATATTCTGAGGGGATGCTTGGAGTAAGAGGTGTGATCCAGGGAATAAATGTCACAAGATAAAACACAAAGCAATGAGTGGGCATTAGCCAGGCCCTTTTGGTTTGGAACTCATGGGGTCCAGCAGCCTGGACCACTCACTGACACACAAGTGGGAGTGCTGAGAATGTAGCACTTCAAGCATCAAAGGATCTGAGAATGGAAATATGCCATATATCTCTTCCAGAGCAAGGTTTGAGCCACTGGGCCCTGCTGACTTCACATACCCATTAATCTAATTCTTTCCCTTACATATTGAAGAAGGATCTCAAAAGCTGTTGCTTGAATTGCTGTAATTAAATGCCTGGCATCAGAACTTTACCAGATGTGGAAGAAAAAGACACACCTATCCATTAAATGTACAGATCTGCATGCTGCAGGGAGAAAAGATCGTCTGGGAGATATTCACTGCATCTAATTGTTGGGCTAATCCCTAATTTGTGTATTTTTAATTGCCTGAATGAAACAGGCATTTCTGATGTGGCATACAGCCCCACAAAATGAAATACCCTACAGCCACTACGTCAGGAAGGTTTACCCCCATTGCTGTCACCTTGGAAACCTATGCCAAACTGGATGTAAATCTCGGATGGGACAGAAGCAAATTTGGCCTTGTGAATTAAAGTAGGACAGGATGGCAAGAGACCACTCACAGTCACAGGTGAACTGTGTGTTTCTGTGTCTAACAGGACAGCAGATTTCACAGCAGCAACCAGAAGTGTATGCGAAGGTACTTCCAGAGATAATAGGTTAAAGTGAAGAAGGGAAAAAAGATCTATAGATATAGAGCCTCATAAAATGCTTAGTCTCAGACAGCAGTCAAAAAAAGCCATCACGACAAGAGATCATCCAATTTCATGTTTTTTCCCTGAGAAAACTAAATCCCATGTCACCTCTTTCATAAGAAATGTAGATACTTGTTTTATATGAGTGGGACAAGAAAGAAGTGTCCATCTTTTGTGACATCCTGGCTGTACAGTGCACTGACTGGGAAAAATGCTTCGTGTAGCCATCTTGATGCTTCGGATTAATTTTGTTTGCTTTCTGACCTTTACGTTTGCAGTTCTCCCATTCATCAGCAATGGATTTGCATGAGAGGAGGCTTTGACATATTTTAGCAGCCATTTTGCAAAGTGCTTCTTAGGTATTTGTTCTGAGCTATGCTCAAAGACTGTCATCTGAAGACAAAAATCCAAAAAAACAGGGGAGAACAAACAGGCTGGTTAGAAAATATTAATTTCTTCCACATATACTGGTCACATTTTTTGAGCTCTGACATGAAAATACAATTATACTCTTGCAATGCCTTGGTGAGGAGGGTTTAAGTACCTTTTAATTCAAGTCTATTGTGCTCCTCATACTGGGAAACTCAGTGAGGCCTGTTGAGCCCCAAGTGTATTTTAGAGCAACCCCAAGGCTGCTTCCTTCCATAGCAGAAAGCTTCAAGGGGCACATTTGTGCCATATCCCAGTGGCCCAAATCTCATCACTAAGCTGGGGCTTACATGAAAGGCCAGGACTGAGCAGAGGATATTTCCAGGGGAATCAACTCCTCCCTATTTAAAGGGTCCTTTGATCTACAAGAGAAATCTAACAGGAATTTAGCACAGCTAATAGTCAAGCCTTTGATCTTCCCTTTGGAGTTCCACTGGCTGTCACAGCCTGAACCCCTACTTCCAGCACTACCAGCCGGAGATTCTCCCTAGCACTTTACAGTGAATTTGCTATCTTCATAGACTGACCAATGTTGAAGGAGTTTTTGTTCCTATTCACTTTTGGGGAATTTCTCACTTGAAGCCTTTTCTTAGACAATGGACCTTCCTTTCAGTCTCACTTTCATATCTCTGCCAAGATGGTAGGTATTGCTACTGAGGTGGCAGACAGCCCACTGTAGCGGAACAGAGACTCTGAGGACTATTTGCCTTCTGAAAGAGATCCTACATTCTTTCCAGAACTAAATGAGTGAAAGTTAAAGGAGGGGTATATCAGGACTTTGATGACAGATGCCAGTGCCAAACTCATATCCTATTTCTGCATCAAAATATTTGCTCTTAATTAAATTTACTGCGCAAATTAACAGTGGAGGTGCCCAGATTTCTAACTGGGTCATTGCAAGCCAACTTTACATCATGCTGAGAAGTCAGCATGCTTGAGGAATATTGGGAAAAAAACCAAATATTTGCTTAATGTGATGAATTAGAGAAAAGGGAAGTGTGTTAAGGATGTTAAGGATATTAGTCCAAACTTCTAAATGTGTTTGACATCCTCAGTAGCTTAAATGGTGGGTTAGATTATCAAAGGCATCCGACAGCTTTGGTATACTGGTCAGTATTTCCTTTCTCCATGTAGTTCCAGGATAGCAGTGTATCTTCACAGGTTCCAAAGATTACAAACTCCAAATAAAACAATAAGAAAAGTCTGGGTTTTGATTTCTCAGTCGTCCACAGCCTGCACAGCCTGCACACAGCCAGCACCACCACACAGAATGACACAAGCAGTATCAAAGAGCCAACCAAGATGGTCTTCCCACATCTGACTCAGTCTTAAACTGGCCATAGAAACAGGATGTGTTCAGTACTTGCCCTCCTGACAAGCTCTCATCCAAGTCAGTCAGGCCCTGTGTAGTCCCTGGAGCTGAACAGTACCTTCAGAGGCCCCCAGAAAGGCTGAGACTGCTCATTAGTTCCTTCCTGGTCCACACAGGGAGTTCCAGGCAGATTGCACTGAAATTGGCTGAATCTCAAAAAAGATGACCTGGAAACTGCAGCAATAGCTTTCTCTATCCATTCTACAGAGCCCTGCTGGTGGCACTGGATGTGTAGCTGGCTGGTAGCATCTGAAGTCACTGTTTCTCCTTGCTCCTTGATGCAAATGGTGGGAGCCAGCCAGCACAAACTCAGAAATGTCAAGTTTGGCATCATAAAGCTCAACTGACTCTCAATTTGTAGAGCATCATGATGAGGAGCACTTCCCACCAGGAGAATGTCATGAACTGCTGCATTCAGCAAATCAGATGCAACTATTTCTTTTTCCAAGGGTACAATCTGGTCCCAGCAGTGAGGATTAACTCCGCCAGACAAACATTAGCCTTAATTTTGGTTTAACAGCCAGGATCAGCTAGAATGAGTTTCAAAACTGTTCTCTTGAAATGCACAACTAAACCAGAGAGGAACAGGGGAGAGCACAAGTCCCCAACAACACTTATTTGAATAATCTTGCTGACAGATCTGTTCTTTTCTCAGAATTTCCAGTCTGCGTAACAAATCACAATATGAAATCAGATACTGTCACTGGGCTCTGATAAACGGGAATGTAAGAACTAAACACTCCCTTTCCATATGAATAAATGCTCCAATTCAAACGGCACCACCCGCATTGTTCATGCTGTCACCAAAATCCTGCAGGCAGCATCACAGCCTAGTAACTGCGCAGCACCCATCATTGTTCACTTCATGAGCAGATATATATTTTCAGCTCTCATTTACTGACAAACATGTTCCTGACATTATTATCTCTTCTAAAAGCTTCTGCATGAGTTATAGCTACTGGATTCAAAAGAAAATTTTGCATCTCTGCCTCTGAATTACTGACAATATTTTCACTGTCTCTGAGACATTTAGAGAACAAATTTCCCTTTAATTTTAAGACTGCAAACAAAGGAGAAGCTATTACACTATTAGGCTAATTTTTGCAATGCTTTAATGACTGTCAGTTAAAATCCTACAACGCCCAGTCTGAATTTGCCGAGTTGCAAGTTCCATGTCAGTGGAGTTTCTTAAATGTTTTTCTGTTTGATCCAAAAGGCAAAGTAGATGCTATGAATTGTAGTTCCATCATTTATGCTTTTTCTGCACAAATGGAACAGGTCAAGGCCCTAGTTACAGCCTCGCTAGTAGTTAAAGCCAATTGCCAAAGCTTTTGCTTTTATTCTTTTTTCGTTTTGCTATTACTCTTTGCTTTTATTCTTGCAATTCTTTTCTTCACTGTCTCCATCTTTTCAGCAGTCAAAAACCTTTATGGTGGAATCTATCCTCATTTTAGGATGGAATTCAATAGCAAGAGCTCGATCTGCAATGCTTCTGTCTCCTTCCAGGGTGTGTTTCTAGCTAAAAGGGCACACAGGCAACAAAACAATGATCATGCCAGATTGAGAGACTGAGAATTCGATAATGTGAAATAACCCAAAATGCAATCCCTGCCTTACACTTAAATGGCTTAGCTGTTCTGCTCCACTGCCCAGGGTGGAAAGCCATGGATGTAAGCCAGCAAACATCTGAGTGCAGTTAGATCTGGGTGCTGCGTGTACCCAGGGCCAGAGAAGCCAGTTTGTGGTTGCTTTGTGGCCACTGTGTGCTGGCTTGATTCCCCCCAAAATCATCTTCAATCATGCAGAGATGATTTACTTCTAAGGAGAAAGGGTGGTTCTTGACAATGAGGCTGGGAAGGCCAGATGGCTGGGAAAGTGCAGGGAATACCAGAAACGGGTCAGAGGCACAGAGCTGGGCTGAAGGTGATGCTTCATGGCTGAGGAAGTTGGTGGCCAGAAAGCCATTACCTGCTTAGGGCTTTGGCTGAGACCAAGCGAAGGAGGGATCAGGGCTCTCGTGAAGCTCCCCACTCACCTATGCTGTCACTCCATTGTTGTTTCTGACGTGGATCCCAAATGTTTTCTGTAGTGCCCCTCAGCCACTACAGCATGTTACTCTGCAGAGATGGACTCTGCTACATAAAAGTGAAAATGTAATGATGTTTAGAGATAAGAAATAGCTCCAAGGGACATGGTCCCCTTACAGAGAAGGGAGGGGAAGACGTGAGGGGGGACATGGGGGTCTGGCCATGAGAAATCTTGATGAAGGGTCAGGGATTAGTTTACAGCAGCACATTTAGTCTGTGTGTGGTACCAAAGCCAAGACACTGAGTTCCCCAGGAGGTTTTAACACAGAACACTGCAGGAATATTCAGAGCTCTTGGAAAAGGCCCATACCCAAAGCCCTGTTACCACAGATAAACCTCAAGTAGCAGAGAGGTGGCTGTCACAACACCACAGGATCCCATCATCTCACATGGTGTGATTCTAGCTTTTGCTTTGGAAAGGCAGGAGTGATTAGGGATGTTACCAAAGGCAGCATGAGAAAATGATTATCCCCTGCAGAACACAGGGCACTGCAGGTAATTACGGTCTGTGCAACCATAAGAATTTAGCTTGGAACAGAGGATATGGAAAATTGCGGTGTACCTTCAAAGACCGTTTCTGCTGAGTCCATGATTGTTAGTATTAAGTAAAGTTATAAATTGCAGTCCATAATCTTGTCTTTAAAAGGTATTTTGTGCTCTGCATGGAGGACCAGAACAAAGAGGGCAGTCTGTTTTGTGATGAACCATCTGTCTCTTTTCTCCTTAGCTCTTTAGAAGAGCTTGTCAGGGGGTGGATTGAGGTGGTAGTGATGGTGGTGCAGCTGGAATGGTTGGTGGGTTTTACTCTACAGTTTCTATAAGATTACCTGCTGTTTTGGAGGAAGTTTTTTGCTCTCTTGGAATTGCCTCTTCTAAGAATATGCATGAATTACTCCTCATAATTCTGTACTGGGGAGCAGTGAGCAGGAACCTGCCAGAGCCCAGCAATGCAGCAGTAAACCCACCTGGAGACACCTCCTCCTCCGATCTTCCCTCTGAAAAGGTGTTAGAGCTTGAGTTTTTAAGCTTAGAAAAAAGTTCCGAAGTCAGAATGTATGAGAGAGATGAACTAAGAGCTGAGCAGAGAAAGGAAAACTTCAAGTACCTTCAAGTATCTTCAAGTCTGAACACCCTGAGATTCCTAGGATTTGTTCATTTCCCATTTATCGTGGTCAAGCATAGGTGAAATCTGCCACAGCGATCATCCACAAGTCTCTTGTCATCACAGAGAATATCTGCTGCTGATGAGAGACCCCCCTGAGGAGGTTAAGTCAGGATAGTATTTTCCTGTGAGAAAGTCAGAATAAATGCAGATAACTGCATTTGTGTTCACAGCTTCCTGGAGACACCCGACAGCATATAAATATTGTAAATATACACTAGAGAGGAAGATTAATGATGTGCGGGTGGGTTATAAACACAGATAGAGACAAGAGCTAGATGACAAGACAATCTTTTAAAACAGAATTCTAATTTTGCTGGAAGATGAATTGCAGCTACTGTGAAGCACCAACTTTTAAATGTTTCAGGGATGTGTGGTTTAGGTCAAGTGCCCCTGGCACTAGTAGAAAAATGAAATGGTATTTTTATATCAGAACACGGATATTTAGGATTGGAGAGCACCTATTACTCTGCAGAGGAACTAATGGCCAGACAGCAGTGTGTCTGTGTACACATTCAATGGCTAACAAACTCTCGCAAGCTCCGTAATATTCAAACTGTTACCTGAACCCCAGATACTTGAAAAAGCTCCTTAGCACCAAGTAAGGACAAGAGCTATGAGAGAAAATATTGATATTTGCCTTGATTATTCAGATGTCCTCTTTCTAAACAATCCTGTTATCACTACTCTTGAATGAACCGCCTTAAAGGACGGCCGCTCTCCAGCTGAGGTCCCCTGCTCCACAGGAGTTCACAAGACAAGAGAGATTTTCGTCTAGAAGAAAAGGCTTTTAGAAAAGCAGCAGCAGCCAGGGGTAGAGAGATGTCAGAGCCGCTCAGCCCTTCTCGCAGGGGCCCCATCCCGGCTGACAGCGGCCGCGGCGGCTGCAGCTGCCGCCCGTGCGCAGGGAGCGGTGTCTGCTCGGGTGAGGAGCGGCTGAGGCTTCGTCCCTGTGACTGCGCCGCCGGGGGCCGGGATGGTTGGCAAAGGGCGCTGTCAAAGGATGTGACTGCAGGCTTCTGATGAGAAAGAGATGCTGGGGTTTGGGAGTTCTGCAGAGAAATGCCACAATGAGCTGAGTTTTCTGTCTTTGACTCACTCTGAGGCAAGTTCAGATTAGCACTGGTGCCTGAAGGAAACCTAAGACAAATCCAAACCCTGACCAATTTAAATACTGATATATGTCCTTCTGTCAGAGGCAGGGGGTTTTAACCATCACTGTACATGAGAGTAAATAATTACACAAGGCACTAGAAGAATCTATCTCCCACCTCAGAGCACCGAGGAACATTGAGACAAAATGAATTTTTAACATCTTGTGGAGAGAGATTTGTTTTTCTTTCAACAAGAAAATACCTGATGTGTTTTGTTTATGATGTCTTCATGCACACCCCACTTTTCCTGGGAAACTCTGCTTCATGGATTCCATTCTGAATCTTGTGGTTCTTTTTTCCTTTCACTAATCTTTTTCAAGATCTAAAAAAAAAAAAAATCCCCATAGTAACTAGTTCTATCTTATGGATATCTCTATTTGCAGATATACCTAGAGGCAGATTTCAGAGAGGTTTAGAGTGGACATTAGGAAAAAGTTCTTCACTAAGAGGGTTGTCAGTCAGAATATACTCCTCAGAGAAGTGGCCATGGCACCAAACCTGACAGAGTTCAAGGAGCATCAGGATGATGCTTTTAGACACCTGATTTAGTTTTAGGTAATCCTGTGAGAAGCAGGGAGTTGGACTCAACGACCCTCGTGGGTCCCCTCCAACTGGCAATATTCTATGATTCTATAGTTTTCAGCAGAGAGGAGTGGATCCTGACCACCACCCAGTCCTGACAGTGGGATTCCTTTTCTCTCAGCTACTTCTGCAGTTTATTTGCAGCACATAAGAAAGGCTCAACATTAGCACATTTTCAGCCCAGAAAATGCCTGATGTCTGCTGAAACTTCATAAAGATTTGCAGTGGAGATACATACTCGAGATGAGCCCAAGCATCCTGAATGACACCTGTGCTCCAGCCTCTAGCACCACATCGGTGCTGTGGGTTCTGACCACTCTGTCCCTGAGCACACCACAGCAGCGCTGGCAGTGCTGATCCGCCCGGCACCACTTCCAGGGATGCTCAGCACTCCTGAAAAATCTCCCTCTTGCCTCCGAGTGCGATGGGAAGGACCGGGGAGGGACGGAAGGCAGCGCCCGGAGGAGCCGCAGCACCGCTCTGTGGAGGAAGGTCCCTCTGCAAGTTAAGGACAAGGACACCAGCTCGCTCTTCTCAAACACGCTGCTTAAGACCGATGCATCGCTTTTTGTGGCACCAAGAAAAGTCGTTTCCTCACTGTTTCAACGCTTTGCTCTGCTCCTTTCCTTCCTTCCCCCCAGATCTAACCCCTCTGCATGCAGACAGCCTTCACTCCCCAGTTTTAAAGCCCCTGCACCCCAGGATACAGCAGTGATACTGGGATGCTGCTTCATAGCCCTGTGCCTGACTAGAAAATACAGTCAGCTGTGCTTAATCCTTCGAGTAAAAAAAAAAAAGAGACGAAAGGAGAGCAAAATTTACCAATAAATCTCTCTTTCTATCTTTGTAAGTTTTTCCATTCCTGATGCACAAATTAGAGAAATGTAGGATCACTCCTTACGAAAGATCTGTGACATCAGTTTTTAGATGTGACTTACCTAAGGGGTTTTGGTGAATTAATAACACAGTACAGAGAGAAATTTTGACTTAAAAGCCATTAATCCAGCTACTGAAGGATGTGGACTGCTTCCTGGAGTAGACAAGCTGGACAAAGACTGTGTCAGCCTTAAATCCAAATGCAGAGGCCTAAAGTCACAGCAGTGAGCTGGGTTTTGTCACTCAACTTCCATTTCCTTTTAAACACCTAAACAATCTCTATGACATCTTTGTGAACTGATCTCTCAAGAAAAGTTTGTTATCAAGGTTTTCATCCTGTAAACTGTGGACTCCCCAGGGCTGGAGCTTAATTTTGAGTGTCTGAAAAGAAGAAAAATTAAAAAGAGGGAAAAAACCCCCAAATCAAAACAAAACACACAAAAAACCCCCTAGCTAAACATCGGCAGCCTTAAATCTGCTATGTGGGGCCCTAAACCACTGTTGGTAGATATGTAAGCATTAGCAAATCAGAAAAAGTCTAAAAAATTAGTGAGCTGTGATATTTAGAGATCAGTCTGATTTCTGAATTCTCCACCTTTTTCCCTAATCCCTCATAGCTGAGAAGAGGCTCTATCTTAAATGATGTCACTGCAGCATCATCTCCAAGCCAAGCAGATAAACAGCCTTACAAAAATCCCTCTCAGTGAGAAATGGTATGAATTAGGTCAAGATTGGGATAATGCAGAGATCAGGAAATAAGGCTTCTAAGTAAGCCAGAAAGCAAAGTGCTAATGGCCAGGACAGCAATCTATAATGAGCTCTTAAGAAGAACAACACATAACTAAGCCATGTATTTCCTCACTGGCAGTCAGCTGCATGTTGGTGCTTTAATGAGGTTACAAGGCAGAACATGGGAGTACCTAATCTCTAGAGAACATCTTTAGTGAAGACAAACTACATTTTACAGTGCTGCCATTATTTTTGTTAGCATCTCATTAATCATTTAATGGTCATTACTCATTATTTGCTTTGCCTGGACAGAGTACACAGCTGTGCAAAAATACCCACAGAATCATAGATTCAGGTGGTCCCTGCCCCATGGAGCCAACAGAGTTGTGGTTTGTCACTACTGCCAGTGACCATCAGAAGTTTGCATAGGAGGAAATACTGCCTATGTCCACCTTCATAGGCAGTTGAAAGGGAAGTTGACTTCTGCTGCGATAAATTGAAGATGCTGAATGATTTCCAGCAGTGAGGAGTAAAATCCTCTGCCAGATTTGGAGAAAAAAGAAGGCAATCATGTTGCCCTGCCGTCCTCAGATACCAGTGGGGGACTTGTCCCCCAAACTCTTTGAAAAAGGCCACAGAAGATAAAGCTCAGTTGCAACCTGCTGGTCAAGGATAGAGAGGCTCTCAGGGGTGTCTTCCTGTGGGGCCAAGGGTTAGCAACAGGCTCACCTGAGCTGCAGAGGAACAAGAAACTGGTCTGTAGGCACTGCTGATGGGAAAGGCCTTTCACAGTGGTAATGGCCTTCACTCAAACACGAGATGACAAATTTCCTCTAAGCCTTGAAAAAGCACTACGCCCTGTCCTCTGAATAAACACAGCCAGCTGGAAGGGGTGTTCCAGTTCACCAGCTGAGAGAGGCCCAAAACAGAGACCGGACCACAGTCCTCCCATGGTGACCTGGGAAAGCATAGGTGCTCCCACATCACAGGAATGTGACATTTCACCAGAGACTCACCCTCCCAGTACCCAGAGAAAGGGTTCATGTGGATCCACCCTTCACTCCGTAAAGGGAAACTGAGGCAAGGAATGCAAACTGCTCGGTACCAGCTCCTTGTGGCCATACAGTGCTTGTTTTACTCAAACACCTTGTGGAGGTGGCATCCCCATGTGGTAATTAATGAGCCAAGACATTGGGAAGGAAGATACATTCAGAACTAAACTCATTTCATAGCTATGTCCTGCAGTCTGCAAATGTGCTGGGCCAGTTCTGCATCCTAATTTATCATCCAGCAGCAGAGTCACAAAAATGAGCAGGGTGATACTCAGTGACCAGTGGTGCTGGGGGGAACCTTGACTGCAGCACCGACTCAGAGCAGGACAGTGCCTCTAGGTGGGTGTCAGAGTTGCTGTGCATTTCAGATCAACTCTACCACCCCACATTTTTAACAAGGGAAAATAAGTTCTTTTTTCCCTTTTGTGTGTGCTTTTTCATGTGTGTGTGCTTTTTTTTTATGCCCTTACATCATCTAAGGAACAATTGACCAACACATGTAACAGTTTTCTAAAAATGTTTTGCCTGAGGCAGACATTCAGGACAGAAAAAATTCAGTCCAGGTAATTAAATAACTTGTCAGTTATGACAAATGGTACAAATAAACAATTGCAAATGGCTCTCAGTGAGGTAACCCATCACTTCCTATGCCACAAGCCGGGAGTGCTCCTGCAGGAGCCCTGTGGGTCCTTCCCTACTGCTGGGAAAAGTGCTCTTGGCAAAGGCCAGTTTCCTACAGAGCAAGCTTCAGGATGGGTGAAGTGTCTGCTCGTGGATGCTGGCTTTCCTGTGGGAAAGTGTGTCATCATCCTACTGATGACCCAGTACCAGGAGGACACCTCTGACTACAAGTGTGACCTGCACTGCTGGCCCCTGGTCCCCACTAAAACACATGGATAAGGACTTGCTCTGGGTATGCACATCCCCAGAAGCCACACGTGCACAGCATCAGCGCTGCTGCAGCGTCACAGGCTCAGGCACAAAACCAACCACACTTTTTCTGCTGAACTTATCCTGTTTTAAATGACCAATTTAAATGTTGGTGATGAAATCATCCTTGTCCCCAAAGCAAGAGAGACTTCTTAAACCTGTACCCACCACCCTCTCAATCATCTGAGGCAAAAAGCCTACAGTTGGTGTTTTGCTCCCATAAAGGGGCAAGGAAAGGAGGTCCCCTCCTTTGCACTGAGTTCTGTAATGCTGAGGCAACAGCAAAGGTTTGTCCAACACGGCCCTCCAAAAGATGCACTGAGAAACAACAGCTTCCAGCATGGTTTTGGAGATTTGCTATCAAGGAGCAGCTGGCTTCCTCTGAGGATGGTGCCCTTGTGAGCTGCAGGCAGCCTGACAGCAGGCTCAGCAGGATGACTACACTGCTGGGGACATGGGGCAGGTCCTACTTGCTGGAGGAGAGGAGACAGATTTTTTTAATCCTTTTTTCCTCTTCATTTCACCCTAAGACCTGAGTAATCAAGTATGATAAGTTTTGAGAACCATTTTGAACCCTTGTCCATGTCTAGCAATTTACGTACCTCAACAGTCCTTCCCCTCTTTCCCCAGGAAGCTCTGAATGTCTTCCTCTGCAAGTTAAGGAATATTCCCTTCCTTCTACAGTTCAACAACTCCATGTCTCAGCTCTGAATCACTGGTGAGATCCCAATCACAGCAGAGCACGGTGATTACCCTGAGGCATCCTTTACAGACCTCTAACATCCAGGTCAGGAGATGGCATCTGGGAGAAGTAAAATTCCCTTGTAGATTGTCCTGTCCAGAGGATGTTTCCTTCTCTTTTTATGTCTTATTTTCCCGAGCTGCAAGGAGCTGTTTAGCCTTTACTATGTTTTTGCCCAGGAGAGCTGGAAAGGCAAAATGATTTTTCTAAAGTAATTGTTCTACAGAGAGTGCACAACACTTTCTGAAGCCAAGTCAGCACATAAATGTAAGCCATTAAATGAGAAGCCCACTGAGTATTGAAGCAGTTTAGAACCAAGACCGGCTGCACCCTGGCTAAAAATCAACTGTGGAGTTCAGCCAGGGGTCATGATGCCCTATAACAGCAATGTGAAGGGGTCCTGATGTCCTATAATGGCAAAATGGAAACACGAGCTGATTACCATGGGGTTTTTATTGCTGATGGATGAACATTAACAGGCAATTCACTCACAGGTAAAGGAGAACACAAATATTACGGTTGGAGCAAATGTATTTCATTAAAGTCACTGTGCGAGTTGCTGTTCAGATTGGAAGAGATGACATTCATCTGTGATTCATCTGTATGTACCTGTGAACAACCACAGGTACCTCCTCCCTGCTGATCCCTTTCAACATGATCCCATCAAGGCAACCAGTCCTGCTGTGGGAGCCAGCATGGGCAGCAACCGCAGTGCTGGCAGCAAGTGTACTTCAGTGGAGAGAATTCCTCTCTTTTTCAACAAAGTAGTTAAAAGTAACGCCCTGTTTCTCTTCCCCCTTTCCTGAGTGCATTTGGAAACCTGAGCTGAGAAGAAATCTGAAAGTGTTTTCAGACAAAAGCTGGGGAGAGGAAAAATACGTTGAATATGTCAGGAAAAAAACCCAGAATTTCCTTGTGTGGCAATGAGTTGTATATATCTGTAAAATTAACTTGTGAGACAAAATGATTATGAAAATGATAACTCAGTCCCATGTGACAAAACAACCAGCTGCTCTGAGTGCATCATGCTCTCTGATGGGGAGCGAGAAGTGCCCCAGTGCAAGAGCCTTGGACATGGACATAGTATGGTACAAATATCACAGTATATATGGGATGCATAACCAAGAGCAGCCTTTGCCTCCAGGTGCCATTCCAGGCTTTGAAAGCTATCGATTCTCACATCCTCTTGACTAGAGGGTTGGTCCTTTCAGCCTATTTTCATAGGGAAATCTGAGCTTGCAGCCATGCAGCGCACTCAGAGCCAGGTGTGTGCTCCCTGCCTTCCCCTCGCCCCATACAGGGCTGGGGACAAGCAAAGAGGAGTGGGGCAGCAGCAGAAACACAGATAAGAGCATTTGACTTACCTGGTTTCTCCTGGGCAGTGAATCACTCAAGAGGCTTCAATCAGCAGAGAGAGCAGCTCACAGGCATCCACCAATGGCTCTCCACAGAGAGTTGCCATCTCCTGGAGGGAGGGACCCAACACTACTGGAAGCTGTGACTGGTTGGCATATGGGACAGCCCCAAAAATGAAAAACAAGGTGGAAAAAAAAGCTGCTGGACACTGTATCCATCAGCTCACCTAGAAAAGCTACCAACTGCCCTGGAAGACAAGTACTGGGTGAGAGCCAGATCAGTGAGAGCCAGGTGCCAGCAGGGAAGCCCTAGCACAGAGTGTTCCCCCTGCCACAGCAGCTCTCTTCCATCCTCATCATCCTGCTGACTTGGGGCTGAGCTGCATCCCCCGCCCTGCGGCAGCAGAAGGAGGGACAAAGGGAGACAGGCCACTCTGGGCAGCCCAGGGATTGCCCAGGAGGAGCACCCCTGGCCAAAACAACACGATGGATCGTTTCCGGATGATCTTCCAGTACTTCCAATCCAACTCGGAGTCTGTAATGAACGGGATCTGTGGGCTGTTGGCCCTGGCAAGCGTAAAGATGTACACCAGCTTTGACTTCAGCTGTCCCTGCCTGCCCCAGTACAACATGGCTTATGGCTTGGGCATCATGTTTGTACCCCCCGTCATCCTCTTCCTGTGTGGCCTCATCCTCAACAGACAGTCCCTGGTGATGCTGGAGGAGTGGAGGCGACCACAGGGGCGCAGGAAGAAGGACCTAGCTGTCATCAGGTGGGGTTTGCAGCAACAATGGCATCCCTCTTCTTACCTCCTGTTTAGCTGTCTCTCTCCATAGCTTTGATCCTCCTGCTAGATTAAATTTCTTGTAAGCTCCTCTCATGAGACCCCTCCCCATGACCCTGGAGGGGCACAGGTATGGGAAATGCATTTACATCCAGCAGAAATGGAGGCATTCTCATTCCATCCCAGCAAAGGAGAGCAGGAGTGCCTCAACATCTGGGCTTATGCCTCCACCCTGGGAAATTGCATTGCTGCTGCCCTGTCATGCACTCGCAGGGTGTCACCGGGGGCTTCCAGGTGCAAAAAGATGAGGCATTTCCTTTTAAATATGCAGAAGGTGTGGCATTTTAATCACGGTCAGTCTTTATCAAAAGCTTCGTGGTCTCCCTCCCCTCACCTGAGCTTTTACTAATTTATAGTGGTGGAAGGGAGAGAAGAATCATATTCCATTTGTTACATGTAAAGTTTTATGCAGTGCACACTTGGCTTAGAGAGGGGCAAGAAAGGCTGCAGAAAAAAGGGGATTTTCCTGATTGAAGCTGATGAGAAGAGGAAATGTGAATGTGGAAGACAAGGGAGAGCTGACAAAGATCTATGCATGGGAGACATACGGGTACAGTCAAGACAAACACATAATGAGGGGGCTGTGCACTCACTGAGTGCAGACAGCACACAGAGCACTGCCATGTGCTGGTGCAGGCTTCACTGAGAGGCAGAACCAAAAAAGACATCCCAGAGCAGAAGCATCAGCTGGAGCAATGCTGAGGACAGCCCTGGGAGTCGGTTCCCTGGGTCTGGACAGACTGCTTGGCACAGGACAGCCTGCATCCCTCAGGGCTCTGGATGAGGAGAAAGCCCCCAGCATTTACCCACTTACCTCTCTCTCCTGCTCCAGGTACATGTGTTCCTCCATCATGCAGCGAGCCATGGTTGCCCCTGTTGTCTGGATCGTAGTCACCCTCCTGGATGGCAAATGCCTGATCTGTGCTTTCAGTGGCTCCATGGATCCCGAGAAGTTTGTGGGCTTTGCCAACGTGAGCACAGCGCAGGTGCAGCAGCTGCTGGCCAAGGTGCCCTGCAAGGACGATGAGCTCGTGAGGAACAGCACATCCCGCAAGGCAGTGTCCAGGTACCTGCGCTGCTGGTCCCAGGTGGGTCACTGCTGGCAGAGCCTCTCATGTCGGTGAGGTGACCAGGCACGTGGCGTCTGCTCCTGCTCTTCCTTGACTTGTCATCACTTCATTGTGGTCAGACAGGGAGCAAGGCTGCTCTGTGCTGCTTTTAGCCTCTAAATGTTGCTATCCCAAGGGATAATCTTGAGTCAGGTAGGGAAAAGGAAAGAAATGATGAATGGTTTAATAACAGAACCAGCAGCTTCTAAACCCAGACAATAAAAGACATTGTATAGAATAAAGATGTCTCCTACAGTCCTGTTCAAAGATCTTTCTAGCTGCTAACCCTGCAGACAGGACCCACTGTTCTAAGGACAGTGCAAACTTAGGCAGCTTGAAAACAGCTTCCTCAGGAACAATAGAACACTGTGCTCTGGGGAGTGGTGCCCTGACTGGCCTCTGCTCTTGGTATAGGAGTGCCGCGTCAGGCATGGGGACTGGTGGGAGGTCATTGAGAACAAGCCTTTCCTTCTTATCAAAGGGAGCTCCCCATAGTCTGGGCTGTCTTCACAATGCTGTGGGGACTCCTGGGCCCTGGAGTTAGTGCAGGTGGCAGGAGAAGATCAGTGAAGATAAGGAAAGCCCAAAGCAGAGCACTGAAGTACCCTTTCCCTGGGGCACTCCTGCTCAAAGCAAATGCCTGTCTGCTTCAGGCTAACTTTGCAATCAGTTATCCTTACTGGATGATTCACCCACAGATAAATATCCTATATTCTCTGGGAGGCGATTACACCAACCCTCTGAGTGCAGTGTGGGGTGCTGGACTACAGGGACAGATCAAAGACAGGAGTCTTTGCCACATTTCCCCCCCAGCCAACATCAGTCTCACTGATACAGGCAAACAGCTCGTGCTGTCCTTGTGTCTGTCTTGCTCCTGTTTCACTGCTTCTTTCTTATCACACAGGCACTTGGCTGGAGCATTTTGTTGATCCTTATCATAGCAGCTTTCCTTGCCCGCTGGCTCAGACCTTGCTTCAACCAGGCCACCCTCCTGCAGGTACGTCACTGGAGCAACTACATTGACATCGAGCAAAAGATTTTTGAGGAAACCTGCTGTGAGCACAGCCGGCTCTTTGCTCACAAATGCATTCTCCACTTCTTTGAAAGCATGAGGCAAGAGATCAAACTGCACAGCTTCACCTTGCCTGGGGAGGGAAAGGGGGCTGAAGGAGAGGAAGATTTTCTCTGGGGCATCACAGATCAGGACCAGGTGAACAAACTTCTGAAAACGTGGTACTATGAGAAACCTCCCCTGGATGTCAGCCAGGCAACGCAGAGGCATCCCCTGGTGCGAGAGAGATCCCCTCTGCCCTGGGCAGACAGCCCCAGCACCCACCCCAAAGTCCCCCAGCATACCAGTGTGTAAAGGGGGCTTTGTCCTGCAGACACAGAAGGAGCACTGCCAAACCTCTGCACAAAGCAAGGACCAGCGGGCAGATGACAGTGGTGCTCACACCTTCCTCCAAAGCCCCAACCCCAGAAGCTGCGCTCCAGGGCGTACCTAGCAAAGCCTCCAAAGTCAGCTAATTCTGAGGGTCCAAAGGTCCCAGACGCAGTCACTGTTAATGACATTTCTCAGCCAAGGGCTCTGTGGGACACTTTTGTCATATCAAAAGTTTGCAGCTTCTTACAGCTGTGATTAAAAGGTTTTGGCTTGAGGAAGGATTTAACCATGGCAGCAACATCTGGCTGTGTACACAAACCATGCACACACAGAAGTGTGAGGAGCTCCTGCCCATTCCAGTGAAACCTGGTTCAAAGGGTTTTCAGAGCTGACACAGAAATGATTTAATTGGCAACTGTCTTAGTACCACACCAACATATTTACTCAAAAAGGCAAAACCACCTCCTACGTCTTCCCATCTGCTGAGAGGTCTGGCTGCCCCCAGCCCAGCTGCCAAACTGTTGTGTCTCCCCCTAACAGCCCATCAAAACTTCTATGCATTTTAAAATTGAAATAGGGCAACACACTGAAACCCATGGAGCAGCATAACTTTAATTGAAGACACCTCTGACTAAGGACTGGATTGGGCTGGATTTGCAGAAGGAAAAGGAGATGGAGGCTGTGCATAACACAACCACAGGGCTGTGCTGGGGTTCAGTAAGCACTGGTGCTGAGCCATGGAAAGGACACACTGACTCTGCCTGAGAAGTCTGAACAGAGATTTTAAACATTCTCCTGCTAGATTTGAGTACAAACTGACCTACCCAGAGAACCACCATTGCAACATCTATTTGGGCATTTCCACCATAGTTTCAAAACTGTTTGAATGTAACCTTATCTCTGAGCCTTTAATGATCATTGCTTTCTCACCTGCCTTTTCCAGCCCTCATTGTACATGGTGCCAGTTTGACTGGTACTTCTGTCCAGCATCGCTTCTTGGATGCATTAAAGTCTTTACTGCAAACTAACCCAGCGCAGACACATCTATTCCTGCAGGCTGAACCTCACACTGAGGTCCACTTTGTCCCTTGGAGGGAAGGGTGCAATGTGGAGGAGCTGGGAGGAGGTGGGGATGAAGAAGAAATGTCTCTTTGGGTGTGCATGGATAAGTGGGGCAAGCAGGGCTTCCAGGAGGAAAGAAGAGGGTGGGATAGGGGCAGAAAAACCTGCCAGCACACTGGGACTAAATCCAAAATGAGGGATAAAAATGAAAATGCATCTTAATCCCCCAAACTGACTTGTCAAGCTGCTGGCAGGTGGGTCACCTCCTCCCCAGGATGTTTGTATGCACAGGCCAGAGAATGAGGAGATACCGGGTAAAACACTGGGAGGCCAAATAGCTCTGCAGCCCACCCATGGGCAGCTGCACCCCTTTGCCCACTGAGGCCCAGTCAGGAGCTGCAGGGCACAGAGGGATGGGCTGCAGAGCTTTTCTTCTTTGCATAGCAAAATCAGATCTGGGTGAAACCCTGAGCTCCCTTGGATGTGCTAGGAGAGTGCACAGAGCCAGCTGTGGCCCATGCTGGTAGGGAAAAACATAGTGGTTTTCTGCCCAGGAGCTCCTTAGATCCAGGCAGCTTCTGAACTCTCATTTGAAATTAGCATTGCACTGTGAATTGTGTCTCTGGTTTACTTTTATTGGGCACGACATCACAAATCTGAGGCTGTGGCTCAGTTAGTACTCACTCATTGCATACTAGTCAAATTGGGTATTTTCCTAACACACTGAGAGCAGAGGTCTGCAGCTCCCTTTGCATGCTGCTTTCCATGCTCTCAGCTTTTAAGCCATCCCAGTGTGGCCACAAAGTACAAAATGCAAAACAGGGGAAGAGGAATAGATTTTTTATATGTACCAAGAAGGAGAAAACAGGAGGGTTTAAGGGTGCTGCCATAGATTTTGCAGGTCTACAAAGGTTCATGGGCTGCTGGGTGGGTCTAGTCTGGTCATGGAGTAGCTCCAGTTGGCTGGGGCCATGAGTGTTCATTCCTCTCAGCTTCCCTGGGTCCCCTGCTGTGTTTCCTTCTGAAGCGCAAGAACTCTTCTCCATTGTGGAAAGTGGTACCTGGCACCCCATGACAGGACAAGAGGCAAAAGCCCAAAAAGGCAGGAAATTCCATTTAAACAGAAGAAAACATTGATTTTGAGGGTGATGGAAAGGCTTGCCCAGAAAGTCTATGGCACCTTCATCTATGGAAATATTCACATCCCGATTAGATGTGACCCTGAATGTGCTTTGTGCAGGGAGTGGTGAGTGGACCAAAATATCTCCAGAGGTCTCTTCCCACCAGCTCTGTTAGGAGTGTGTACCCTCCTGTGGAAGGTGGGGCAGAGAGGGTCATTCACAAACTTTAGCATCTCTCTGTCTCTCAGGGCTGTTGTGATGCCTGACCTTCAGATATGTCCAACATCCTTGGGGATCCTCACCTGCCAAGAGCCTGTGAAACAGCAGGGCTGACTACAAAGACAACTTCCCCAGTCACTTCCCCAACTCTTCTGATGGGAATTGTTGCTGCTGTCACGTCCCTCCCTTCTATATCCTACACTGACTGCGACATGCAAAGCCTTCCTCAACTCCACACCTTGGAGTCTGCCTTGGTGTGCAGGTGCAGGACCAGGTCCTGGGAGGGACTTGGGCATGTACCATCTCTTCCAAGACATGGTTTCCAGAGCACAAGTTAAACTGGGATTGTGGGAAGAAGCATCAGCTCTGCCTTCCCTTGCAAGTCAGTTGGAGTGAATTTTCTGTTGAGAAACTCAGGAAAACTAAGTCGTCCCTAACAAGGCGACATGGAAAGAAAGACCTTTGTCTTCTATGAGCTCTTTTTTGATTCCCACTGACCTGTTGTCGGCTCCAGTGAGAACTGTAGTGCTGTACACCAAGCAGGCTCAGGCCCTTCATTCATGTTTAATAACAGGCAGAGTTTTCCTAGAGATCAAGAAGCTCTCTGCTTTTTACCGGGTTGATTCACACAGGCTTTGATGTGAACTGCCCTTCAAAAAGCCACTCTGCCAGGTGAATAGAGAAGCCTGTCTGAGCTCTTAGCTAGCATTACAATAGGCCTCAATTATATTCATGCAGTAAAATCTCTTCCCATTTGATGAGCTCATGCAATTAACCTCCCCACAGCAGGCAGAACTAAGACTGCTCAGGTGTTACCCACGCGCTCTGTGCTCACCTCTGCAATGGCATCTCAGGGTGAACTCAGCATTATCAACTGAGCCCCAGGGCTGGTGCTGGGCGGACTCAGAACCTGCAGCACTGACTAAGGGTCAGAACGCCTGCTCTGGCTTCCTACCTCTGTACTGGCACACTGCAAAACCTTCCGGAAAGGTACCTCTCCTGTGTCTTCCATGTGCAGCCCACCCATGTACAGCTTCCCTTGGTGACATGTTCTACAGCCACCAGTGCAGTCACACTGGTGCCCAGTCAGATGTATCTTGATTCTCACGTCAACAGCTCAGGTGGTGCCTGGTCCAGAGGGACTGAACACTTGCAACCGTCAAAAAAATGAAATTTTACAGCCACTTGTAGTCCCAGTAATCCCTCGTCTTTTGGCCAGCTTGAGGGAGCAACCGAGCGCACCGAGGCTGCTTTGTGAACTGGGAACAGAGATGCAGGAGAATGCTAACAACACCATCCACTTCTTTTAGATTTGTGCTGTAGAAGCCAAGCCTGGCCTAACTGTTACATCTCCTTCCTCTGTTTTTTGTTTTATTTTCCCTGCCCTCTGCAGAATATGAAAGAGGTATTTTCCATTGAAGCAGGTACAGAAGTAGGGACTGGCAGACCTGCAAGGTGCTTGCCTTAGATGCTGTTGAGGCAAGGCAAACACAGAGGGAAGGGGGAAGCTCTGGAATCCAGTTTTTCCCTGTGTGCCACCACTGCAGAGGTGGGGTGTCTCCACCATTCAGTCCTGGGAGGAGCACGCATCTCCTGCATTTGCAAATAGGTTCACAGAGGCCAATCAGCCAACTCTGCCCAGTGCACAGAGTGCTCTGGCAAGGACACAGCCATGGTAACAGCTGCACCCTCCAGCAAAGGGGACTGGTGACTGGGAGACTGCAGAAATGGGCATGTGGAGAAGAATGAAATCAGGTTTTGTTGAAAACCAGAAACCAGAAACAGAAACAACCAGAAACAACCCAGGTCCCAGATCCAAAGAAGAGCAGGAGGAAGCAAACTCTAAACTTTTCTAAGCAACAAAATCAGCAGAAAAAATATTTTAATTTTCTGCTTTAAATACTCGGGCTGTAAGAGTGCATGAATGAAACAGTGAACTGCACAGAAATGTGATGATGCCATCTCTGAAGAGGACATCTGAAAGAATGAAATAAACTGGAGGACACAGCTCAGACCCTGGTGGGGGAAGGAATCAAGTGAAGATGGACAAGTTTCGGATGATCTTCCAGTTCTTCCAGTCCAACCAGGAGTCCTTCATGAATGGCATCTGTGGGATCATGGCCCTTGCCAGCACCCAGATGTACTCAGCCTTTGATTTCAACTGCCCCTGCCTGCCACACTACAACCTGGCCTATGGGCTGGGCATCCTCCTGGTGCCCCCCTTCATCTTGTTCCTGCTGGGCTTTGTGCTGAACAACAACATCTCCATGCTCGCAGAGGAGTGGAGGCGGCCGCAGGGCCAGCGGGGGAAGGACCCAGCTGTCCTGCGCTACATGTTCTGCTCCATGGCACAGCGGGCCATGATCGCCCCCGTGGTCTGGGTGTCAGTGACACTGCTGGATGGCAAGTGCATCACCTGTGCCTTCTGCACCTCCGTGCCCGTGGAGACCCTGGGCAATGCCAGCCACCCCCGTCTCACCCAGGGGGAGATGCAGCGGGTCCTCGCCCGAATCCCTTGCAAGGAGATCTACAACGGGCAGCAGCTCATTGCCAACGAAGTGGCTGTCAGGTACCTGCGCTGCATCTCACAGGTAAGAGGCACCATGGCTGTGCTCTCACTGGTGGCTTGGGGTTAGGCACTGCCAGACTTTGCTCTTCCCTTGGCAGAATCTCCTTGTTGAAATCAAGCTGCAGCAGGAGACACTGGTGATTTTGCAGGGATACAAGGTGCTCAGACTCAGCTCTGTGGAGCTATGTCTCCAGTGTGGTGCAGAGGCTGTAGCTGTAGGTCATCCTGATAACTGGCCCCCTCTCCTGCCTAGGCAGCCCAGGGCTTCAGAGCAGTGGCAGCCAAATCATATGCATGTATTTATTCAGAGCAAGTTCAGAAGGGGCTGCGATGGATCTCATTCGGTGGCTGGTGGGCTATCACCCTCCCCAGTAACCCATTAATTGCTGTTGCTTCTTTTTGTAACGTGCAAGCAACGGGCCGATAACCATCTATGCCACTTATCTCTGCCACTGCGTGGGAACAGCCAGTGTGTGTTTATTAACTATCCCAGGGAACCACAAATAAAGATGTGCCACTAACTACTTGTCCTGTGCTTAACTCCTCTCAAGCCCTCTGCTCCTGGCCTTGCTGGAGACAGGATGGTCTGAAACACCTGTCACTCATGCACTCCTGTTTATAAGCAGCTCTTCTGCCTGACCTCCTTAAGGCAGACATTAATTATTATCCTCTTTAAGAGAAATGGAGCCACAGGGACTTCTCCAAAGACACAAAGCAGATTTTCCCGGACCCCAATTGGAAAGCACTGGGAGATGAAAAACAGGAAGTCCTACATAGAACCTCTCCCCCCAGGTGCTCTTTTAGGGGGCTGCATTTCCGGGGGGGTTGAACCTCACAAGCTCTGCCAGTACAGCCTGGAGGCAGCCTGAGCTAAGACTGATGGTGAACAAGACAGACTGGTCCTGGCTCTGCCCTCATCTCACCCCTCCTGTCAGGCCCCATTAACAGGGGAGCTTTCACTGCTGCTCACTCACAGTAGATGTTACTAAGTTCAACAGCTTGGAAAAAGAATTAGACAGCTGCATAAACCAGGGAGTATCTGGAACAATACTGCAAGTCAGAGGACACAGGCTATCCTAGACCCAGGTGAGGCACTGTCGTATCAGAGGCAGGACCAGGGGCTGGGCGCAGGATTCAGCCCTGGTGTTATTTATGGTCAGTGCCTGCTGATGCTCTACAAGGCAAGAAGCGAGAGGTGCTGCCTATGTGGATGCATTGAACAAAATTTCAGTGCAAACACACTGACATGGTTCGTAGGCCCTCCTTGCCCAGCTCTGCAGTGTAAACAGAGCCAAGTGTCAAACAGCCCAAAGTGGAGCCAGGCTTGTTTGCTAACCAGGGGGGATCTGCTGGCTGGTTCTGCTGGGCATGTGCTGTGATAGCTCTGGTTCCCCTTCATCCCTGCAGGCTCTGGGCTGGTGCTTTGTGCTGCTGATGACCACGCTGGCTTTCTTGGTCAGATCCCTTCGGCCTTGCTTCAGCCAGGCTGCCTTCCTGAAGAGCAGATATTGGTCCCACTACATCGACATCGAGCGCAAGCTGTTCGACGAGACGTGCGCGGAGCACGCCAGGAGCTTTGCCAAGGTCTGCATCCAGCAGTTCTTTGAGGGCATGAGCATGGACCTGGTGGCTGCTCGCTGCCACCTGCCCAGGAAAGCCCCTGCAGATGCAGGGGAAGCTGCCGAGAAGCTCTTGGGCATCACTGACCGGGGCACCATGAACATGGCCCTGAAGAGCTGGCACAGATGCAAGCCCGCACTGCAGCTCCACCCACCTGCCCTCCCCACTGGAAATGGCTGGGTAGGAGAAGGGCAGCCCCCCATGCACCCCTCCACACCCCGAAGAGAGACAGCTGCCTACTATAGCTGGGTGTGAGATGAGCTGCAGAGAGGGCAGAAGAAGCCAGGGCACAGGCAAGAGCCGGTGCCACAGCAGCTGCAGGGGAACAGGCAGCCAACGGGCTCAGTGGTACCGGTGTGATCCCATCTGCTCTCACATCCAGTCCTACAGCATCGGTAATTCAGGTAATGAGTTTTTTGCCAGGAGGGACAATTATGCAAGGCCATGATGGACGAGCCCTGGGGATGCTGAAGGGTGCGAAGTGGCAGCCAGATGTGCCATGTGTCCCACATCACTGAGCACCAGGTTTGTGTTGTGGCAGCTGGCAAGACAGACACTATGAGATGAGCAAAACTTCCTCTCCTTTATGATGTGCTCGGCACTGAGCAGTGCATGTGGGTTTAGGCAGTATTAAAAATCCCCTGGTGGGGAAACAAGCTGGGGGTGCCCCTTTCTCCTGCCAAGTTGTAGAACCCTAAAAGATCACATTAACCCTCCACACACTACATCCCCACAGACACACAGCTCCCAAGCCAAGAAGAGCTTTGAAATAAATTTGACCAAAGCAATGAGCTAGTGAAGAGACATCCCAAATCACACTACGTGTGACAGAAACAGCATGGTTGGTGTTACAGGGACTATTAAATGAGGATTCCACAGAGATGGTCTTTGAGGGAAGTGTCCAGACAAGGAGAGCAGGTATCACTCAGCAGCAGGGAGCAGAGAGGGGGCCAGGCCACAAATCTGCCTCAGGACAATTTGTTCTTACAATTTTTCCTGTATCTCTCCCTGACACAAAGACTGTTGTTAAAAAACCCACCTGGGTCTTTGTTTAAGGAGCCAAATAAATAATTTAGGCTTACCATTCAAACTCTGTGCTCAGACACCAGGTTTTATAAAAGCTATTTTAAAAAGCTGTTGGTGTTTCTTTACTCGGATGCAATGAAAAGGACTGGGAGAGCCCCCAGGCCAAGCCCAGGATGCTGAGGCTGTGTGAGTTGAAGTGTTTTGCCAGTGCATGGCTGCCAGCAGCAGCCAGCCCTGGCCCTCGGTGGAGAAGCCAGGAAGGCACTGCCAATGCTATACAGTATGAGGCGGCGGCCCACCTCCACAGAAATTGAGGATGACAGGGTGCAGGCCCTTGAGGTGACCATGGAAATTGCAGCCTGGAATAGTGTTTCCAAGTGGCCCTGATTTTATTACAAATAGGCAGAAGGCAAACCCCTTTTGAGGGATGAGTTTTAGCCCTGCCACATCCTTTCCAAGATGTCCATCCCCTTGAAATTTCTGTTGCAGTGTTCTTGTTGAAACAACTTATTATGGCTGGCCAGTAATGAGGTGACTGTCATTTGCATAAACCTTAATTATCAGTGTGTAACTCCACAGAGGCTTTGGGGAGAAGAGAACAAAGGACCAAAATGATGAGGAAATTCTCCTGGTTGCTGTGAGAGCACCTTAGCAAGCCTGTAGTCAAGGCAGGCTGATTGTGGTAAACTCCCAGGAGAAAGGAGCGTGACATGGTTTTGTCATTAATCTTCACACCCGAACTTTAAATAACGCACCTGCCCAGAAATTAATAGGCACAAAACCTGATTTACAAAGCAAAGGAGATGAAAAGATAAAGGTGGTTTCCACTCCTATTATTTGCAGTTCGGTGCTGTTCGTGGCTCATTGAGAAAGGCGCACTCAGTGTCCCCACGATGGTGAGCAGCATGGAGGGATGGCAGGCTCCATGGCATGGCTATGCCCCCAGTGCAGCAAATTCAGCAGTTGCAGAGTCCTCATCGAGCAGGCAGGTTCTCCTCTCGGTGATGGAATTTGGAGACCCCTCCCAAGGGAACCCGACGCAGCCCCTGGGATTTCAGCCGGGCTGCGGTCCCGGTGCGGATCCCAGTACGCAGCAGCGCCCTGAGTGTGGAGCAAGCCCCAGGGTCCCCACCAAGCCGGCAGGGGAGCCAGCCCCAGGCAAGCACCGAGGGTGTGGGAGTGCCGAGGGATGCACCGCACCCAAACAACTGGGAGCTGCAAAAACCCGTCCGGGGACCCCAGATCTGGGAGTAGGAAGGAAGACGGTCCAAAAATCCCCTCGGCTGAACTGCCAGTGCTGGGCTGAGCCTAGATTTGCTCGGGGCAGAGGGGAACGTGGGCGTTGCTGAAGATTTGCCTGTGCTGAAGACATTCTCTGGGGAGGGCTGAGTTTAACCCCCGAGACGAGACTGGAAGGAGGCTGGGGAAGGAGAATGGGGGCCCCCGGCCTCTGCAACAGGCTGGGCAGGAGTTGGAGCTGAGGGACAGATGGCGGAGAGGAGGGAGCAAAGAGAAAGTCAGGGACCCTCGGCTGCCTCGTAGACATCGCTCAAGCAGAGGAAGCAGCGAGCAGAAAAGTTGAGCCAGACAGGAATGCACCGCACTCGCCAAAATCAGGCTGTGCCCAGCCCTGCACACGTGGCCCCCGGCCCTGCTCAGCCCCCAGCCTGCTGCAGCAGCCCCGCTGCTCGGTCCCGGGTGGGGGGAAGTGGAACCTGGCACCCTACAGAGCTTGTGATGCCCCAAAACCCAGCCAGGCAGGCACCTTCCCGCTGGCTCAGCCGGCCCCACGCACTGGAGCAGAAGTTTCTGCCCCTTCTCATGCGGCCGTGGGCTTCTCCCACGCTGTCCCTGCCTGTGTAGCGTGGCTCCCACTGGTCTGACTGTGTCCCCTGGGGACCATGGGGGCTGCACCCAAGCCCCAGGCTGGGGCGACCCACCATTTCCCCTCTGCACCCCTGAAAGGCGCCTCATCGCTCCCGTTCTCTAGGCAAACCCCCGGCCATCCCAGCCAGCCGTTGCACATCTGCATCATGAGTCTCAGAAGCACGATGTGCTTTTTCCAGTGACTCATTCCCTCAGATTTTCATTTCCTTTTTTTTTTTCTTTTTAAAGGCACAACCTCAGCCGTGCACAGAGCAGAAGCCAAGCGCCTGCTTATTGCCCCACCCAAGCTCACGGCCTGAGAACAACCTCCTCCCTCTTCCTAAAAGCCGACAGCGGAGAGCATGTTTCGAACTGAATAAGGAAGCCTCTCAAACTATTAAGGCTGTTTTCAAAAGCTTCCACTTCGTCCATCAGACCAGCCTCAGCTGCATCCTGACTCCTGCACAGCCCTGTGTGCTGCTGGAAACCACCCTGCGACCAGAGCCCAAGCGAAAAACACAGGAGGGGCCGAGAAGGCTCCAGAACAAAGGTTTCAACAACTTTTTCAAGTGAGTAACTTAATTTTTTCTTGCTTTCATATATATTTTGGGGAAAGAAACAGAGGCTTCTAAAAACTTATCTGCTGCAAACAACTTCTCTCTTCACCTTCTACCCAACCCTCTGTCCCAGACCATAACTACCAAGCAGAGGAAGGGTAATCTCCTCCAAATAGCCAGTACTTCTCTTTGCCAGCTCCTCAGATTTTTGCTTTGCCGTTTGCCAGCCTCTGTCAGGAAGGTCACAGGGCCGTGTTTATCAGAGCTGTTTGTGGGTAACTAACAACAGATGCTTGAACTAAAACAAGTTTGTGGGTTTAGCATCTGGCTGCAAATGTGGAGTTCCACCAAACGTGGAAATGGAGGCCTGGGTCCCCATCACGTGGTGGCAGTTTTCGGCTGGTCTGTCTCCTTTGCAGAGGGAGTTTTGCATATGGTGATTTGGGAAGCTGCAGGAGGACATTAAGGGCTGTTTGCGTTTGAACTCAGCAATATCACAGTGTGACTTTGGAGGGATTGCCGTGAGTTAGACGTGGCAAAGAAGAGAGGCCAAATTTCTGCCCCTGTTCCCCTCCCCTGCCCCATGGAGAAGGGGGGTAAACCAGGATTTGTTGAGGCAGCAGATGAAATGAGGCACAGTAGTGATTTAAAGACAGTATATGAGCAAGCCTTGTGCAAAAGACCATAATTAAAATATCTTTGGTCTCCTCTGCATGAAGGTCCCTGAAGTCTTGTCCCTGCAGTTTGGGGTGGCCCAGGGAAGTCTTCGGGTCAGCCCTGTGGGCCAGGGCTCCCAGGTAGCCCTGGATGTGTGCCGGTGCTTCCAGCACCGTGCAAGCTGCCAGAGACAGCTGGTTAGTTGGGCGCCCAGGTCCTTCCTGTCTCCAGCAAACCCTAGTGACAGCAGTTCCTCTGGGGCCAGCCAGTTCTGTCACGTGGGTGAGGGTTCCCAGAGCTAGCAAGGTGCTTGAGGCTTCTTGAGAGGAAACCCTGTGGGGATGCAGCGCTTATGGAAAGTCAACTAACAAATTAATTGAACCCAGCTTGCAGATGGGATGGGGGAATGGAATCACCACAGAGAGCATGGATACATTCCCCAGTTATTTCCTTGCCCTTAAAGAAAAACCCAGGGTGCATGCTTTGCCCTCCTTGTCCCCAAGTGCCTGCAGCCTTGTCATTGGGGAATAACACAGACAAAGGGCACCAAAGAGCATCTCTAGCACTGAGGCTGCAGGTTGAGGGGCTCAGTGTCAGGGCAGCAATTAAGAGGCTGAGCTAGGACTGCAGGCCAGGACAGGGAGCACGATTATGTCAGCCAGCTGCGGGATGGGAGATTATCTGCCACACCTAATCCTAGCAAAAGCTCACATGTTATTGCTGGCCCAGCTCTATCAGCATTTGGTGTTTGTGTCCTGGGTCATCAGGATAAGCTCTGCTTTCCCAGAAAGTAACTTCTCTTGCTGGTAGCAACAGCCCCCAAGCATCCCTTCACCCTTCTCAGCAAAAGCTGCTCCTGCCTCAGCCTCCCATGCCACATTTCTGTGCTCCCAAATCTGCTGGGATGTCTCAGCATCCCTTGCTGCCTTCCTCACATACCTGTGTCTATTAACAAATATTAACTCATGAGGTCTAAAGAGGGACACAAAAGCCACACAGAGCACCTTCAAAGCAGCACACCACCAGCAGTCACGTGCCACGTGTCACTGGGCTAGTGTGAGTCAGTGGCAGGGCTGGGCACACATCCTAGTGCCAGTCCTCTGGTCCAATTTTCCCAGTAACATGGTGTCCTCCTTCATTGCAGGTTTGGGAGATCATCAAGAGTTTGCCAGTGACGCTGACAATAATTGCCTCTGCGGGAGGTGACTAAAACCAAAGAGAAGGAAAGAGGACAAACATGCCATTGAGAGGGACAGAAAGAGATGTCCCACCTGTCATCTTTGCTGTAGTGAAGCTTTTGGAAGGCTTAGTGGGAAACTAAAATGGCTGAGGTTTCATATATTGCTTAGGCAAAGTCCCTTTTCAGCCCCTTTTGAAGTATCCTCTTATCAGCAACCAGCTCCAGAGGCTGAAACATCAGGTGGGAGGAAGGGACGTCAGTGAAGGTGTCTTGCTCCTGGAACAGCTCCTTGCACACCAGCTAGCACCAGGCCATTTGACCCCCCATTTGGAGTGTTCCTCAGTGCTGGGGGCTGAGCCAGCACGGCCCCCCACTGCAGCACACATCTCAGCCCCCGGACGAGATGGCCGCCCTCATCGCTGAGAACTTTCGCTTCCTCTCCTTGTTCTTCAAGAGCAAAGATGTGATGATCTTCAACGGTTTGGTGGCCCTGGGAACGGTAGGGAGTGAGGAGCTCTTCTCAGTTGTTGCCTTCAACTGCCCCTGCTCCCCTGCCCGTAACTACATCTATGGGCTGGCTGCCATCGGTGTCCCAGCCCTGGCCCTCTTCCTCATTGGTGTCATCTGGAACAACCACACTTGGAACCTGGTGGCCGAGTGCCACAAGCGTGGCACCAAGAACTTCTCTGCTGCTGCCACCTTCCTCCTCTTCGGCTCCATCATGGGCCGGGCATCCGTGGCACCCATCACTTGGTCGGTCATCTCGCTGCTGCGTGGGGAAGCTTACATCTGTGCCCTTAGTGAGTTTGTCAAGCCATCCTCCCTGGACAAGTTCCCAGCTGAGTATGGGGCCGAGGTGCTGGCCAAGTTCCCCTGTAGAGATGTCCCAGCAAACCTCACCAAGTTCAGGGATGAGGTGACACGGAGGCTGAGATACGAGTCCCAGGTAGGCACACCAGGGAGGATGCCCCAGGGAGTGGGTAAGAACACCTTGCTGTTTCCTAACGCAGCCTCTCTCTTCTCTCCCAGCTCTTCGGCTGGCTGCTCATCGGCATCGTTGCGGTCCTGGTTTTCCTCACCAAGTGCCTGAAGCACTGCTGCTCGCCGCTGAGCTACCGGCAGGAGGCCTACTGGGCCCAGTACCGCTCCAACGAGGACAAGCTCTTCCGACGCACAGCCGAGGTCCACTCCAGGATCCTGGCAGCCAAGAATGTGAAACAATTCTTTGGCTTTGTGGCACTGGACAAGGAGGAGAAGGAGCTGGTGCAGGAGTTCCCAGTGGAGGGTGTCCAGCCGAGCCCCCAGTGGAATGCCATCACAGGCGTCTACATCTACCGGGAGAACAAGGGCTTCCCCCTCTACAGCCGCCTCCACAAATGGGCCAAAGGGGTGGAAGGGAACGGGCCAACCCCAGAAGGCCATGAACTGCTGTTTTTGGCTTCCTAAGACAGATATGCACCAGCAGCGCTTCCCCAGACTGCCTGGCAGGCCTTCCAGTATTGGTGCACAGGTGAGGGATGCACTGGGAACATTCCTCCCTGCAGGATTACTTCTCTCAGCAGGTAAACAGGAATCAACAGCCTCAAGGCAGAGACTGATAAACAATACCCTGAGCTTGGGAACCCCTCCCTCGGAGACAACAGTCTCACTGCTGTTCCCAGAGATACAGGGGAGCAAAGAGCAGATGCAGCCCTCACCTGCAGGCTGCCAGTGCACCCTGTTGCCTGATGCACCAGCAGAAGCCTTGGGGAGCAAGAGATGGGCACATTTCTCACTGTGACTCCTGCAGTCCCACTTGCCACCCCCACAGCAGGGTTAGCCCCAGCCATCCCACACGCCTACCTGTTTTATTGACATTAATATCTTCCTACACACTTGTGTGATACCTGTTACACAGGCAGGTCCCAGAGCACTTTACAGACTTTACAGTGCAGGTAAAAGATGGAAGCAGTGGGTAAATTCCTGGGCAAGGAGGATGCAATAGCATCTGGGAAGGAATGGGTCAGTAACAAAGCCACACACCACACAACTGAGAGACTAAAGCAGGAGGAATCACCAATATTCCTGGTATTCAGAAAGGCACTCCGTAATTACCAAGTTGAAATTTGGGTAGGACACCAAACTCCCTTTGTTCTTGCTGAAGTGCCTGGCAATGTCTAATGAGCCCACATGGTCACCATAATGAGTTTATAAATTCAGAGGAGGCACCATCGGCAGAACAGCTTTGGGGCAAGGTAGCGAGGTGGAGACTGAGAGGAATGAGTACCCACAGTGAGCCACACCACTGTCTGCAGCTCACTGCATTTCTCATCCAACCATCGGACGAGCGTCCTTTGTTTCAAGTCCTGGGTTGCAAGCTGCAGGAAGACCCTAGCCAGAATTAGCTTTACATGTATGTATATATAAACATATATATAGTGTATACACCATGGAACTGTAGTTAGTCAGTTGTATTAATGGAGCATCTTTCTCAGAGGGGAAGGGCATGAGAAAGCTGCCAGCCCAAAGAGCACATTACATTCTCCCATCTGCTGCACTGGGACTGCAGCCCTGGAGCAAAAAGGAACAGCAGGAACAGGATGGGGGAGCAGCCCTCTCCCTACTCATCTACCACTGAATTTTCTAAAACTCTTTCCAATGCCTTAATTGGCCCCTGGAGCAGAAGCTGTCTTTTATGGACTTGACCATACTCTGGGAAAGCAAAACCAGAAAGGTGTAAAATTACTGCCCTTACCATGACACTGTGTGACTGTGGCTTCAAGGTTGCTCCTCTGGCATTGCACAGTCCCTTTTCCCCCAGGGACCAACCCTGTGTACCCAACACTGTTTAAAGAGCTAGCACAACAGAGAAGTTTGTTTTTCCTACTTGAACTGTTTTGTTATAGGTACAAGTTCCTTTTACACTGTGCCATTTACCAAAAAGCCTTAAGTTGTTCAAAAAACAGCTCAAACCCACAGAACTCAGAGGGGCTTGCACACAAGGAGATTTGAAATAAATTATTAAATGAGAGTTATTTTTCATTGCCTTCTGAGTTTTTTTCAAGGGGGCATAAAAGCCGTAATTTACATTCTCTTTGAACTCAAGGACTGGGAACTTATTTTTTCTTTCTATTTAACATTCAGATCCTCTCCTATCCAGAATGTTTTAAAGTATTACCACATATTACAAGTTAGTAACATGGCTTTTTAATTATTGTTGCAGTGAGTAGCACAAATCTTGTATATCAGGATACACAATTGCCGCAAAGGAGAGAAAATTATTTAGAAAGCTTTTTACAAGTACAGTATCTTACAAGAAAGAGCTGGAAGGTATTCCCTCACATAAAGGGGCTGGAACACCGCTTAATGGGCGAGGCACCCCAGGATCCCTGTTCAGCCTCTCTACAGATTCGCTTTGCATTTGTGGGAAGACTTGGCTCCCAGCCTCACCATCAACTAATCCACAGAAATAATCAGATGGAAGTTAAATGAAATTGCATTAACTCGAGATGAAAGGAAGCTCATTTGCATTTCTTCTCGCTGGCCCTCGAGTGCGAACACGCAGACGCGCATGCCACCCCCACACAGCCAGCAGACGCAAGGTAACTTCCTGAAACAAAGCAGAGTTCCTCTTACTTCCTTTTATTTCCCTTGCCTTCCTCCTTGATAGTCCTAGTTATTCCTTTGAACCACCTCCACTCTGGTTCCTTCTCTTCCCCTTCCTCCTTTGAAAGAAAGGGGCAAGACATGTAATGCTTGAGAATGGATTTTTATCCTAAGCATAAATCATGAGCACAAACCATCTTTTGTTCTGTTTACATCCCTTCTCTCCTGCATTAAATCCACTATCTTTCCTTGTGCTGGGATGGGCTAGGGGCTTGTCCAGCTTGTCTGTTTTCCCTCCCACTTGTTGGACAGGCGTATTTGAGTGGACAGCTGTCAGTGAGGAGTGGAGCAAGGCACTGCACTCAGAAATTTGTTTGCAATTGCAGGGATTTGTTTTTTCTCCTCTCCTCTGCTACCCTGAGCATGGTCCCCACTGAGACAGCCCCAGGCTTCTGCCTCTCCTGGCACATCAGCACCCTCAGGAATATCCCTGCTGTTCCTGTCACCCAGTGTGCCCCAGTGGCAATGCTGAGGTGAGCGACACTAACCCACACAGTTTTACACACAAACACAAGCAACCAGAGGTCAGTTCTCACTGAAATGCCAAGAGGGAAATTGAGCCACCTATCTTCCTGGCATGCTGGATCACACAAGCTGTGAGCTCACATGCCCTGCTTTTCCTCCAAAGACTGACAACCATCCCAGCCACAGAGCAGCCCACAGGTCACAGCTCCCAGCAGCAAGATGGGTTCAAACCAGGCTCTGCCAGTACAGAGAATCACACAGGTTTTTCACTTTTCTTGCCTACTACAGACTGTAATTGCCCCAGTAGTGAAGAAGAAACAGTATCTCTGAGGGATCTTTGTTTCTATTGAAACGCTTATTTACATGTTCTATTATGCAACTAATTAAACCGAAAGAAAGAACCACCATCATTGAAGCTGTGTTCTTTAAAAAAAACCCAGCAGTTGCTACTGGATGTTGCAATCAGCCTCCTTCACTACAAGACCATTAAGCAACAATTGAGTACAGCACCCTGCTCTCCCTGGGGGCATGAAGTGAAATGACTTGTTTCTGGATCCCAAAGGACCTGGGAAAGAAATAAATGCTGAATCATCCTGCCTTGCCAACACTGGGCATTCACAGAGACAGAACAGCTGGGTCCTGCGGAGCTCTGGTTTTGAATTTAGAATACCTACAATGAGTAAGACCCTTCAAGTTTGGTATTTCAAAGCTGGGCAACCACTTGCTAGTGTCTACAATGGATAATCACACGTGTATGCATACCTTGTTTTTCCCCTTGCCTCGAGTTATTGCTCTGTAAAACATGTGGCTGATCATATCAATATCTCAGTGGAAAGTTACAAGAATATAGAATTTTAAGACACAATGACTACTGAAAATAATTGTTTTTTCTGCAACTTGTTACAACAGATAGTTGCCCAGAGAGGTTGTGAAGTCTCCATTCTTGGGAAAATCAAAACCAAACTGGGAGTGCACCTGAGCAACCTAGTCTTGCTGGCTCTGCTTTGAGCAGGAGCTTGAAGATTATCATTACGAGGTTCCTTACAGCTTCAACTATGCCACACTCTGGTGTTGCTCTGCCAATTTCTAGGAGCACAAAGGCACCAAGATAAATCTTTTGAAGTGTTAATCCATCCAAAAGACATTTTCTGACAACAGTGAGAGAAATCAATTTATAAGACATTGCTGTACTTAAAAGCAGTATGTCATAACTGTACCATTTCCCCAGGAAAGTAAGACAGGTATGGCTGATGTTTCTTTTGATTATAAAACAGTCTATATTTAAAAACATGTCATCAGCAGACCAGGATTATTTGTAACATCTGAACAAAGCTGAAAACATTTATCAGATCTTTTCATTTAATGGTTTGTTCTTTCCAAGCTGGTTTGGTCACAGACCAATACTCTCCAGAAACTCACTGTCCATGGACAGTCATGGCAGAACTCCACCACTCTCAGTTCCCACACTGCATGGAAAGCCAAGTCTCTCTGCTTTCACTTGCACCATGCTTAGGTGTCAGCAAAGGAACTCTTGGTCTCCACATACTCCAGTGCTGCTCTTTTAACAGCCAGGACACTTTCTGCTGTACCAAATTTCTTCTCATAATCCAGGTAGCGTTTGAAGAAGAATTTCATCTTCTTTGGTGCCAAGCTCAGGTGTATGACCCTCTCAAAGATGTCCCTGCAAGAAACCAAAGTGATTCAAATCACTGTGTTGGTGACAGCACTCAATACAAGCCCTGTACCCTGTCTTGTAACAAAGAGCAGAAAGTCAGGGGAAACATTCAGGGGAAATTGCTGCGAAGTGGTGGTGGCTTGAAGAAAGAGATTCCTAACAGCTGGTCAAAATCTTAAAAGTAGAAGTCTTCTCCTTCCTTGCAGAACTCTAAGGCTGCCGGTCAACTTAAACAACGGTCCAGACACTGCACTGGACCCTGCATTCATTAAGTGGATGTGGAAAATGACTTCCTTTTGGCACCTCTCAGAAAAAAAAAAGTTCTTCCATTTTTATGTTACAAGATGTAAAGATTGATTATTAAAGATTGATCTCACCCTTCAGATACAAGGCAATCCCTGCAGATGGACAGATGAACCTCAGAGCCAGGCCTCTGGTTTCTGTCATGCAGGCCACTACTTACAAATCAGCACCCCCCCAGCCTATGGAACTCTTTGGGGTCTCCTCAGTCCCAGCAACGATAAGCACTTCCACACACCCCGGTTTTGTGAAAAAAAATCCCTTTTGCTCTGCTCTGGGAACCCCTACACAACCTCACACTGCTCTGCTCTTTTCCAGGCGTGCTCTGCCCCATCCCAGCCTGCTGCACCACAACTCACCGTACTTCCTTCTGGCTGCCATGCTTGATCATGATGTCCATGTAGATGGACCAAATGTCTGTCCGCTTGGGATAGCTGCTGAGGGTGCTCTCAAAGAGGGCCTTGGCATGTTCTGTGTCCCCAGAATGGAACTCCAGCTGCGCAAACCTTGAAATGACATCCACATCTGGAAAAAGTAATGACATGTTAGGGTCTCACAGCAACTCTCTTCCATGTGAATAAACATGAGTGAGAATTACACAGAACAGAGACAGGCACAGAGACAGCAGCATCTCCAGAGACAACAGGCTCTGTTGTAAACATGTTCTGGACCAAGGTGGGAGAGAGAAGGGTCACAGTTCACTTCTCATTTCAGCTCTCTGCAGGAGAGAGAGGTTTATTTTTATATTAATAATGTATCATGCAGCACCCATGGGCAGCCCCACAAATCTGAGCTTAGACCAAGTGAACTTCTCCAGAGGGCTGTAAAACTCAAAGCTGCCTTTGCTGTGGATGCTTCGCTTTTGTGCATCACAGCAAACTCTATTACAGGTGGATTTAGCAGTGACATCCAGCTTGAAAGTTCCCCTCCCCTGAGAGTCAGCTGGCTGCACTTTTCACTTATCACAAATGCTGTCACGGGCAGAGATATCAGAGAGCAGCCCATCCCCTGTCAACATTAAGGTCCGCATTAAGTCTGGGGCAGAGAGAGCTTACGTTCTTTGGTGGGCAGAGCCTTGAGAGCACGCTCCAGAAGCCTGTGTGTAGCCTCAGTCTGGCCTTGCTTCAGGAGGAAAGAGGCGTATTTCAGCCACACGGATTTCTCCTGACGGAAACGCTTCAGCATTGTGTGGTACAATTCTTCTGCTTGCTGGAAGGGCAGAGTTGGGTTAAATCACACAGATTCATAACAGAGCCTCGTAGCTTTAAGACTCTAATTCTTAGGCTTGGTATCTCTGAACACTTATGACATAAAAGCAAGCATCAATGCATCCTTGCCCACTGTCAATCACAACCATTAATTCCAGTTAAGAACAGGACAGGCCCAACATCTGACGGCTGGAAGCTTACACAGCCAGCATTTGCAGTTTACTGGCACGACTGAATGGGATACATGCCAGGGACCTGCTTGCACTGTCTTACCTTGTACTTCTCAGAATTGGCATAGATGTCACACAGATGCTGGAAGACTTTCAGAGGTTCATTGTATTGAACTGCTCTCTCAAAGACCTTCATCAGTGTCTCCTCAGTACCATACATGTTCTCCAAGTTCAGCAGAGCTACCCAGACATTCAGCTTCTCCTGTTCTTCCCTTAAAGCAGATGTGAACAAGAATAGTTAGCCTTTTGCCAGTCTTCACCAGGTTTTTGCAAAATACCCTACACAGACTCACTGACTTGTAGCAGGCCTCCAGGATAAGAAAAAAGCCATATTGCTCCCTGAAAACACCACTTTTGGAATAGAGCATAGCAGTTGATTCACACTACGGTATTTTGTCGTTGTTTGTAATTAAAAACCAGAAGGATGAGTCAAGAAAGCACAACATACTTAATCATGCAGTAGAGATGATTTAAGGTACAGCCCTATGGCAAAAGCAACAAGAGTTTCACCATTTGTTTCATGGTTTAATTTAAGGACAACATCACTGGCAGCATTATGCTCTTCCAAACACTTCTGACTGCCCAGAAGAATGTCTGCACTCAGGGACACCTTCGGGAGTTCCTGCGCTCATGACCTGCAGCAGGTCAGCTGTGGGCCAGTGGTGTGACTCAGGCCAGACCTTCAAAGGGCCAGGGGACAGTTGCTACCATTTAATCCCTCTGAGCTCACTGAAACAGACTGTCACTCCACACACACACGGACACTACCAGTATTCTTCCACCACAACTACCCCATCATGATTTATTCTTTGGGGCAAAGAAAAGCAGAGCCCTATTACCTGAAACTGATTGTTTTAAGTGCTCTCTCTGCCACAGCTCTGGCCTTCTCAATCTCTGTAGCCTGGAGGTGGAAAGCCATGTACTGCAGCCAGAGGATGGAGCTGTTGGGACTGCCCAGCACCAGGCGGTCGAAGTCATCTGCTGACTGGGGCTGCCGACTCGGGTCCATTAGAGCTGCCTCCACTTTGCAAAGCTCTTTCTCCTTCTTCTGCTTCTCCAGCTCCTTCTCCTTCTTCGTTTGCTTCTTTAGCTGAAAGAGCAAAACAGGAGGATTGAGGAAGGGCAGGTACTTCATGAGGGAATAGACAGGTCCAGCTAAAGCACAGCCAGACCTCAGTACATCCAAGGCTAAGCAGTTTCCACAGGAAGAGATAAGGCTGTTTAAAAGAGGATAAAATGATACACACACCCCATCCCTTCTTATACAGTTCATACCTCAAAAGAAGAGCAGCAGTACATGAAAGCCCATTTTTTTAAACTAAATACATTGAGGGACCAAATACTTTGCTTGTCTGGTACCCCAACTGCAGGATCCACACTTGGCCTTCCCCTCTCATTCTTCCATCTTTACCCTCCAGGCCAGTACTCACCACCACCCTCCTTCACTCTGTAAAAATCCAGCACAATTTCTCCCCATGTACAGCTGGGGCATGTTGCTGGATCACTAGGGTGACTTGGGTCTAAATTTGAAACTGCCAGTGCCATTGTTCTCTGCCTTGGTACCTTGGGCGAGAAAGCATCAGCCATGCACTGCCTTTACACAGGTGAGTTTTGAGGGAAGGGGAAATCCTGAAGAGCAAACATGAAAGAAGTTCATGAGCTTGTTTCTGATTTTGCTGAATTGCTCTCACTGGAAAACCCTTCTAAAGGTTATAGTATAAAAGAAGATTGTTTTTTGGTGTTTTTCTAAATAAGAGGACTATTAACTTGGAAGTTTTTTCACCTCCAGGTTTTTCTGTAAATTTAAAACACTCAAGAAAGTAAAAAACAGCTGACATTAAGTAAAAAAAAAATATGCTCATGAAAACATTTGTTTGACTCTAAATATTCATTTTTTTAACATGTCAACATGAGAAACTCTATTTTTCATGCAGCCATGCTAAAATTGGGCCTTTACTCCTCTGCTTCAGAGATATCTGCTACTAAAGTCAGTGCTCAGAATAGCTGAACAAGTTCTGTGTCAGCTGTCAAAGATGTTCCCTTGGGTTAAAAGGCTTTGCTACAGGGCAGACACACATTCAAATACCAAAACATCACATTACAGCCACTGTGTGGTGTCTCCTGTGCAGACAACACAATTACACAGTACCTTGGACTGCATATCCTCCTCCTCCTCGCTCTCTGAGCTCTCTTCCTTCTGATCCAGCACAGGTATATCCATTGCATTGTCTTCATCCCAAGTGAAGCCCATGGAAACTTGCAGCCTGGAAGCTTCACCAGGCTTCCTTACCTGTTTGGAGAAAGACAGAAAATGCCCTGGGTTTTAATTTTAAGTTTTTAAACTGAGATCAGATGACTGCTCTTTGCTTGTGGCATTTCTCTGGCCAGTACTACTAATTTCTTGTACTTGCAAACAGCCCATCAGCAAAAACATTAACTCTGTGACCAGCTTTGCTGTAATTTAAATTCCATCCACCTCAAGCCATTTTCAGATGACAGAAACACCAGCCTGCGTCACTCCTATCTGCAGCAGTAATACTTACTGTCTTTCAAGTCAAACTGACACATATCAATAGGGCTAGAAAGCCATTTCAGGTTCAGGTTCTCCTCCAAACTTCTCACCTTAGATTTCTTTTTAGCTTCCTCTTCCTCCTGGTCATCCTCATCCTCTTCACGGTAATACACCTCAATTCCACTGTCATTTTCATCTGCTGGGCAGATTTTCCTCTTCTTTGGCTTTGCCTCCTGCAACAAGTGGAAATGAGTGGATGGTGGAGGGCAACAACTGTGATAATCTTAAAGGTAATTCTGATCCCAATGTAAAGAGCCTGGCAGCAAAGAGAGGACAATGCCCTGGCACAGCATCCCCCACCACTCTCTCAGATAACAGAGACAGTGGAGAATAAACCCACATTCACCTACATTGGGTGCAGAGACCAAAGGGACAGGGAGCACAACTGGGCTGTTATCTCAGTTAGCTCCCACCCAAAAGGAATACTTTTTGATCTTTGTAATCTCCAATGCAATTTAATCTTTCTTTTCCTAGTCTGTATAATTCTCAGCCTCATCTTCTGGCATCTTCCCAGTCCCTTCATTATTTGAACCAACAGAGTCCTTTAGCATATCCTGTGCAATCACACCCATACCTGACCACAGTCAGAGTTTCCTCTTCTCCTTTTTGTCTTCAGCTTAGGCTCTTCTCTTTTTTCTTCATCATCTGCCTCTTTTTTCACTTCCTCTGCACCATATTGTGGTAGCCCTAGGGATTCAGGCAATACACTTGGCATCCCAGTGTCCTCGGGCAGGAGAGAGAGCTCTATATGTTTTTCTTTTCTGTTTACACTGTGGTGCATCGCCAGGAGTAGCAGGACAGAAAAATAAGAAAAAATTAGAGCATTTACAATGACTGCAAGGATCTGAACTTCTTTGAAACCTTCATGTCTTTTATCCCCCCTCTTTCCATCCTCTCTTCCTCCACCCTCTCCTTTCTACTAATTCATGGCTCCTTTTAAAGAACATTGGACCTACCCAAGCACTTTTGCAGTAAGCAGTTTTCCCTCAGGCAGGTACTTTTCATATAAGGAGTGTTTCTGTACAAAGTACGGGGAAACATTCTGGAACAGGATTCGGCCCAGGAGAGAAGGGGACAAGCTGAGAAGAGGAAGAAAACCAAAAATAAGTATTCTACAGCAGGGGGAAGGAAAAATAAAGTGCAGTGACTGCATTTGTGGCATCACCAGTTCTAGAAAGTGTCTCACTAACTTTCCCTACTTCAATTTCATAGGTTAAAGACAGTATCCATGACTCCTTGATTTCCAGGAGGAAATTCATTTGGCTGGAGACAATCCCCAAATGAGATTCCACAATCGTACATTCAAAATAAGTTCTCCAAGACACATCATTTGTCAGAATAATTTTCTTAGGCTACTCACCCAAAGAATACACCTGATGGAGTGATTGATTTGACATAGCCTCTCACTAGCTGGCCTTTTTTAACATCCTTAATACTTGTTATTTCAATATCCTCCACTTTGCTGTTTATCTTTGGATTTAGCCTAGAAGAAAAGAGAGGTTAGAAGTTAAAGCACTTGTCTGAATAATTCACATTCTGCTCTGGATAGCAGAAAATAGATCAGTATTAACAACAGGTAGTACTCTCTGGAAAACATACTGGATCAGACACACCTTCAGTTTATTGCATCTCTGCCAAGCTCTGCGTAGTGTTAGGGAATACCCATGCTGCTGCAAACAACACCAAACACATCAGCCTGGCTTTCTCTGACACTAAGAAAATGAGGAGTAAAATGCTGTCTGAAAATTTGCACAGCATTTGCTTGGTGTTTTCCCCACTTATTTCTAAGATACTTAATTCAGCTTGGTTTATGTACTTTTGTTCCATAAGGAAGACAAAGCAAGACACTCAGTTTTAAGAGACATTTAGAGCTAAGTCTGCTACTTAATCAAAACCGTTAAAACACAGCTGAACATTGAAATGTAACATTTGTATTGCAAATTCAGTGGTAGAACTTTCCCTTTCTTCCCAAATGAACAAAGAAAAAAGAGAAGGCAGGCCTAGAAACTATGACAAACAGAAATTAAATCTGAACCCACTTGAGCAGGTTTATGTTAAGTGTCAGACCCTTCAATATTTGCTCATATACAGGAAAAGAAATCTTTCTGAAATAGGAACAAGTGTCACCCCTTACAAAAAAAAGCATTCCTTGTTCTTTTAACACTTCTCACTGATCTTCCCAAACAAGCAGCAACTGTATTTCGTGATAATTTTTTTCACTAATAGGAGAGCAGCAGACCAGAGGGATGACACATACCGGGATTGCCGGAGAGATAACTGGATTTTACCATTCTCATTGGAGAGGATGTAACACCTGCATGGCAGAGGATGGGGAGAAAACAGAAAGCTTTTTTACACACTAAAAAAAGCCACAGGTTAAAAATAGATATTTGCACTAGCAGAAAAAGAAACAAAGCACTCTATTCCTTGGAGCACTTTCTGTCTAATAAAAACCAGCATGACACAATAGTTCATAAAACTAGATAAAGGACTTTGGAAACATGTCTGCTTGATTTACGCAGTCTCAGCTGCCAGTACAAAAGAGTTAAAGATTGTTACACCTGAAATCACTTGGCTTGTTGCACTTTCCAACATTCCCAACAAGTATGTGAAGCAGGAAAATGCAATTGCTTGTGCATTACAAATGTAAAACCAATTCAGTTGCCAAACAGCCCACAGAACCACTGCAGAGCTGGGATACCCGGCTACCCTTAGCCCCATCAGCACCTTAGCTAACAGAGTGGCTACTCTCAAAAAGACAGTACATGAAGGCAGCTGAAAAGGGGCTTCTTCATACATGGAAAATACAAGACCTTCACCAAAACATATATAAGGGAAGTCAGCGTCACTTCTTAGCCACAGACTGACCTTCAGTCTGGCACTATCTCATGGCAGTGAAAAGCCTGTCACAGAAGGAGGATATTTCTAAGCCTTGCAGCTTGAGGGAACAAGGAGGACAGTCACTGACCTAACAATCTTGCCAACTTTGAAGTTCCCCAGAGGATCCTCTGTGTAAGTATCACTCAGGTGAAAAATGCTGACTTTGCCAGTCTTCCCACCTGGCAGTGCAATGGTCAAACCAATGTGTGGAGTCACCTTTGTTACCATGCCTACAGAGATGGTGTCCTGCTCCAGTGACTGAATCCCTGGAAAAGGTGAAGGAGGGAAAGGGCTTAATAATACTTGAAAATATGAAGCAACAGAGGTAGTAAGTTAGTATAGCTGATTTTAGTTGCCTAGTCACATATCAAACCCACAAACTTTTGGTAAGGTGCAGTCTATGCCATCTCTGTTCACAGCAATGTTTGCCTTGGTAGCCCAGACAAGGTTGCTTTGTTGCATAATTCCAAGATCCAGAACAACAGACAAATGTTGATAAATGTACCATCTCGTGTCTGAGATTAGAAAGGAAAATGTTCAGAAGGGCTCAGAGAAGGGCTTCAGTTTGAGACCCTAGGAAGGTGATTCTTTATTCTAGAGGTCTGACCTCGCTTGTCTTAAATGCTGCTAAATCTGGGTCAGGGTCCCAGGCATTAGTTCTGTTCTATAGGGAAGTACAGCTTGGCCCTGGAGTGTAACATCTTCACCTGAGGGGTCAGTACAGGCCCAGCTCTGAGTAAAGCATCGCATGTGGTGGGGGTCCTGCTGTTAAGGCTCCACAGTACCTGTGAGTGACAAGCAGAGGTTTGTTTCAGCGGCATCTGCTCCAGTCACTGTAGCTGATATTGCCTGGCCATTTTTAAAGCTCTTTTCTGGATGTTTTAAGACCTGAAATAGAAGACACATTTCCACTTATTTCCAGAAAAGGAGTTTTGCACAACTCTGACTAATGTTTCCCCTATGCACCTTTACACTTCCTAAAAACATCTTCGATGTGCAGTTGATTGATAGCTCAGCACTGCTTCAATGGCTCTGCCATCCTGAGCCAAACTAGATACAGGCAGAGTACCTGCTTGTCAGCAAGGGGCAGCAATGCCTAAAGGGCAGAGCACTGGGTTATGAGTTCACACAGATGTCAGAAGTGTCTGCAGTCATTACGTGTGGCCATGTGGGTGGAAAAAAAATAAAATCTGTGTAACTCAGCAGTAACAGCCTCTTACCTTGGTGTTCAGAGAGAGCAGCAGGTGAGGAACTCTTCCTCGAATGTCAGGGGCGACTTCTACCTCCAGCCAATTTTTGAGCATGTTATACTAAAAAGACACCAAATAACCAGAGAAGACAGCATGACACCTTGGGGAAAAAAAGAAAAAATTCTTCCCTGGAAGAAATTTTTCACTAATTTTTAAGGCTAAAAAGAACTAGGCCAGCCTTGGCTTTTGCACCAAGCAAAAATGGTGGTTTGGATTCTATTCTTACAAGCATAACACTGCTGTGGTTCACAAGCAAGTGCATCCAGGGGACCAGCAGCGAGTGTACTTTGGGCTGGTGGCACACTCAAAGGCCATTTTACTAGAGCCTGCTGGCAACAAACAGGCATGTCAAAGAGGACAAGTCAGCTTGACTCCATAAAGTACAGAAAATTTTTGTTTCCTTCCCCTGCTTTCCCCGTAAGACAGTGCAGTTGCCACTCTCATAGTTAATGAAGACCATAGTCTTAAAGTATTTAGGTCTGAGCTAAGGCTTCCTGAGGTCACTCCTGCTTGCTGCCTCCCCCAGCACACCACCCAAGAAGACTCTGACCTCACCTTCTTTACAAAACAGGTGATTGTCTGTCCAACATTGTAGAGTCCAAGTTTCTTGAGGGAACTGTCTTCTTTAAGGTTCAGCATTGCTGTGAATTCTCCTTCTCTCTCACTGTTTACAAAAGAAGAAAGAAGACATCAGTAAAACAGCTTTGGTCCTAATGATGAAGATGGAAGTTAGGAACCCAGGAGAACATGGCGAGCTAGTACTTCTGTGACAATGTCTTTCACCCCTCCCCAGCTGCATTCTTCTGCAAGGAATTAATTCTCCCCTGATCATAAGGGGGAATCTTTCTGACGTAAAGAGACATGACAGAGCCCAGACTGGCAGAATCTGAAGCCAAAAGGACATTCAAAGGAAATCATGTTCTAGGAGAGCACTGTGATGTTTAACATAGCTACAGGACCCAAATTAGTGTGAAAGAGAGAGTAAGAGGCCTTGCCTCACTGCATACATGTGGAGGTCCTTGCTCATGGCCAGCTCCTTCACAAATGGGAGGTACAAGGGATAGGACATCCAAGGATACAAGGTCTGTAAAGGCTATGCAGACAGCAGAGAGGCCAACGCTTACCTTGGTCGAATGCTGAGCTCTGGAATGGATTGTGTGAAGTGTGGGTGGGTGATGGGCAGGTACCTAAAGAAGAGAAAAAGGATTAAAGTTTCTCATGATCTCCCCAGGCCCCAGTCACCCACATTTAATCCCTCTGCACTGGCAAAAGAACCCCAGGGGCAAGCCCTCAAAAACTACCAGAGCCTTCCAGTTCCAGTTCTTCCTATTGCTATTTCAGTGGCAATTTAGGTAACCAAAATACCCCAGCAAATTTAGTCCCTGGGACCTTATTTAGGGCTTCCACTGGATCTTAAGAGTTTAGACATCTTCTTTTCTTGCAATCTATACTCAAATACAGTGACGCAGGTAGAAAGCTAATTAACTGAAAGCTGGATCTGGGATAGAATATAACAGCAGATTTCCTCAGGCCTCAACTACTCCAGCAAAGACAGCTGTAACAGCATCTGTTGACAGAGGGCCTAGATGACCTGAATCAAAACACAAACTGTTTCACCCTTTGCATTCTCCCAGAAGCAATACCATGTACATGTTTTCCCACCTGTGAGTATTCACTTCTTTGCCTCCAATGACTCGAGCAGTCACTTTCTGTCCAGCTTTCAGAGTAGAAGTTGGAAAAGAGCCTATGGGCACTTCATCCAGAATCCGGGATGCATGGATTGAACCTGTCACCTTGTCATCAATAGCCACAGTGACGTGGGTTGGTTTGACGGATTTAATGGTACCAGTAACAACATCCCCTGGGGACAGTGAGTGTTTCACAGCAGGAACCATCTCCTCTAATGCTGTCTCTGATTCGTTTCGCACCCTTACAAAAACATTCTTCTTGGCTGAGCCTTGTACTGCTAACAAGACCCCGTGGTCATTCGCCTTCACTGCTTTTAAGGTCACAGAGATTGTTTGTCCCACCCTCAGTTTCTCTGAGTCAAAGCGGAAGGTGTCGTTGAAGTGGCAGGCGATGGGGACAGCTGCCAGCTGGCCTGTTTCCAGCAGAGACACGATGGCAAAGTGCTCTGTGATGTGCTGCACCACCACAGAGTGCTGGGAGTTCTCTCGGAGCCGCTAGACAGAAATGGACAGACAGAGTGACTCCTCCTGCTGAGATTTTGATTCCCTCCACCCTACCTCCCACCGTTCTAAAAGAGGAAATGGTCCCACCTTGAAATTTATTAATCACCTACAGTTTTCCAGACAAGCAGAAACACACAAACCCCAAAACTGAATGCATACTCACTCGCTTGGGTCTTTGCTTTAACAGCTCTTCCCGAAGAGAAACATACACCTGGGATGCAAGGGCATCCACGTGAAGAACCAAGGCCTTCCTTTTCTCACCAGGAGCAATATTTTTGTCTACAAATGAGAATAAAGAGATTATGTCCTGAGGAGAATGAAGAATTCTGAGCAACTGTGATAGTGGTACCTGAGAAACATGAAAGGTTTAATTCCTGAAGACCAAAGACTGCTTAGTTACTATTGTATCTGAGCCAAATTAGTAATAAATGTATAGTAAGTCTCTTTAATAACAGATTCTGCCAACATTAATGGCAATGAGAAAAAAAAGAGAGCTTTTTATTTGGAAAAAAAGTTTGCTGCTTTCTTGGAAAAACTAAGTGGATTTTATGAAGATACAACTCTTAAATAATGAAGACAAGGCTGACTAAAAACAAAGTCAAGAAAATAGAGGTTTTGAAAAAGATTTTCCTAACATTTGCACAAAACTATCATCAGTCTATCTGTTGCTAAAGAAAAAAAAAAGAAACTCTTCTGACACAGAAATGCTGGGGTTATTACTCCTGCCGAAGTTAGAGGTTTATCTTGCTTTCACTGGTTTATTCACTACTTCAGCAAGCATACGTTTGGTTTTGCACAATATGACACCTGTCTTTAATTTTTGAATTGAAAAATATTGAAATTACAGTCCTGTTTTAAAGTAATTGATTTTTCAAGAAAAATTGACAGCAATTTCAGACAGATATTCTCTCGAGTATGCTCTTTCTAAAGGAAGAAGGAAAAAAACAAGAAAGCTGGAGCTTGTATTAATATTTGTCTATATACAGTATGGTTCAACTAAGGATCTCTGAGCACAAACTAGAGGCATGAAACAGGATTAACAGAGGCACAGGGAGGTGTATATCATATTTTCTGAATCACACAAATGGGTCAGCAAGACACTGGGAAACTTAACTACTCTTCAAGGCCATCCCTACTCTGACCGGACTTCTCCCTGTTAGTTACTCATCAGCAGAATCCATTTTGGGAGAGGTTTCAAAGTACAAGACTGAAAACCAACACAAGCAAAGGAAAGACCCTCACATCCCAAATGGTAGCGGCTGGCAGTTACAGTCAAGCCTGTGACAGAGCTGCCACTGAACAGTGCTGAGCCATCCTCCCTCACGTCCTGCACGACCAGATGCACTCCCTTCCCAGGCATCAACTCACAAATGCTGGGCTCCCCTAAATAAAGGAAAGAAAAAGAAGTCAGTTTTGCTTATGTTGTTTCTTTGCAAAACAAAGACAAGCCTTTGCATTTACTCAGTGGTACATGAAGCATTCATCTGCCTTCATAAGGGAAAACAAAGCCTAGGCTCCTGAATCTGTAGAAATACAAAGTAAATTCTAGGAGTTAATCAAAGTAGAAACACTTTTGGACATTAAGGACCTAATAATTTTGGAGAGAATATTTTCCAATCTTATAGGAACATTGGCACCCAGCACTGCATATGGAAAAAAATGAAAGCAAAACAGATTAACACTGGAAGCACAAAACAGACCCATCACTTCACAATTACAGGAAACAAACATTAAAAAGTATGGGATATAAGAAGAATCTTGAAAAGACAAAGTCAGAATTTGATAAAAACATTAGGAAAACAGCATGTGAGAAAACCCCTGCTGGAGGACCTGTAATGCATGTAGGCAAATCTATTTGAACAAAGTCATCCTCATGTGAGTACTGTGTTCAGGTTATCACAAGCACTTGACCCAAAATCAATGCAAGAGGCTTAGCAGACTTCAAAGAAAAGAGCAGTTTCTTTGGCTTGTTCCAGCCGAACTTAAAAAAAAAGCCTCTTGTCAACGGCAGGCACTGCATACACATCCTTTTTCTAATAAGCTACTTTGGGAAGTGGAGCCTGTTTGAACTGAACTTTCTTTCACTTAAATGTTTTTCCCTTCTTGTTCCTCTAGAGTCCCTTCTTTTTTGACCCGATACCCTTTAGCAGGACATTTACAATCTTTTACCTCTTCTCAACAAGTTCCTGATTTCTTTCAGCTCCTTGAAATATTGATTCAGGAGGGCAAAGCTCTCTGCAGCAGAATCTCCTGAGCTGCACTCAGACACCTTCAGATTGAGGAGCACACGCTGCTTCTCCTCATCAGTGCTCATCACCTTTGCAATCACAGTCTGTCCCACCACAAAGTGGTCCTTGGTGTCTGTCACAAACTTGTCACTCATGCTCTGTGCAAAGAAAACAGAGGACAAGGTTACTGAGCACAGCTGGTACTGATCAACCACCCACAGAGCTGTTCACAAGGGTTTGAGTTAAGCCTTCATGAAAATGCATAAGAGAAATTAACAAAGACTAAGAAAAATCCATCAATTAAAATTAATTACTGAGGTCACATAAAATCCTTGTTGAAGCTTAAGCTCACTTGAATGAAGTGCTTAATTTCATTTTGGAAGTGATTTAAAAGGCAAACCAAAACCCTTTTACCCTGCAGCAGGAACCTGTGCAAATGCAGGGCCTGCAGCCCAGTTGTTCCCTCCTTGTTATTGTACCTTTGCTAAAACCATGTTTCAAGCAGCCTGATCACACGCATGCTGCTTACTGAAGTGGAGGCATTGCTTACCACTTTAGGTGCCAGTCCTGTCACACCAAAGGGGAACTCCACAAACACTCCAAAGGGCATCACATTCCTCACATAACCAGTCAACAGCATGCCAGGCTGGATTTCAGAGAAGCTTCTCACAACTTGCTCCTCCTGTACAGCAGAAATCACTGCAGACTTTCTACTCAAGGTCTGAACAACCAGTTAAGAAAAATGGGAAAAGATGAATCAAAGCAGCACAATGCCAAGCTAACCACTGGGCTAAAGCACTTGCTGCAAGTTAGAGAGTACAGGACCTCTAAATGCTGTCATTTCAATTTCTGTCTTGATCTTTCTACACAAAAAGTTAGCAACTCATGTCTCTTAAAGTGCTCAATATTAAAGATGCATGCTTCACAGTGGCAGAAATATCAACTTCCTAACAATTCAGTTCAGATTTCTGGTACAAAACCAGTAACATTTTTCCTAAGGTTGTGGTATGATTAACAGCCCAGAATCTAGTTGAGAAAACAAGTCACCTCACAACCTGGTTCTGAGGAGATTCTAGCAGCAGGTGAGCCTCACTTCTAGCACAAATTATAATGACACTCTGAGGTACCACTAGCTTGACAGGCACTTCCACTTCAACACATGAACTACTGTATCTTCTGTTTGTTGCAGATACTCTGGATTCCTGAGAAGTACCTCCTTCCCGACACTTTGTTTGCCAGGTTGTGGTGGCAAAGGATACAATGTGCTCTCCCTTGTCACTTAGATACATAACTCTGGGCAGGACATCTCCCTCTTGAAGACAGTGCCACAGGAGCTTAGAAGTAGCAACAAAGTCAGAGAGGTGCAGCGTGGGGATCCAGGCTACCACATTGTCTTCATCTTCTAAGATGGAAACTTCTAATCCATTATCTTTCTTCTTCAAGATTTTTACATCAACTATCTGAAAAGAGAACAAGTGCAGTGATATAAAATTCCATGTGTTTTTGAAGTCGTCTCTTTTGATGCACAGGGTACCAATGATATGCTGCAGGGGATCTGATGTTGCCTCCCAGCTATACATGAAAAACTCTCACATCAACAGGGCTGAGCTTAAAAAGCATGCCAACACTGAGGGTAAAATAAAAACTAATTCTCAGCCCCCAGAGAAATAAAGAGCTGGAAATATCCTCTTGGTTGTGACTTTTCATTTGAAAAGTGAAGGGAATAATTTAATCAAGATTAGAACTGTCTTGTTCCTGCATTAGCTGTATCTGCAGGGAGTTGGAAACTGCTTATTGCACGAGCAGGGAGACATTTCAAAACATTTCTCTAAAGCTGTCTTCTTCCAGGGAGCAAAAGCAGCAGTTTGTGGAGCAAGAAAATCAGCAGCAACCAGAAAATAAAATAAGAGGACTCCACCTAGGAGTAGGAGCACTAATTGGTACCCCCAGAAGGACTCTCCAGGGACTCCTTTACCCTGACCTCTGAAAACAGAGATAACATTTTTGATCCAGGAGGCCAACCACACAGGAAGAAATGCATATTTAATGCTAGTTCCTGATCACCATCTGCTTTCTTGAAGCAAAGTTGTTCTAAGTGATACCAAATCATACGGAAAATGAGTAGGAAAAAGCTAAAAACGAAACAGCCATTGAATTCAGTACCTCTCCTATTTGATATTTCATTTCCTGTTTCTCCTTTGGGGTGCCTTTCTGTTTTTCCTCAGGGCCAGGCTTGCTTGATAATCTGAAGGACAACAAGAGTCTTTCCTGCTGAGGCTCACATTTTAAGACCATTACTTTAAGAACCTGCAGAAAAAAAAATGTATAGAATGAAAGTTAAATTCAGCTGACCCTCCTCCTCAGTGTGCTACCACCTACAAAACAAGACAGGGAAATACATACACAGTACATTTTCTCTCACACCTGAAAATAGCAGGCCAGTGACTAGAACTTAACAGGTTCAACCACAGATAAATGTTCTTCTGATCGAAGTATATAATCATTAAATGACCTTGTAAAAGTATGTAGCAGGTCAGATCTCCAGACCTGCAGTAAGAAATTTTGACTAGAAAATTACCTTTCTCCTTAGCCAGCCAAAAAATAACAGGATTAAAGACAAAGAAAAGCATCAGAAAAAATAATGAACAGACTGAGATCTCTGTAAGTTTGTCCACAGCAAAGACCAGAACTTGGTGAAAAACACAGTTCCTAAAGTGCCTGTAACTTGAAACCAGCAGGGTAACCAGAGTAACACAGGCAGAAAACATCCTTAAGATTCTGTAGGTAAGAGTTTTAACTTCCTTAGGAGAAACAGCAGCCTTGAACCCCAGACTTCTACTGACATCTAAGTCACATACCATGTTGCCTCCTGCAGAACAGAGAGAGCCTAGAAACAAAGGCAAGCCCGACACACCCAAGGAAGAGCTGCCCTTTTTACAGCCTACACTGTTTAAATGGAGCACAACTAAGTAATGAAGTGAAAGGACATAAACATCTCCTGGTGTAGCTGGTTCCTCAGGGGAAAATCCACATTGAAGCCAACTCAACTGCAGATTTCTCTTTTACATTCAAACGCATGGCGCAGCAGAGGTGCATTAATTACCTGGCCTTCATAGAAGACTTTATCTGGACAAGATATGGGTTCTGAGCCCAGCTCATTCTGGGGTACCAGACCTTTGACATCATTGTAGAACTTCACAATGCAGCCAAACTCCCTTGCACACACTACAAAGCCATGCGTGATCAGGCCTGGTTTTGCATCTTCATAACTGGAGAGGACTGGAAGCTTTGATTGGACAAGACTTTTCTTTAGAGTAAGGATCAGCTTCTTTCCTCCAGGATTGCACTCTAGGACCTACAAGAACGGAGTATAAAGAGATTCAAAAAGCATGTCTGCCCATGCCTGATCAACCCAGCTGCTAAATACTCAGAAGAGAAGAGTGCAAAGCAGCTGAAGATCCCATCTGGCAGCTCTTACCCGACACTTGACTTCATCTCCTATGTTGTACTTCTTCTCAGGCTGCTTCAGGATCACATCAGAGAGATGGAGGGATGGCACAAGTCCTCTAATCCCATCAGCCACTTTCACCTGCATCCCAATGGGTTTTAGAGAGAGCACTTTGCCCTAGAACCCCAAACAGGGTAAAGAATTGGTAAATTCAGCATGAAAAACAGACTGTGCTCACGTAGGAAACAGCCAAGACACTGCAATACCTGCAATCACCAAATCTAATTACACTAAAAAAAAAATCTTAGATCAACCTACACTCCACCCAACTAATCTGATCCTTTAACTTTTATATACTTCATAAGGTTGTTGTACAGCCTCTTTTCTTTAAGCATAGACTACTTCTACAAAGTCCCTATTGACTCCAGCAAACTAAAATTGTTTCCAGAGACATATCACAATGAGTAACTTTCTGCCCACCAGCTCATTGTGACAGCTCATACATGAACTTTTATTTTGACTGCAAGGCAAGTTTTAGTTTCTTTCACTCGAGTCTTTCTAAAAACGTATTCATGGCCACAAATAAATGAGTGACCATAGACAAAATCTGATTGACTTGGCCGCATCATGAATAAAAACGTGAACAAAACGGGAAGAGTGTTGCATTCCATTAATCAAGTCTTGCAAGGCAAGGTTTTTCTCATTTTCATCTCACTTGTCTGGATCAGAAGTTACGTATTAGGCAGAAGGAGTGCACATCAGCAAGATCACTGTTTTCAGCATAACATGCCCGAGTCTTTCAGAAGCTCACCTTCACCACATCACCCGTGTGGATATCCTGGTATTGCAGAAACTGTGCTTCAATAATCTGACTAAAGAAGAGACACAACGAGAAGACCAGTCAATCATCTTGAAGGAAATCCAGGGTAAGACAAGATAGTCCATCCCTGACTTCTCCCAAATATCCATTATTCCATACATTCCCCAGTGTTCTACAAGTCCAGAGCCGTGTTTTACTCCAACTGACCTATCTCCCAAAACAACTCTTGAGACATAAAGTTCAGGGAGGTTCACCAGGCTCCATTCCAAGTGACAGTCACACAGTTACGGCCCCATGAAGGGAGAACCAACCATCTGCTTTGCTTAAAGACACAAAGTTGGAAGTACTAAGAGGGAGTTTATAATACAAATTAACTGAAAGATCAAGGTTTGATTTCCTGCTGAGCCATGGTCTTAAAACACAATCGTGGCAGAACTAATTTAGCCTCCCTGTGCCTCAGCTCACCAACAGTATTGATGGTGTCCCAATTCCAGACAGTATGGGGAATATGTGCAGGATCCCCAGGCAACATGATCTGCCACAACATAGATACAAGTCAAAAGGCCCAATGGTAAGTTCCAGTCCAGCAAAGCAGTGCAATATTTTTCCACTCTCAAACATCCTTCTAATTTTTCAACCGGTTTTCTGGAAGAGTCTATCATACTCACTGCTTCAGAGATATAACACACATCTCATCCATCAGGCTGTAGTCAATGATCCGACATTTATGTTTGCAACCTTCCTTAAATGCCCCAGGTTTAAAGGATTTTCTGGTTTTTGAAAGATGTTTCAACTAGAAAAAAAGGAATTACAAGTGAGTGTTTGGAAAGTGGAAGCACTGATATGGGCCTTAGGTTGAAGTGGTAGCATCTGACAAATCTGTTCCTCTAACATTCTCTTTGTGCAGGTTTCACCAGCTCTTGCACAACAACCCTCATATATTTCAATTCAATAGGATATATCATTTGACAAACACCTCCCACACTGCCCTAATTTTATTGTATTGTCTCACAAAGAGGATAAAGGTAAAAAATAAAACCCCCTTCTAGCCCCCTTTCCCAGCAGGCTAAGACAGATATGGAGGACTTGCCTCGCCAGCCTGGTACGTACCCGTGCAAATGCAAGAGTGCCATCATCAAGCTCAAAGATGGCCCCAAACTGCTTGTAGAAGGCTTTCACCGTGGCCTCCTCCAGCACTGCCCCCATGCGCTGGGCGGGGAGCTGGCGGGGGGCTCCCCCGGGGTGCAGGAAGGGCAGGCGCAGCGTCAGCCGCACCGCCCTCGACGTGGGGTGTACAGACAGCACACAGGCCTTCACCTGGGAACACAGGGTGCTCATTACACAAAAGAGGAGAAAGACACCTCACTCATGCTTGTAGACATTCTACTTGGTACTTGAACTCTCTGCCCATGCACAAGCATTTTCCAGTATTGCTAAGACATTACCCTGGCTCTAACACTTCAACAAATTTCGCTTTTGTCTGTTGTTTGCAGACTAGGCTGATATCAGTGCAGGGAGGGGAACACAACCACACAAGTCATGTTTCTATCCCTTGCAAATCTCTCAGGCTTCCCAAAAAAGTCTTCCAGGAATGGCTTTGCTCTTTACAGCTTTAAAGCAGCCACAATAATAATTCAAGTAAAGGATATGAAAAAAAGCTATAAGCATTAAGATTTCAGAGAGAATTCCACAGAAATGTAGGAGAATATAAGAGATGTTGTAAGCAACGTAACAACTCCAGGCACCCTCAACCCTCCCTACCACTTGATCTGGAGAATAGCTCATGGATTTCTCTGGGTCCATGTGCATGAAATCCACAATGCCAGTGAAGTAAGACAGAAATGTCAGTTTCATCCCAAGTGGGGCCACCTAGGAAGAGGAAGGAAAGATGCCAAAAAAAATTTTTGCACTCGGTTTTCATGCAGCACAGAGAGCAATTCACACATTTCAAAAAATGGCACTGCCAGTGTTAATCAACAAGCACATCACAAGAGACAGAAAACCTGCTAACAATTCTGAATTGCACACTCTGCTGAAAAAACAATCCTATAGTTTTTTGATATCACTGTGTGTACTCTGACTACCACTATCTTGTTGAATACTTTACCAGTAAAGGCCAGAAAGCACAAAATTAATCCTGTTCTGATTCAAACTTTATCACCAAGTTCAGGCTGAAGCCTTTATACTCAGGGCATCACAACCAGAACTGAGACCAGACCTCAGGTGAATGTGGTGGAGGGATTGTGTAGCAGATTATGTTTGCTACTGCTAAGTAATTGAGACCAAGCAGAAATTTTCCAGGGCATAAACTCCCATCTCTGCTTCACCTGTCTCCTGCCTTCAACAAGGCTCAAAAGAAACCAATCCAACAAAAGAAACCCAAACCAGAGCTTACCTTCTGCACTCGAGCTTTCACCACCAGCCCTGGCAATAAATTCGAGAGTGCCCAGTTCTGTCGCTCTGTGGCAATGGATGCAGCCACCTCTGATCGATCAATGGACAAACAGACCACCCTGCCCTCGTTCTTCACTTCCACAATGAGGCAGTTCAGGTTCTGGCCTATTTTTAAGTCAGGCCCTACAAAGACAAGTCACAGCATAAAACCTCTACCAGGAACACTGAGGATTTCCTCCCGCTCTTTCCAATGCTATTACAGAGTTCCCTCTCAATCCGAGTGAAGTTTACTGCCAGCAGGGCTTGGAACACAGTCTGTCAGATCACAGGCTGAAACACAAAGGCTTGTTGCAGACCAGTCACAAAACTGCTGTTTGCAGCAAACTGCAAAGTCTTCACCTTGACCCAATCCCACCAAAGTGCACTAACACCACACATATAATAAACTTTAATCCCTGTCATTGTCCACCTCCATTTTAACCCAGCAGATCCTCCTGCACTACTTCTTACCTTTCTTGACTGCTTTGATGTAATTTTTGGCTTTCTGATGAGGCAGGAAAGCGTGAGTCCCAGTGACACCAATATCTATGAGGTAGCCATGGTCTTCCACACTCAACACAGAGCCAGAGAGCACCTGTTGGGAGGGAAGCATTGCAACTCAGTGATGTAATGAAACAGTTGGGTCTTCAAAGAATGAACACATGGTAAGAGATTCCACACCCAAGTACTCACTTTTTTTGTATGGAGAGAGAACTGAGCTTTTCAGAGCAGTAGCAAGAATACTACTTTCTTTCTTATTACACAGCTCACCTACCAGTGAGGTCTTAACTCTACCCTTATTCAACTGTGAAGGTATGGAGCTCACAAACCAGTAGGAGAAGAATTGTGATGCTCAAAAATAGCAGGTACATACAATCATACAGCTGAAAACACAAAACATAAACAACCAAGCACCTCTGCAAGACTTGTTACATACTACTCTCTGTAAAAATTAACAAAGAAAGAATTATTCAGAAAGAAATCATTAAAAAGCTTGGCCATATTGAAACAGAATAAGGTGAATTAATTTCATGAATGACAATCTGGAGAAAAGAACTAAACCCACCCTCTCCTCACAGGTCTCTTCCATGGTGGGAGCAACTCCACATTCTGCTCTGATCCCATTCAAGGACAAATTGAAATGTTCCTCTATGCACCATGCAAAAGCCCAGGGAGGCTGTGACAGACTCAGAAAACATACCATGCCTGCTGCTAGTGCTGTAGAGCTCAGGCCCTTGTTGACCTCCTTGGGGTCAATCGATAACTTGACACTGCGACGTCCATCGGCACTTTTCTCACTGCTGGTCACGATGCACCTGACCAGTGTCCCTGGAGAATACATGTCTGGGAGCGAATGCAACTCCTGCCCAGCAACATGATCAACAGAGAAACATACAATTTTTACAACATTAAATAACATAAGGCTAGAATTAGTTACTGAAGCAGCTTTTGAAAACAAAATCCCCCAGGAAAGTCCTGTCTCTCTGTCAACGCTACAATAACAGGCAGGAAATGCCACAAACACCAGGATCTCCATAGAGAGGCAGGGATGACACTATGTCATGTCAGCAAGACTATGAGGCTTTGCTTAAAAACAAACACTGTGTGGGCTGGAGCCAGAAGACTGCAACTAGGAAAACATCTGCAGAGACAACAAGGACCCTAACCTAGCCTCCCTGTTCAGCAGGGAAAAACACCCCAGCAAAGGGGTAGTGCTAATCCCACATTCCACAACACCTTGAGGAAACTTAGGCACCACTGAAACCAGAGAGATGGGGTAACTGATTATTTCATCCTCCTTTTTTCTAGCAGTCAGCTGTTATCAGAAAATTGCAAAGTTTGCTTGGAAAATCCAATTCCAAACCAGGTCAGTCTATGTCAGGCTGCTAAGCAAGATCTCAGGGTTGGTTCTCAGGTACTAACAACACTTTCTAGCTCCAAGCACAAATCACAGCCCCAGTCTCCGGTCTCACCTCCAGGAGCTCTCCTTGGGCCACCTGCTTGGTCAGCAGTTTGCTGTAGGCATCGCTGATCTGCGTGACCGGCACAAATCCAGAGAGGCCGTTGGGCAAACTGATGGCGAGTTCGTAGGCACTGACCTCTTTTATACAGCCAAGGAGCAGCATCCCCTCACTGAGTCCCTGGGAAAGCAGGAAAAATAGCATACTGTGGATATCCTGGCAAGTCAGTGATAACAGGGGGATAAGCAGTCGAGTTTTGTACTAGATCACAGATATATTTGACAGGCCTAGGGAGGGAAAATATGCCATTTTTATATAGCCCAGAAAAGAAAGGCACACAAAATCAAACATTTATGCACCAACCTCAATTGTGAGTGGTCCAATATTCATAACATTGTCTTTAGAAGCAGCTGTTCTGTCTGCCTTGAACCTTTTCTGCTTTCCTTGATCCTTCTGGCTCCTTTTTCTTTTCTGAGGTTTTTCTTCATGTTGAACCTAAAGCAGATTATAAGCCCAGAAGGTTAAAAAATAAAAGTGGATAAAGAAAAAAACTTTGCACTAAGGCAGAACTCTGCTGTCATGAATAAAATACTAATTTGGAGGAAAAAGAGAACCATCTTGCTAACTGCTGTCTATCTACATGCAAGTCTTCCAAAGTATTTCCTTTGGGCTGAGGCTGATTATTTATAAAGCTGAATCTTGGGAATGGAAAAGAGTGGTGCAAGAGATCTGCACCACACTCTACTAACAGAAAAACCAAACTTAGCCCACATCCAGTAACATCAGGCTCACCATGCAGCACATTGGGATAAGATGTTTGTGGAAAGTTTAAAAGCTACAGCCTGACCAATAATTTTGACTGAACTTTCTCTGTCATCATATTCAACACACATCAGACATCAGGGATCTTTAAGAGAGCAGGAGAAAGGTGGATGTCAGCAGTCATCTCTTTCTGGGAGTCCCTTCTGCAGTTTACTGTAGAAGTAACAGGTAGGAAAGGTTACAGCCAAATTCTGACAGTGGAAGAGCTCTGAGAAGTTAATCAAGAACACACAAACAACATACATCAAACAAATTGTCCCGCTCTAACTTTGGCTTGGGTGTTTTTCCCTCTGCAGGTTTCTTCTGGACGCCCCCTCGAGGAAAGTTTTCTTCCAAGGATGCCATGCTTGCACTGCTCTGGGACAAATGACAAAGCAGAGATGAAATGCAGTTATTGCGCTTGTTCCTCACAAACACTGAGTGTTTGAGTGAACATAAGAGTGAACTACTCCCAAAGTAAGAAAGACTTTGGATGGCTGCTCTAGTTAGTCAGTGACAAAACAGAAACTCACATCCCAATGGATTTAACATTTAACTACAATAAAGTCTTGCAATGGTCCACCTAACTATGCACATTTATAACACTTCTTACTACTGCAAAATTTCAGTCAAGTATAACAGTATTAATTTATAAGGCACTTGGATGCATCATACATGTATTCATAAAACTGCCTTAATCGTAAGTTTCCCAAACTGGTCTTTACTACATTCAGGGGACAAAGTGAAATTATTAGCTTCAGTCACCAAGGAGAAAGCTGTGAGCAAAACACTACATAAGCTTGGCCTGCATTTTTACTTTTTGAATGCTGCTTATGAAGATTAATATAACTTGTTACCTCTTTGTCTAAGCCATAAGTATATGTATATAAGATAGATGTTTAACCTTACTATTTCAATCAGTAAACAACACCTTGCTTATTAGGCCACAATTCACTTGTTACTACTACTACTAAATAATAATAAATAATAGTAGTTGTCAGTATTATATTATTATTGTTTATTGTGATTATATTATTACTTATACCATTGCTTATTATTAGCCAACTGTACTTCTACAAGAAATAGCGCTGAAACCCTATGTTGTCAAACTTGAAGCAACCTGTTAGATATAAAATTGCTTTAAATGGAAAGCACATGATAAAGCGAAAGCCCATCAAGCCATGCTTCACCTGAGGGCTCGGTAAGCAACATAGACAGCTCCCACGGCCGGCAACAGAGCCGGCTCCGCGGGAGCGGGCAGGGCTGGCATCTTACCTGCCCGGGGCCGCTGCCAGGGGGAAGCGCGGGACCGGGAGCGTTCCCGGGATCGGGCTGGTTCNGTCCCGGGCTGGAGTCGGGTCCTGGTCCTGCCGGGCGGGAGGGCGGCTCTCCGCGGCGCCGGGGCACCCGCGACCTTCAGCCGCGGCGTCACTCCCTCCGAGTCCCAGGCGCCGCCGCGTCCCTTCCCTGGCCCGGCACGACGCGAGCGCGGGGTCGCGGGTGCAACCGGGCAAGGGCACCGGGCTCCTCCGAAAAACAGGATCCGTGTCGTGTCTTCCCGTCCTCGGAAGGGCGCCTCGGCTCTTGCCCAGGCTTTTGCATCCGTCAGGCGCGAGAAAAGATGACCTTGGCTTTCCAAGTCTTTGCCAGTCGTGTGCGGCCAGCGTCTAGGGGGTTGTTTCATTAAGAGTTTTAGCTTTTGCACAGTCAGCCAAGCTAACGCTTACCTGGTTATACGCCAGAGATAACGCTGCTGGATAGGGTTAGATAAGAGATAGGTGACAGAAGTTGTGCTAGTGACCGCAGCACTGGCAGTGCGGTTTCGTGTTTCTGCTGCAGGGGCACCGGGGGCTGCAGCATCTGCTGGGCTGGGGAACTGTGTGAGGTGTATGGTGCCCTTGGGGAGAGAAAGAAGATAAGCAAGAAATGTTTGTCCTAAACGTAAATTCCTCTTCAGAAAAATATATATCTAAACATTAAAAAAACCCTCTATTTTTATTGTACAGTGAACCCTTTATTTGGTTGTCTGCTCCCATCACCTGTTTTGTACCTCAAGAGAGTGCTCTGGATGTGTCTGCTCCTTATGTATTTGACTGCTCGTCAAATGTCCTGAAAGCAGATTTCAGAGCAGACAATGGAATTATGAAGCTCAGTGTAGAGATTAGTTTGATCTTCCTATTGATCCTGTCCAAGTGACTTTAAATTAATTAACTGTCCTGTACTGTTTGTTAGGACAAGCAGCCATGGCTGGCCATGACTCGGGATCTCAACACCAGTTCACTGGATTTCAGAAGTACTTCAATNCAGCGGGAGGCGCACGCGGCGCGCCGGGCGGAAGCGACGCAGGGACGGAGGGCAAAGGGCGGCCGGAAGTGGCGCAAGCCCCCTCAGCCACCCAGCGGGGAGGGGCGGGGCCAGCCGCGCCCCGGGGGTCG
>VYXC01005077.1:1533505-1583138 GCA_013397175.1 Platysteira castanea
TCATTAAGAGTTTTAGCTTTTGCACAGTCAGCCAAGCTAACGCTTACCTGGTTATACGCCAGAGATAACGCTGCTGGATAGGGTTAGATAAGAGATAGGTGACAGAAGTTGTGCTAGTGACCGCAGCACTGGCAGTGCGGTTTCGTGTTTCTGCTGCAGGGGCACCGGGGGCTGCAGCATCTGCTGGGCTGGGGAACTGTGTGAGGTGTATGGTGCCCTTGGGGAGAGAAAGAAGATAAGCAAGAAATGTTTGTCCTAAACGTAAATTCCTCTTCAGAAAAATATATATCTAAACATTAAAAAAACCCTCTATTTTTATTGTACAGTGAACCCTTTATTTGGTTGTCTGCTCCCATCACCTGTTTTGTACCTCAAGAGAGTGCTCTGGATGTGTCTGCTCCTTATGTATTTGACTGCTCGTCAAATGTCCTGAAAGCAGATTTCAGAGCAGACAATGGAATTATGAAGCTCAGTGTAGAGATTAGTTTGATCTTCCTATTGATCCTGTCCAAGTGACTTTAAATTAATTAACTGTCCTGTACTGTTTGTTAGGACAAGCAGCCATGGCTGGCCATGACTCGGGATCTCAACACCAGTTCACTGGATTTCAGAAGTACTTCAATTCCTATACCATCATAGGCAGGAGGAATGTATGTATCATGTACATTGTTTTGTAGTCTTGTATAATGGCGTTTTCTGAGGCTTAGACTGAAACTAAAATTTAACTTTTCTGTTTTCCAGTATGTAATAGCAACGTACGCAAGTGTTGCACTCCTTGTCTTGTATTTCAAGTTTAGGCCTAAGAAGCAAACTCCTGCTGTGGAACATAAGTAAAAGGTAGGTGGCTGATGTTCCTCCAGGACCAAATTGTTTCAGTGCCAGCTCAGGAAGCAGTGACAAAGGACAAGTTCCCAATAGTACAGTGTAATAAGAGACAGAAACACAGGCACATGGACTTCCTATTTACTGTTTTAAATCTCAAATAAACTATGGCATTTACTTACTTGGGGGCATTCTGAGTGAAGTGGGTTATTAAAGGGAGTGCAGAAAGTATGGGATACAGTATTCTTGTTCTTCTGACATAATAAATGGGACTAGGGATGGGATGCAGGGAGGAAGAGAAAACAGGGAAGGAAGAACAGAAGGATATTGCAGCAAGATACATTGAGATTTACCTGCAAATAGTAGGTGCCTCTGGTCTGCCCTTTTGCTGTAAAATAGGGGTAACTTGCTTTGTAAGTTATTGAAATAATGAAGTAGTACTTAAGGACTTACTTCTTGACTAGAAGAATTAGAATTCCAAGTAGAGATTAATGCAGTCTGTTAAAACCTTCATTTGAATAAAGGAGCACCATATGATGGAACTGTGTATGTTGCACACCTGATTATTCAAAGTCCATGCAAAAGTGACTGGACTTGAATAGCAACAACCAAGTGTTACAAAGTTTTGGAGTCACTTTCAAACCCAGAATTTTCACTGAAATGGCATTTTGACAAAACCTATGGGCTGTCCTCATAGCCTGAAGAAAGGGGTATAAAACAATAAGCTTTAGCATTGTTGTTGTGTGTTAAGGGGACATCAGTCACTTCTTCCTGAATGTGCTGAAATCTGCCTTCTTGTAGCTAAAATAGTTTAGGCTTGGGATGGGGGATGCTCAGTTACCACCGTGCAAGAATTGCTATGTTTGACCTTTCTTCTCTTGGCAGGTTGCTGGCATGTCTGAACCTCCAATCTGTGTCAATGTAATGCAAGCTGATGACCTGTTGTGGCTAATAAAATATAAATAATTACTTGTTTTATTGGAAATATGTAATGGTCCAAAAAAGCTTAAGTGTGGTACTTCTCTTTCTTCCCCCTCTGTCGGAAACAGTTGTTTGTAGCAGAGGTGGAGCATCTGATCTGCGTCATTACTATCTTAACTCTGCTGCTGTTGTAACACATCCTGAAGTGTTCTGAGCACCTGGCAGTAACCTAGGAAGGACCTCAGCTGCACGGCCATAGCACTGCACGGGGCCTAGAGCTGATCCAAGCGTCTCCACACTTCCGTGTCACAGCTTGCGTGGTTTGCAGCCACCTGGTTGCCCCCACTTTTTGCATTCCAAGCTAGTAGCTTTCATGGAAACCATGACCTCTGCCTCAGTTGTCTGTATTTTGCACAGAACCTCTTTGGTTTTGATGGAAAATCTCTGAAAGCAGACTGACCCAGTTATGGTATTTGAGCTTTTTCTGTCACTGGCTTTTCTTGTGGAGGGAAGAAGGAAAATGGTTTAGTCTGCCGATGTTAAACTCCCGTAACGCTGCACATTCATGAACGGTGACCCAAGTAGTCCAGTGCTTACTTTTCCTGCCTCTTGCTCAAGGAGGTGCTCTACCACAGTTAGGTGTGTGCAGCCCCCTCCCTGCCCAACACTAAAATCGGTCTATCACATTCTCCACAGTGGCTTTCTATAGCTCAATTAACACTTGGTACCTGCCTTAGATGTCACAGTAGTGCTGATGTGGGAATGTGATGATATCACGCTTCTGCCAGCAGCAGGGGTCAAGCTGTGCTAAAGCTTGCAAATACCCTTCCCAAACTGCGGGCAGGAGGAGGTAGGAATGATTGCTGGAAAAAATGGAAAAATTAATTACAGCGTCTTGATGCTCTCTGAAGTTCATTTTTTGTAAAGCCATTTTAGTACATGCTTGGCCTCCTGAACAAATCTGGTCATCTTTCTCTCCTGAGTGTTTGCATAGATGGTTTCAGTTGTATTCAGTTCCCCCACTGAAGAATGGTGGCTGTAGGTGTAATAATGTCAGGAGCTAGAACCTGTCACCTTCCTTTAGAACAAGATTTAGGTGGGATGGCTACTCATCAGCTTTAACATTTCTGATTACTTTGTTTCTCTTAGCAGAGTTGTCACAGTTACAAACTGCTCTTGGTTCCATTGCAGCCATTAAGGGAAGTAAATGTCTTCTTGTAACATACAGACACAAACTAGGTGGTTTTAGTATTTATTATAATATCAAAAGTATAAAACTGTACAAAATACAAAGGCAGAATGTGGCAGTGTTTTCTTTAAGCTGTCAATAACTGTACTTAAATCTAACTGGTCATATTGAGAGCTAGGAAATTTTGTTGAAGTACCATTACACAAATAAAAAATCAGAATAATTACATTTTACCCTTTTTTCTTTAAAGAAAATGTCTACGTGAGCTTCCTAGTGAAATTTCCACACTTTATTTTAATGTATAATGCCTGTAGTATACTTTAAGAGTTAGAGCAAGACAAGATATGAAAGAGGAGGTAGTTCTCCATTTACTTGACATTAGAAATGACAAGTGTTGTTTTTATTTTCACTAGAGAGCCAGTAGATTGTTCAAGTGTCCAAGTCCTTACTGTGAAGTAATGAGGAACACAAAACAGATTTCTCTGCATAAAACTGCATAAAGAGATTAAGAACAAAAACCAACCTAAACCCACACCACACTGGAGCTGGCCTTTGGTGGTGATGTTTTCAGTTCAAAAACACAGACGTTCTTCCCAGTGTTCTGCATGTTTTAGTCTTCTTTAGAAATAAAACACAGTTTTATTGGTAGTCCAGGAGGACTCACTGGGTACACTGTTTTTGTGGATGGGAATTGTCACTCAGGAGACAAGTTGGCCTTTCAAAAGCAAACTGACCATGCACTTATCCTTTCATGCTGCTATAATGTTTCAATTTCTTGGCTAGTTTTACCAGGTTTTTATGTTAAACCTTATGCAGAAAGGATACCGTTTTTTATATTCTTTTACATCTAATACAAAGTAAAGGGTTCAAGTCCACTTTTTTTTAATAGGGACTATTTCAGTTGTTCCTCAGTTCCTCTTTTTATTTTCTCATACAATAAAGTATGAAAGTAAATAAAATTCACATTGTGCTTCTGGTCGCTTATCACACTGACAGCACTGGCTACCTTTGAAAACAGTAAAGATCTGTGTTTCTGACACCTCAAAAGAGTACATGAGTTTGAAATCTTTTCAGGACTTAGAACTTGGCCACATAAAAAGCCATGCACGGAGCTTCGCAGCAGTTCCCCACAAGCACTGGGCTGTCGGCCCCACTCTGTCAATGCCCTCGTTGTTGCTGTGATCTCACCACACCTGCTGCCCAGCCCAGGCTGTAGTGAATCAAACTACATTCTTCTTTCCTAAAAATGGACAGTTTTGCTTGTGTTTGAGACTGATGAAACATTTGCTAACCATAAATTAAGTGCTTTAAAAAAATCTTAAGAACACATGTCAAGGCTGTTAACTTTTCACAAGCTTCAGTAGAGCTCAGTACCACCTCTGGGAAGAGATGACTCATTTCATATGTACATATCTATGTTATCAAAAGCACCACAAACAGTTCCTTCTTTTACAGCCACGATGTCTTGTCAATCTCCAGCATTTTCAAACTGCAGATAAATATGAAGCAGCAGAACTGAGAAACGCTGCTTGCCTTAATTACAATTTCATTCTCCCTGCAATGGACTCATGGGGTCCTTCTATTCAAGACATTCCTCCTCATCTGACATCCTGAGGTCACTACTGCAATGACTTGGCACAGTCAGTCTCAGCTTCCTGATCTACTGTGAGCTGTAGGCTCCTGCAGCCAGCAGCAGGTTCCTGCGTGTGAAATGGAGATGAACAACTGGGGTTGATTTGGTCATGTATGTGCCTAGTAGCAAGTCCTGTGAGTTTTCAGGCAAGTTTATGTGTCCAGTGGCTGTAGTAAAGTCATCGGTTTCTAAATCTTCAAATGCCTTCACAGCATCCCACAGACGAACTGTGTTATCCATTGAACCTAAAAAGAAAAAACCCCATAGTTTAAAGTACTTTATTAATAAAATACTATATAAAAAATGCTTCTGGGGAGCAAGTTAACAGAAATTAAAGCTCAGAAAGCAAAAGCCTACAGCAAGCCTCAGAGTATACTGAATGCACACATAAAGTTACCAGTCCTCGCTGCTTTTGCAAAGCAAGTGATTCTACTTTGTCTTTCTCGATCTAAGGAACTAATTATATCATTCCTCTTCAGAATTATGGAATACAATGGACACTTCTGTGTTCTTGGTGAATATTACCTGATGCTAGAATCTCTCCATCTCTACTGAATCTGAGAGCGTAGATAGTGTCAGTGTGCCCTTTCAATTCACCAACCATCAAGCCATGTCCAATATCCCACAGCAGAACTCTTCCATCTGTTGCTCCAGTAGCCAGGAATCGCCCATTAGGAGAAAATGCCAATGAATGAATTGGTCCCTAAAACAGACATTGGGGGGGCAACAAAACAAAGATAATTAAGTCTACTCACCTTCAGACAATCAAGCTGTGTTCAGAACAGAACTGTTTAGAATCTCAGCACAAAAATAAAATCACTTTCACACCGTGAGTGATCTGCCTTTACCTTATGTCCAGTGAATATTCTTACACAATTCCCATTCAAAACATCCCAGAGCCGTATAGTCCTGTCTGCTGAGCCTGTAGCAATATAGTTGGAGTTTGGATGAAATCGGGTACACGTCACATCTGCGAGATGGCCAGCAAAGATCCGTAATGGCTGGTAGTGATCTGTTGCCCACAGACTGAAAAGAAAAGCTTTATTAATAAAACAACTGTAAAGCAGGTAAGTCTCAGTACCTGTTGGAGCAGCTCTAGAGGAACCCACAAAAATCCTTTGAGGGCTGAAGCACCTCTGCAGTGAGAAGATGACAGAGTTCAGCCTGGAGAAGAGCTGGCTCTGGGGAGACCTTGTTGTGGCCTTTCAGTACTTTAAGTACTTGCATACTTCAAACTTAATTAGAAGAAAGATGGAGACAGACTTTTTATCACGGCCTATTGCGACAGGACAAGGGATAATGATTTTAAACTAAAGGAAGGTAGGTTTAGTCTAGATACAAGGAAGATTTTTTTTACAGTTAGGGTGGTGGAACACTGTGGTGGCCCAGAGAGGTGGTAGATGCCCCATCCCTGGGTACATTCAAGGTGAGGTTGGATGGGGCTCTGAGCAGCCTGATCCAGTTGAAGATGTCCCTGCTCCTTGCAGGGCTATTGGACTAGATGACCTTTAAAGGTCCCTTCCAACCCAAACTGTTCCGTGATTCTATGATCTGTTGCACAATGAGGAAAAAGTAGTAATTGTGGAGTGATTTCTTATGGGTCAGTTTATTGAATTAGCAGGATGTTTTTGTAAAAATATACTTTTCAGAATGGAGGAATAAAGAATATCCTGTCAATTAGTTCAACAATTAGAGGCGAATACTTCTAATCAGAGGGTCACATAGGAGGACATCATCCCTTTGGTCATGAGATAATATGATGTGTGTTGAAAAAACAGAAAAAACACATTAAAACATTTGTTCAGTATTTTAACTGACATAAAATAAAATTTATTTTCTGTAATAGAGTAGGCAAGAGTATATCAGCTAATGACTTTCAGGGTTGATCCACCACAAACTGACCCAGACAAGTAAAAAACACATCTAGTTTCTTACCGAGCCACTCTGTCGTGTCCCCCTGACACAAAGTAATAACCATAAGGAGAGAACTGTGTATCCCAAACTGGATAATTGTGTCCTTTATATCCCACCAGACACGTAAATGTTTGGAGACTCCACAATCTCACGGTGCCATCCTCAGAACAGGACAACAGATAGTTCCTGTCACAGGAGAAATTATAGCATATCACTTATCAAACTCACAGGGGGCTGTATAAACATTGCATAAACACTGAGAGACGTCCATGATAGAACTGTCCCCCCAGCAGCACCTGTTTAGCATGTCACCCATAAATCAGCATTTCAGTGGGGTAAGCAACAATAACCAATTCAAGCAGAACCCAGTCCTAGGCACTTATGCAAAAAAAGAGATTATTTGACATTGATGATTAATTCTGATGGCACTTAATACTATGGGAAACAAGGGAAAAAAACCCCAAACACACCACAGAGGATGTGTTTACTCAGGAATTCCAGTTACATGAAAAAATTACTAGTAAACTGCTACACTGTGTTATTTTTTGAAAAATCTTCTAATACAACTCTGAACAAAATTTCATGATTTCCTGAAAGAGAATTCATGCTCACATTCTCAATTAATAATTATAGACTATATTTGTTCCACACAAAGTTTACGTCTCAGCTGTGTTTCTGTGGTGGCTGTTTCCTGACTAGACACAAGCAAAAGCAAAACCTGAGACATTTAAACCTCTTTTCCACTGTCCAGACTCCCATCATTACATAAAGGTTTTAAATTTCTTATTTTAAAGGTACTGTTCCATACATTCTGAAAATAAAGTCTCAGTAGAATATGAGAAACTTGAAGTGCAATGATGTGCTACTGAGTCTCTTAAGTTTTGCAACACTCTAAGTTAAATCAATGCTGCAGTATTTTTCCCCTCTATATCTCAGTTAGTTAAAAGCCAGCTTAAACTACAGTTAGCAAAACTGTAGTTTTGCCATCTAAATCCTAAATCTCCAAAATGGTGCTGGTACCCTCAGCCAGAGTTGATTTCAGTAATAGCTGACAGAGCTGAACACCCTGAGCTTTATGAGCATTTGCACAGTTTCTTACAAGCTGCATGAACAAGAATTGCTTTAACCTGGAAAAAGCTGCATTAAGAGTATGTTCTCATTCAGTAGCATGCAATTAAAACTGAAGACAAGCAAACTAGTTAGCTTGTAAACTTTTACCTATCAGGACTGAAGCTGGTGCCATAGACAGGTCCACTGTGACCATATAAAATCTTCAACTCACTTGCTGTTTTTTCATCCATGATCCTCTCCAAGACATCATCCGATTCTTTGTCAATGAGACTGAGGTCTGCAAGATTTCAAAGTTCATGTATCAGAGTAACTGTCAGAAGTTCAAACATAAATGTCATCATGACATCATCTCAGTTAAATACCAAGATTAAGAAATGTTTGCATAGTATCCAGCTTCAACCACAAGACGTTGTTACACAAAGAGCAGAACTAAAGCAGGCTGGTTTCCATTAATTTGTGTAGATGTTGAGCTAAGGACATTCTTTTCCAGCCTTCTCAGAGTTCCCTTCTATCATTTCCCCATGGTACCTCTAGTCCCTCCCCTAGATCACCTAACCCCAACTATCTATCACATCCTGTAGTTATCATCCAGTTAAGAAGCAAGATGGCTAGTTCCACACTAGTTATGGGTAGTCCCAAGCTCTTTCCACTGACCACCTCACAAGCAGGTGCACATGACCAGATTTCTCATTTCTTTAAAACTGTTTCTAATGGTAGTACATAAGATGTAAGCATGTATCTGTGCACACATTGTTTCTTCAAAGTGAAACATCTAACCACTGCATCCAACCCTCCTGCCACAGATACCTTTCCCTGTTCAGGCAGAACACAAATGTCACAAGTTATGAATGCTCCTATTAGGTGCTACTGTCTTAATTACCTGCTGCTGTTTTTACACTACGTAGCTTTTTTGGAGTCACAGACCACACTCTGACAGTAGAGTCAGCAAAGCCTCCTACAATCATGCTGGAGTCATCTGTAATATCCACTGCAGTCAGACCCTACACAAAAAATATCCAGTTATATTGTTTGCATCTCTAATGATACATTTCAAATATTACAAAATCCTAAGAAGTGTACAAAAGGTAATTTGACTTCTTTACAAAAATAGAAAGAATTATTCTAAGATAAACATAAACACACACAAATTCTTGCCCCATTAAAAAAAAAGCTTTATCTATGAAGCACATTCAGTAGTGACAAAGAGTATTGCTTTCCAGTATTCCAGTGCAAAACATCTACTGTGTTCTGTAGAATACATTAAGGGCCCCACAGAAAAAGCAAAAGAAGGAATTACGGCAAAATTTGAACAAAACCAAGGAACATGGAAATTTTATAGTTTGAGGAGTCTTTGAAGAGAATTTTGAACATTTTGGAAAATAAACTTTGCAATGCTTAATCCAAATACTCCAATTACCCAACACTGGCCAACACTGTTACGTCTTTTTTCTTTAACAAGAGTGCTGCTCATAATTTTGATTCCCCTTCCCCTACTACCTAAACTCTTTTACCAACCTGGTAAGCATTAAGGAACGTGTAGAAACAGATGGAGGGCAGGCACTCTGGTCCAAGACGCACTCGCCTTGCAGCTTCCTTCATATTCATTACTTTATCCAGCTTGTCAGAGTCTTTCAGTTCAGGCAGAGGAATTCTACACAAGAAGCACACATCTTTACAAAGCAAAAGTATCTTCCTTATTGTTAATCCAAACAAAGAAAGTGAAACCCCATACCTCAGTATTCAAATACAAAACAAGAATTAGAAAGAATGAAAGACTTTGTAAGACTGATGAGAAAGAGAGCCGGTAGCTTTCAGAATTTCAGACAGGTGATGGAACAAGATAAATAACTGAGGGTGAACTGAAAAGATTAGTGGGTAACCAAGTAAAATTTCATCAAGGGAAATTTAGATTGACTTGAAGAGCAGTGACAGAGGGTTATATGCTAAGGGTTCCATGACCTCCCTTAGAAGTCTTACAGCTAAAGCTATGCACAGCCATAATAGCCAAATGTTAAAAATACCATGTCAACAGCAATGCAGATTTGGCATGACAAGACAGGATTTTAAAGACTTCTCTACACATCATTTCCTTGATACCTGTTTTGGGGAGGAGCATTAGGGTCCTGTTTTTTACTTTTTGACCCTACATTATCTTTTTTAGGTTTTTTCTTCTTTGGCTTTCCTTCCTCATTTTCTCCTTCTTCATCTTCATCATCCAAAGGCAGATCAAACTCTGGTTCTTTCAGCAAGCCGAAGAAAACCTACAAGCCAATAAAAAAAACCACACAAGACAAAACAGTAATTGCTGTTCTTACTGAAAACTAAAAATTTTTAATGGTAACTTTTCAATGTAGTAGTCCAAGAAAGAGACCTGCCCCTTTAAAGCTGCTCTGTTTAATATTACAGCATATATTACTACTTAGCCCATTTAAAACGTAGTACATGTTCTTCTGGTTTACCCAGCCAACTGATCTGGACAACTATAAGTTCTCCCATCATCTCTTAGCCCTTCCTTAAAGCGGAATCTCCACCCTACCTCATTTATTTGTATAGTACTGTGGTACTACATACACAGCTCTTCTAATAACAACTGGCAGCAAGTCAAAATTACATCTGCTGCACAAAAGAAGCCAAATAGTCAGGTGTCCATTTTAAAACTCCAAAGTAATTAATGAGTTAGTTTAAGTTCAGTTCAGTGAGCTGAACATAAGGTCATCTCTCGATAGGGTTAAGCAGTTTCATCCACCTGACAGCAATACATCTTGTTCTGTCTACTTCTGTCAACAACTGTTTGTGCATTCTCTTCCTTTGTTCTGTTAATGCTGGTTTTCAAGATCTCAAGTTACAATTGTCAGTCTATACTAAAGTATCTCCCTGACAAACTAGGAAGATTTGTAAAAACTGCAACAATTTTTGTCTCCTACCTTTGCTTTATTAGCCTCTCGTTTTGCCTCCCCAGCCAAGCTTCCAACCATAGCATCTATCTGTTGTTTACTGCGAGGCATTCCATCAAAAATATCAATGTAAAGATGCTCCTGAACAATGTTCCAGATCTGATTGTTCTGCTTTTCCTGAAGATGCCTCTTCAAGAGTTGGTAAGAGTCACGGGAAATGCGCAGCACAAACTTGCTTGTTCGGAAATCCAGCATGGTCTCGTTACCTTTCATATGTTCTTTTTTGGTTAAGCTCGACAATACACGCAGGTCATCCTGGTAATAGCACTCCTGATCCCCATGAAATCTATTGAAACAATTTAAGATACGATAAAATGTTTAGTCACTCAACTTGTTATAAAATAGTTGTGGCAAAGGACATTTTAATTATTTACAGAACCATTTTTGCTGACCATTTGAAGGGAAAAAAAGTTATCCTTTTGGACTGAAGTATTTCACAATTGGTCTGAATCCACGAAACAAATTAAATTCTATTTTCTTCTCAAGTGATAAACAAGTGAAACATAGTAAGAGTACAGAAAATTAAAGATTAGGCAGAAATTAATTTCTTTGAGCTCATTTGAAGAATTTCAATGTACATGCTATTGTATCAGCAAATACTTATAGTATTCATTACTTTGGCATCTCAGTGCAAGCTTCCACAATCTTTCCCTAAAGATTCAGAATCTCTTCACTGATACTTTTGCAGCAAGGAGCCCATCAGCACACCATTAGTACAGTTCAAAATCTGCCAATGGACAATTCAGTAGTTTGCACGTCTTTCTAACAGGAGATTGGAAAACAAGTTAAGAACAGTTACTGCAACCCATGGCACTGTTACTTCAGATTTCAAATCTCTTCAACTTTAGAGAAGAAAAATAATACATACCTATGTAAATGTATATAAATCTGTGCTACTATAGCTCACAGATACAGCCAAAGTAACAAACACGAAATAATACAAATGTACAAATGAAAATGAATTACCTTTCAAAAAAAGACTTTGCCTCACTCTCATGTTGATTGTAGACCAATTCCAAGTACATGTGCACAAAGAGAGGATAAAAGAGCTGAGACAATTCCGCCCGATGACAGTCCAGGGAACACTCAATGAAGTGTTTCAATCCACTGTAGTACTCCTCATACAGTGTTGGGTCCCCTTGCTGGTTGTAGGCCGACAACACCGCACTCACGTCTGGCTGATCCTCCACAACCACCGCACCTCCAACTGCAAAAGCACCAGCCAACAACAAGAGCTGCTCAGACAGTCTGGAAGAGCCAGCAAACAGTGGCCCCTGGTCAGGTGAGCAAAACACGTCCTGTGCATGTTCAGCACCAAGTCTAAACAATACAGGTGAGAGCACATTGGTCCAGCAGCCAATTCTCCCAGCACCTCCAGCAGTTTTTTGGACTTCCCCTGCCAACAACTGCCTGTAAGGTAGGCACTTAGTGCCTAATTCAGTCAGGATTTTAAGTGTAAAGGAAGAACCCACTAACATCACCAGCATGAGTTATTTTACTGCTAGGGCTAGAAACTCTTCAATGAGAAGAATGTAAGACATATCCACCATAATTATTTTGATTCCAGTAAACAAGCACGTTAAGTAGACTAAGTGAACAATTCACCAAGACCACCACACAACCATCACAGAGCAGGGTCACTTAACACTCCAACAGTTCTGTTCTACACAGCAGTTGTTACACACTTCCATTGCTCTGTCTTTTATATAAAAACAGTCATATCTGGTGATGTCAGGAACAAGTTAACTTTATGCTGTACACTCACTGGAACTCAGACTATCAGTTTCTGAAATTTCATTATTCTGTAAAGCTGCCTCACAGAATACCTTGATTAACAACACTTAGAATTGAATTATCCAAAGGACATCTCAAGTATTCAGAAAGTCGACAAAGAAATACAGAATGCCTCATCTACAAATACCCCATGGCTCCTTCACCAAGGTGCAGGCCGTACATCAGACATCTGTTCTCATCCCTGCGGCCAGACCCAGGACAATCCCCACTAACTACAGCGGAAACCGCCTATTCCTGCTACTCTGTTAGTTGTGAGGGAACACAAAGACAAGCGGGAGCACTTCTCACTTCACAGTGCTCCCTGCAAACACGAGAGACACCCTGTCCTTGGTCCCTTGTTTCAGGAGATCCGCATTTCTCCATGGTTTGTATGGGGAAATGACACAGCCAGGGACCTCCCGGAAGACCGGGGTAGACTCTCGGTGGCACCGAGGACCTGACAACCGGCTCTTGTGTCCCAGCATCACGGAGAGCCCCCGAGGCTGCGAGCAGCACACGGGCTCCCCACTTCCCGGGGTTCCCGCCGAGAGGAGGGACGAACCCCGCAGTCCCCGCGGGCCTCACCTTTCGCTGGCGGCACGGCGGCAACTGCGGCCACGCCGGGGCTGGAAGTAGCGACGGTGGCGACGCTGCCTCCTATGGCGACGGCGGCAGCGCTGGTGCCCCGGCCGAGCAGCGCCTCACCGGAGTCCGCGTCGCTGCCGGAGCCCCCCAGGAGCCCGGCGCTGGCGGGGCTNCGCCGGCGGCCGCCAGGCGCTGCCGCCCTTGCGACAGTGAGGGCAGAGGAAGGGCACTGCTGCCGCTGCCGGCACAGGCACGCGCGGCTTCGCTTTGCGACGCTGGCGGAAGCGCTTTGTGGCAGCGGTGGAGCCGTGAGGGGCGGCGGTGCCGGGCTGGTGTGAGGGGGGCAGGGGCTATGGGGGCANTATGTGCCCTTAGCGGCCCTGCGCCCGTAATTACGGCTGGGCCGCCGAGTTGTCCAGATATTTCTAATACTGCTTCTTTTATTCGTGTCTGTTAAACAGAGATTTGTTGATACTTGTCGAAAGGCTGAGAAAGCTGGGGATGTTCAGCCTAGAAAAAAAAAAGGCTCCGGGGAGACCTTAGAACACCTTCCAGTGCCTAAAGGGTCTACAAGAGAGCTGGAGAGGGACTTGGGACAAGGGCATGTAGTGACAGGACAAGGGGGAATGGCTTTAAACTGACAGAAAACAGGTTTAGAATAGATATTNCAGTAAACAAGCAAGTTAAGTAGACTAAGTGAACAATTCACCAAGACCACCACACGACCATCACAGAGCAGGGTCACTTAACACTACTACAGTTCTGTTCTACACAGCAGTTGTTACACACTTCCATTGCTCTGTCTTTTATATAAAAACAGTCATATCTGGTGATGTCAGGAACAAGTTAACTTTATGCTGTACACTCACTGGAACTCAGACTATCAGTTTCTGAAATTTCATTATTCTGTAAAGCTGCCTCACAGAATACCTTGATTAACAACACTTAGAATTGAATTATCCAAAGGACATCTCAAGTATTCAGAAAGTCGACAAAGAAATACAGAATGCCTCATCTACAAATACCCCATGGCTCCTTCACCAAGGTGCAGGCCGTACATCAGACATCTGTTCTCATCCCTGCGGCCAGACCCAGGACAATCCCCACTAACTACAGCGGAAACCGCCTATTCCTGCTACTCTGTTAGTTGTGAGGGAACACAACGACAAGCGGGAGCACTTCTCGCTTCACAGTGCTCCCTGCAAATACGAGAGACACCCTGTCCTTGGTCCCTTGTTTCAGGAGATCCGCATTTCTCCATGGTTTGTATGGGGAAATGACACAGCCAGGGACCTCCCGGAAGACCGGGGTAGACTCTCGGTGGCACCGAGGACCTGACAACCGGCTCTTGTGTCCCAGCATCACGGAGAGCCCCCGAGGCTGCGAGCAGCACACGGGCTCCCCACTTCCCGGGGTTCCCGCCGAGAGGAGGGACCGACCCCGCAGTCCCCGCGGGCCTCACCTTTCGCCGGCGGCACGGCGGCAACTGCGGCCACGCCGGGGCTGGAAGTAGCGACGGTGGCGACGCTGCCTCCTATGGCGACGGCGGCAGCGCTGGTGCCCCGGCCGAGCAGCGCCTCACCGGAGTCCGCGTCGCTGCCGGAGCCCCCCAGGAGCCCGGCGCTGGCGGGGCTGAGAGCGGCGGCGCCCAAGTCGTCGCCGAGCAAGCGGGCTTCGCGGCGGAGGATCTCCTCGGACTCCCGGAGGTTGCTGCGCCGCAGGAACTGCAGTACGGCCACAAGCGTCTGCCGGTCCAGCGCCGCTGGGGAGGCGGCCGGGCCCGGCGCCGCGGGTTTCGGGGGTGCCGCATCTCCACCGGCTCCCGCCGCCTCACCCTCCGCAGCGGTGGCTGGGGCAGCGGTGGGAGCNGGCTGAGAAAGCTGGGGATGTTCAGCCTAGAAAAAAAAAAGGCTCCGGGGAGACCTTAGAACACCTTCCAGTGCCTAAAGGGTCTACAAGAGAGCTGGAGAGGTACTTGGGACAAGGGCATGTAGTGACAGGACAAGGGGGAATGGCTTTAAACTGACAGAAAACAGGTTTAGAATAGATATTAGGAAGAAATTATTTACTGTGAGAGTGGTGAGGCACTGGCACAGGGTTGTTCAGAGGAGCTGTGGATGCCCCATCCCTAGAAGTGTTCCGGGACTCACAGGTTGGATGGGGCTTTGAGCAACCTGTTCTAGTGGATGTGCCTGCTCATGGCAAGGCGTTTGGAACTAGATATCTCTAAGGTCCCTCCCAGTCCAAAGAATTTAATTATGTTACATAATTAAAACCTTATTTTGAATGAAACTGGTGTTGTGTGATTGAGAGTCTTTCGGGACAAATTAAGGGTTCATTAGCGAGTCGCTTGGGAAAAAAGATTAAGACTAAAAGCCGTGGACGATAAAAACTACAAACCTGTGGTGGCTCAGCGCATGTACGGGGGAACAGCCACGCGTCCTTTAGAACTACATTTCCCAGCGTGCCCCGCGGCGTTCCCACGCCTGCGCCTCGGGCCGCGGACCGACCCGTGCCAGCCCCGGTCCGTGGATATGGAGGGAGACACCGGATCCGGGGTCCCGGCGCTGTCGGGCGGAGATGGAGCAGGCGCGGGCCAGGGCCCGGGCCCGGCCGATGAGGACCGGGACATAGAGGGGGCCCCCAGCTGCTCGGGATCGCGCTCCCTCCCCTTCGAGTTCGAGCGAGGTCGCGCGGAGTCCAGCGGCGATGAGGACGACGACGACGAAGACGACGAGGAAGAGGAGGTGGAGGAGGAGGAGATGGAGGGCGACACCGGGGCTCGATTCGGGACGGATGACGGGGAGCTCGACTCGGACGACGACCGGGAGGTAAAGGGCGCGGGAGGGTGCCCGGGGCACGCCAGGCCCCGCTCCCGGCGTGCCCCGCGTGTGGTAATGGACTTGTCATTATTTTTAGTATTTTATTCTTTTTGTTATTTATTTTAATATTTATTTTAGTTGTACTCAAGTTCACTTTATCTGTCGTATTTAAGTGAAGCCTTTACAAACTCTCGGCGTGGCTTCGCACGTGGGCGAAATTAGTGTTTTTGAGGGAAAGAAAGCCCTTTAGTCGGGCTTTGAGACGAGAGGAAACGGAACGTAAGAGTCTAATATGTCACATCTTTCAGATACATCTCAGATCGTCGCTATTGAAGAAAATTGTTCTTTTTTGAAACAGTATTATTCAGCCAAGAAAGCTATTGTGGAACTACTTCTGTGCGTTCCTGATAAGTGTTCTTCATGACCAGAATTCAAAGCAGTGAAATTTCAGTCTTTGTATTGTATAATTTCAGTCTATATATTTGTATAATCCCTAACTGTGTAGAAACAAGAGATGCCTGTCTTTTTTCATACAAACTCTCTAGATGTTGATTTGGGACCCCAACACGATTGCTGAGCATTTTCAAATAATGCTGTTGTTTGCCACCGCTGTCCACTTCAAACTTGCTGACTATTTTTGTTATTTTGTTAAAAGAGTTTATCCAAAAGAACTTTTCCCAAAATGATTGTTTAAAGTTTTCTTTTTAGGTGTGATTCATGAAACAAATTGGATTACTGTTGTCAAAAAGGTCAATTCAGAAGATTAGGTAAAAGTCTTTAGAAAAGAGCTGTATATGAGGAGTGACTGATCTATTAGGAAAACCCATTCCTGTAGCACATTGAGGTTTTAAGGCTATGGTATTTTGGAAGCTGCAGTCAGGGAATTTCATGGCTTAGCCTGTGTATTCAAACTCTTACCAATTGTCTTTGTTCGCAGCGTATGATAAATCTTGCAGAGTTGACCCCCTACATCCTGTGTTCCATCTGCAAAGGTTACTTTATTGATGCTACAACTATTACAGAATGTCTGCACACTTGTAAGTATCTGTCAGTATTGTCTGCCTAAGGATGTAGTTGCAAATTCAAACAATTTCAGCTGTTGAAATGCTCTGAGGTCGGAAAAATAATTCTCTGTTCAAAGTGAATGTGTGTTGTCCTTGAATCCTTAAGCAAGCTATATTTGTGGGTATTTTAAGCATAAGAAAATGATTGAATCAGTCATGAAGTCAGCTTTGCGTATTAAGAAGGAAGAAGATGTAGGAAAAGATAAAAGCCCAACTAAGACAAAAATAGAGCTACTACATAGATTTTCTTAATTTTTTTTTTTAAGTAGGCTCTGGCAATTTGACTGTATAACTGAGAAAAGAAAGTTGAGTGGCTCTGCTTTTAATTAGAAAGTTTCCTAATCTGTTGTTGATGTGAGCTTGTAAATTCACAAAACCCCATAAGCACCTGTATGGAAGTACTGGTTCAGATAGAGGAACAGTGATCTGCACCCATGGGACAGTTTGTCCATAATCTGATGAATGGAAATAGGTGGGTAATAACAAACTGATTTCAATGTGCTTGTCTTATTATTTTCCCCCTCAATCCTAGTGCTAACAGTTTTTCCAGTGCTAACGGAACTGTTTTCTCTCAAAACTAATAAAACACTTCCTGTGAAGCTGACACTTCCATCCATACCCATATTCCTACCTGAATCCAAGAATCCTGGTTTACTAGACCTCCCAAATGATCACACTGCATAGAGGGAAAACTTTCTTTCTCTCTTTTTTTTTTTTTTTTCCTTTTTTGGGGCACTGCTCAGTAGTTTGTTCTATAGCACAAAGTATTCAGCACAGTTTGCAATTTAGGAAGAGGCACAACTGTTAGTAAGGACAGCATAATGTTGCAGATGCAACTGTGGGGGTGTCTTAGAACTTTCCTGGTAAATGTTACGGAAAAATTTCCTGTTCAGGCTGCTAGGGAGCTGACTTGATAGTAGGTTATTTACTCTAGGTGTTTCCACTCAGTAGCTTTCCTTCCAAATTTTTAAAGGACTTGTAAAACGCAATGAAAATGGCAGTTAGGATTTCTTGCCTTATTTCTACTGAAGCTGTTTGTAGGGTGCTTTTCAGCAGTCACTATTCTGCCTTAACTCTACTCCCCTTCTACATACATACTGAACACTCATCCGTGCATCCCTTGGATAAGGAATGTTCAGTGACTTCATTTGGTCTCTGACAAGTTTTGTATGGGAAGTTGTATTTACCCCTTTTGCTTAAACAGATGGCACTGTGTAATGGACATGTGACTCCTACGGGGTTTCTTTTCTTTACAGTTTGTAAAAGCTGCATCGTGAGGCACTTCTACTATAGCAACAGATGTCCAAAGTGCAATATTGTTGTACATCAGACACAGCCCCTCTATAATATCAGGTAATAAATTTGTCCCATTTTTAAAGATTTTCTACGTGCTTTTAAATGTTTTGTATACAGACTTGTAGTGCTTTCCTATTTGAAACAAAGGAATGATTACAATAAACACATTGTGTTCTTCATTAGTATAACTTTCATCTCAGCAATTAAGATAAAAATACTCTCTTTATTGTTTTATCTAATTTGTATCCATTTCTAGGGTTTGTTACCCCTGCCCTGGGTATTTTTATGCATTTGCATTTGTGTTACAGGTGATATGAACATTTAACTATTTGCTTTGATTTCCTTTCAAGATGAAGCCTTATTGGAATGTTATATTTATTAATTCAAAAAATTGAGTTTTGGTTTCTTGAGCTGTTTGTGAGGGGTGGTACTTTAAACTTTACATGGCTTCTGTTGGAGCTCTGCTGTCAGGATGAGTAGAGACAAGTGGAGTTACTGCTCTGCTACTCCATGTACGTCTCATTTCAGTGTTGTATTTGGCATCTTTGTTGCAGTTTAACGAAACCATTTTGTGTTGCATCTTTTTTTTTTTTACCTATTTCATAGACTGGACCGACAGCTGCAAGATATAGTCTATAAATTAGTTGTCAATCTGGAGGAAAGTAAGTCCCTTTCTTTATTATATTACTATCTAGAGATCGAAAAGAAGAGAAAACAGAGTAATTCAAAGCCTTGTTTCTACTCTGGACTCTAAAATAGTTTTATGATGTTTGGTTATGAGTTGTAATGAATTAACTGTGACAACTGGCATCTTTCTGGCTGCTAAATGCTATTGTGGGTAGTGTACCTTATCTCGTGAAACACAGCTGTCACTGTATCCAGATAAGCATCCAGATAATATTTCTGCTGAGGTTTTAAGAGTTCTTTTTTTTTGTTCTCTTCTTTTCTTCTTAAAGAATTTTCCCCCATGCTAAGGGATAAATTGCTGGGTGCTTAAGAGAGACAAAAGACCTGGCCACAGGGGGAGGGGTCCAACTGTCCTCTTTTACCTGTGGTTTTTTCTCATGTGGGGCGGAGATGCCGCGAGATTTGAACTGAGAAAAAGGGGTTGGGTACAGTGCCTAGCCCTCTTTGTTCTCCCGGCGTTCGGAGTGGAGTGAGGGGCTGCAGTCGTGGTAGGAAGAATTCGGCATTGCTGCAGGGTTCTGCCTTCTGCTGCCTTCCTTCTGTCGCCTTTCTTCTGCCGTGAGTGGAGCTTGCTGGCTGGGGCAGCCGTTTGCACTGGGACCCTATTTAGCACCCTACCTCACTAAAAGAGGGACCCTTTCACCATCTGCTCGGGTGCCTCAGGGTCCCCGGGACTCCAAGCCTGCCTTTCCCTGCTCTGCCGGGAGGTAGCTGCCCTGCTCCCGCCTTTCCTTCGATGCTGCTTTGAGGCTTCGCTTCACTGTAGCCCCGGCACGCCCTGCCTGCCGAGAGGTCCCGGAGTTCCCACTGCAGCTCCGGAGTTCCATACATCTCGTCTACCACCCGGGATCTTGTGTTCATCCCTGCTGTTCCAGCCTGCTGTTTTCCTTAGTAGACACCTGTCTTTCAAATCAAGACAATTTCATAGTCATTCTTCTTACTTTAGTAGGGCTGTATTATATCATTCTGTGTAAAAAGTTCGCTTGGCTCAGTCAAAAAAATTGCTAAGACTGATTCTCTGAAAAGCTTTTTTTTTCCTTACTGCCATATTTATTTATCTGATTTTAGATGTGTTCACCGTCTCATCTCATTTACCTTCAACTTTGGGAGCCAATGAATCTGCACAGTCCCCTTGGGTGCGCTGAGTGAAATATACAATCTAGGGGATGTGTATGGATTGTAGATGGTATTGCTTTTTATACCATGAACATATATGTAAAAAATATATGTATTTATAAAAATAAATGTCTCTATATAAATGTAGTTTAAAAGTACCATGTTCTGCAGGAACATGGTATAAAAATACCATGTCATGTCATGAGGCATGACAGCCAGAAGGATTGCAGCTATTTCAGTATTATTTATGGCCAGATTCTCTGATTTCCTCCAAGTTTTTACTAACAAAATTTTAGTCTGGATTTCTCAAGTGTCTCAGCCTCATGATATAGTAGTGATGGTGAAGGTGCTCTAACCATTGAAAATTGGTCAATGAGAATGGATATTCTCAGCATCTGAAACATTTCAATCTGTATTGTGTGTTTTTTTCAGGAGAGAAAAAACAAATGCATGACTTCTATAAAGAAAGAGGATTAGAAGTGCCCAAACCAGGTGAGCTGTAGTCACTTTAAGGAACACCGTTAAGGAAATACTTATAATTTTATAATTATTATAATTACACATATTTTATTCTTAAGGGATTTCTTTAAAATGTTAGCTCACAACTGAAGATGGAAGTGGTATTGGAAATACAGGATTCTTAGTTTTTTGAATATTATAAATTGTCACAGATCTCAGGTTACAAAAATAGGTGAATTGGCAACACTTAAACCCCGATCATGGTTGAACTATTTTCAACCACATATTTCGTTTACAACCAGGAAATATATATAAAATGTGCATTAATGTTATCTTCTGGCTGTTAATAAATATCGGACATTACAAAGGAGTAAAAATGAAAGCTTCAAAGTCTGCTCAACAATGGTGGATTATTCTAATTATTTTTTGTCTTCCTAACAAACAAACAAAGCTCTTTGGAGAGTGCCGTGCTGAAACTAATTAAAATTCGGATTCAGATACACAGCATAGAATGTAGGAAGAGCTGATTTAGTAATAAAAAAAGAGGATGAATTGCATGGGCTTTTTTACCTGGTGAGCTATCCTGTTTTGCTCAGTGCATGTTAGTATCTTATGCTACTGTTATTTCAAGTTATCTTTGCATTTTGGCTACTTGAATATTTTAGCTGTCCCACAGCCAGTTCCACCGAGCAGAGGAAGACCTCGAAAAGTTCTGGGCTCAGTGTTCCGGATCCCACCAGAACTTGACATTTCCATACTTCTGGAGTTTATTGGGTGAGTTGTGGGCAAATGTAAGAGCAACTGACTGACACAAGAGTGCTGCTAGCATGTGTTGGACCATTAACTGGCTCTTGGTTTTCATTAAATGTGCATTTCTTCCATCTCAAATAGCAGTGGGGAGCCAGTCTTAACTTACAGTGCAATAGTGACACACAGCTATGCACAGGTAGATGATGCATGTAATTAAATGTTTAAGATACATCTGCCTATAAAAGTAGCTTCCTAGGAAGTATAGTAAAATTTAGATATGTTTTATTTTTATCACAGTAGTGCTGTCTCAGAAAACTGAGCAGAGAAATCCCTGTCTGTTCAGTCCCTGATCCCTGTAGGTGGCAGTACTGTTAATGCTGGATGTGCTCGGAGCAAGCACTCAGCAGCTTTCAAATAATAGAAATTTTGTAACATTGTGAATCCACGTACCTGCCTTAATATCAGTGTTCGTTTTCTTCATGCCTGACTTGCAGAGTCAATTTAGATCTCAAAGCTAGTAAACTTGTATCTGCCTAAGAAACAAGATGACTTTTGATTCTGTCTTGTTATATTTGTTTGTTTGATAGTTCTATTTTAAACTTTCAGCGTTGGCAGCAAAGCAGGTAATACTGTGCAAATACCATCTATACCACGTGGAACCGTCCACTGTGGTTTTGTTGTTTATATGGAGGGGAGCACAGAACATTTCTAGCAAAAAAAGATGACGGCTTAACAGCATCTACTTTGTATATTTTTAGTGACTTTTTAAACCTTTGCTATTCTTTGATAATTTATATAGTCAAAATCAAAGAGGTTGACTTGGCAATGAGAGATTAATGAAGCATTTTGGATAAAGAAAACTTGGAATAGATAGGACCAACCAGAAGAAATTGTTACTTTGAAAATCTGACTGTCTACACTTTGTCTCTATATAGTGTGGTCACCTATGGCTGTGGACTGTATCAAAGAAAATGACAGCTGTAGTGAAAAAGGTTTTTTTATGTTTGTTTCGTAGTTCATGACAGTTTTACTTATCTCTGTCTGATATCAGGTACATATTTAGAGGTGGAGATAATCATAGTAACTTGAAGTGCCGTGTTAATGTGTGGTCTGCACAAGCGTTACACTTGTTTGCTATAGCAAATGGTCAGCTGATTTATAGCAGTGTTGGATTTTTTTGCCATCTCCAGTGCAATGAAAACACTGCATTGTTTCCTCTCTCATATGTACATGCTTGCTAATGCAATGCAAGAATAATGAAATGTTGTATATTTGCTTTAATTAATTGAGAAATTTACACATTGCACTAGAAGAATGAGGTGTGTAGTACAGATGATCAATGGTAGATCACATCCTCAGGCTGTGCAAATCAGTGAGCCTTGGCTGAAGCCAGCTGGAAATTTGGTCATTTGTGATCTCTGTGTGTACTTCACATTCCAGAGAAACACATGCTGCTTTCCTGAGTTCCTAGATAGCATTAGCATTACTGTTGTCATATGAATAGTCTGGAAGGCCAGCATCTGGCCCAGAGAGCCCCTCAGGTGGTTGGGTGTGTTCTGTCAGTAACTTCTTAGGTACTGTCTGTTAAAGTTCCAAATATCAAGGATCATGAAGTATGAATGTTTAAGCAGCATCAATATTGCAACCTACTCCTATGAAAATTATTATTATGTTGTGTTTAAAAGTGTCTTTAGGCTGTGTTGGGTATTATTCACATTTTATGTAGACAAACCTTAACATCATAAATAGCTGAATTCACAAGAAAAATGGAGCAGAAAAATAAAGAGTAGGAGAAAAAGATATATAAATTAGTTCTAGTATTATTTCATGTATAGCAATTTAATGAAAGGAAGAGCCTGAGTTGGGAAAATAAGTTGGATATGCAAGACTCATAAATCAATAAGCCACTGTTATAATAAAGAGCTTGAGGATATTAATAACTGTTAATCTTAGCAATATTGACTATTTACTCTTGTTTTTTCAGAGCTAATGAAGGCACAGGGAATTTTAAGGTACAAATGTGATTAAATTTTCTCTTACAGTTTCCTTCAGAAAAAATTATAACCTGAGTATATTTAATTTAGTTTGATTTTCTTATACTGAATGCAGCTGGAACTTTCATCAGAATAATAATAACCAATCTTGTATTACAGTGTATTTCAAACTTATTGTTCTATAACATCACACCTACCCAGCATTTTTTCTTCTTTTTATCCTTATATTTCACAGTATTTTTTCATCATCTTTTTTCATCTTCAGTATCACCTCCTATCCTTTCTGTCTCATATTTGCCCTTCTTTCTGCCTTGTTGTTTATCCTGGGGGTTTTGGGCCACACAAAATATAGGGCTGTTTAAAACATTTAAAAAATAATCAGTTGCTGATAACTGTTCAAGTGTTTAAACAGTATCTGGAATCTTGATACATATTTAGTCCTTTCCCTATGAGGTAATCTGCAAGTAGATCAGAGAAGGGTCCAAAATTTAAGCTGTCTCCCTCTGTTATTGGGCTGTCGCTTGGGTTTGGAGTTTATGAGAGATTCGTGCCAAAACCTTTAACTTAACTTTAACTTAAAATCTTTATTTATTCTGTGCAGCCTTTGGAAAAGAAGTTTGTGCGTGTTTCCGGGGAGGCAACAATTGGACATGTGGAGAAATTCCTCAGAAGAAAAATGGATCTAGACCCTGCTTGTCAGGTATGTCACTTGCTGTAGCAGTCACAAGTTTTCTGTGCTTTGGACAGACATTTGCATTGTTCATTAGATCCTAGAAGTAATGTTACAGTTTTTTATACAGTAAGGAGAAAAAAAATTAATTGTTTGCAGTGTTGGGTTCTGCAACTCTTCTAACTCATTTGCAACCTGTTCAGGTTTTCATAGTACTGTACTAATTGGACAGAATTTCTAAAGTGCCATGTAAAATTTCAGCCAGTGATATTCAAAGCCAAGAGATTCTGCTGTTAAACTGGACAGGAAAGTGGGAATGTGGGAGCATGCAAAGGCCGAGACAGGTGCAAGCTGAAAAATAGTAAAATTTAACTGAAAGCAAACAAGGGCTAAGAAAGAGTTATGCTATGGATGGATGTGTTGAAATGAAAGGTGTGAGTGCAAATACAGACACTTTCCTCCAAATAAGAATTCAAAGGAGCAGGATATGGTACAAAAGAATTTAGCTTCATATTTCTCAACCATTTTGAGAGAAACTGCATGTCAAAACCAGTTTCCAGTTCTTCAGTGTATTTCAGCAGCCATTCAGTTGAGAAAGTGGAAGAGTTCTGTAATATGTAAATAATTCTTAAAGCTGTCAGTTCCTGGAAGATCAAGCTGATGCTGATGTGAAAAGGCAAATGGTAGAATTGCTAGGTTTGGAGTTAAGACTGTTTTCATACAGCAGTAGCTGTGGGACAATACAGCATGACTGTGTGCCTCAGTAAGTGAGTATTCATGCTCCTTGCCTTTTCAGTGGTGACAAAGCAAATCAGATAGAAATTATTCATCCTGCAGAGGAATTAATGTATTTTCATTTGCTGGTGTCCTCTCAGTGTAGCTTTAACATGGTGGTGACTTGATATTTTAAACAAATAAAAGTATCCTTAAAATGAGGCTGGAGAAACTTCTTGCATTAATTGAGTTGTTTATTTGAGGAGAAGGAATTGTTTTGTTTGTTTGGATTTTCTGAAGTAGTATATCAAAATCTCAATTTTCAGGAACACTGAGCATCTGTCATGGAAACTGCAGGTATCCATCCTTCAAAATCAACCTGGACCCATGTGTTGGGTATCTTTCAGATTTTACAATCTTGAGATCATCTATTAGAGATAACTTTTCTCGCGTTAATTGCTTTCTACTGGGACTTTGCCAGACAGGTACAATCCCCTATTAGTGTGTAAATGTTACTACATCTCAAAAGCTGATGACTTCGTAGACTTCCTTTCTCAAGAAGTTGCTTGATGCTGTGCCAGTCACTCCTACTTCTCCTAGTACCTAGTTTGCCATTGTGGTGTAAGGCACACTAATCTCTTGGTCTCATCTGTCCAAGCCCTGCCTGTTTGGAGGAAATGTTAAATCTTCTTTCTTCTACAGACAGATGCCTTGGCTGCCCTTTTTTCCCATCTTAAATGATGTGCACACTTTTTTTTTTCAGCAAGTATCTTTTTTTGTCATTAGAAACCTGTAGTTGATTTTTATGCCCCAAGTCATGACTGTTTTCTTGAAGATATCAAGGCTTATTTTTAAAAAACTAAGGAATTAGGGAAATGAAGCTGGAAGTATTTCTTTCTAGCCTGAGTTGATAATTTCTTTGTCATATGAGGACTAAGATTAAAGGAGTGTGTGTACCGAGCTGTTACTTTCTCATGGTAGTATACAGAACTGAAGCTGATGGTTTGTTGATAAACATGCAGAAGGTGAAAGAGATGTCAGATACATCATTGAAGATTAGTAAGTCTAATGAAACATGTCTTACTCCGGCTTTCCAGAATGGCTAATAAACTGTAAAACAAAATTAAGGAGAACCTGATTGTGAATTAGCAAAGGCAGAAGAATTTAGAGAACTAGGTTACAAACCATATGTGCAAAGAATTTAAATATAGAAGATTCTTTGCTGCTTTTTTAGGGGTTTTTTTAGTTTTCTAAGTGTAGAAATTTGGAAGTGTTCAGGACTGCAGTGGTTCATAATAACCTGTTGGCTTCCCCAAAGTATGTTAAAGAAGAAATAGATACTAACTTTGGACAACAAGCTCTTCCTCTTTAATATTATTTCTTTAGTCTTAATTTCCAACTCTCTTCATTACCTAAAATAATCCATTTTTATATAAAATGTCTTGAGTTTGGTGTGTTTAGCTTGGGACTAGAGTCCAGGAATTAGATTTCTGTGGGAAGCTAGGAAGTTTCTTTCAGAAACATATATTTCAGGCAAAATGAGCTACAATGCACTACATTTGCCGTACTTTTTCCTACATTTATCTACAGAAAATTTATTGCGACCGTGTTGAATTGTATCTTACTTGAGACTTGAAAAGATTTGACTGTAAAGAAGGCACACAGTATTTCCTCCTTTCTCTCCTCAGTATATCAATTGCGTTTTTGGTTTCATTGTTGAAACTTCATATAAGGACACTTAAGTGTGGTTGTTTTGTGAGTGTGGGCAGTTCCTACTGAATATCACCTTAGTTTGACAGTCTGCAAAAGTACTGTTTGAGAATGTTTCAGTCATTCCCTGTTAGAGCTGATTAGGTGACCAAGTGCTAGCAGGTATGTTACCTGCCCTCCTGAACTCCTGACTCTGCTTGGACATCTCTGACTTAATCTTTTCATGTGGAATATGAGTTAATACTCGCCCTTCTTCATTGACCTGCACAAGTCCAGTGGATTTAGGTTAACGAAAATGTGAAATAAGCCATCTGGCTCGTGTGTGACAGTATATATAAAAGTCTAAAAAGCAGTTTTGAAGCTACTGCCTTTGTTCTTTTTTTCCTACTCTGAGGCTTCAAATTACTTTCAGACTTCTGTATTTGCATTTGCAAATGGATTATGATTTAAATTCCTCAGTTTATCTGAAGGTTAAGGCTTCATTTATTTTTATCTACCACTTGAGCTGGCAGACTGTAGTTTACCCTTTCTGATGCTTTGTTTTGAACTCTGTGCTTTGGGCAATGATTAATTTTCTGTATGTGTTTATGTATACTTCTAATTACAAGGTCTCTCTTGAATATTCATGCTGGATTTGTTGGGAGAGGGTGAAAATAATTTTTTAGAAACTGGAATTGCCAGTAGTAGCTAAGTAGGTAACATCTAATAGGAGCTAAATACAGGTTGTGGTGTTTGGAACCCAGTAGGTTCTTGTCTTTGACATCAGAAGTTTTCTTTAGAGTGTAATGTCCTTTGAGGTCATCCTGCAGCAGCAGTATTCCTTCTTGCTAGTTCTTCTGTAAGGATGAGAGAAACTGCTGACTCGCAGCTCAGCTGCTCGAAATTCATTACCGTAGCTTATGGAACAGAAATGTTCTGTTACCAGATGTGCATTCCTGAAAGTGTGTGCGTGAACTGCAGCCTTGGGGGAGATGGGAAGAAGGGACTCTGTGCTCATACAGTGTAGTTGTTGATGCAATTTCTTAATGCCAGTCTTAACCCTGGAATAAAAGCATCCAGGGCAGGTGGAAAGTAAACAGCAGCTAGAGGAAATGGGAAACTCTGACAGCTTTTTGAATAACTAGCCCAAATGCTCATGTCAGTCTCTTAAACTTTGTGCTTTCCTTGTCCTTCCCTGGGTAGTATGAGTTGATATAGAAACTACTGATTGAAGTCTACTACTTTCTGGGCCAGATTCTCCCTTGGGGTGAGTCTTATGTGAGGTGTCCCTTACATGAACTTTTTCTATTTTTATTTCTGTCTTACTTAGCTTGAATTTATAATTGTCTGTTATGGTGGCTTTTAGAGAAATAACTCTAATAGCAGACATGCCACGTAAAGAAAAGAAATGGCATAATGGAAAGCCTACTTAATTTTAATAAGAATTTTAACAGAAGTGACTGAGTTTTCAGCAGATCCACCTTCATGCTTCCTTTCAGCAAAATGTCAAGCTACAGTTATTGCTGTCTCAGGCAATCAGTACTAGTTGGCTTCAATTTTACCAGTCATTTGAAATTTTAGTAAATTCATAGCACTTGTAGTTCTGGTGCCTCTTTTTGAATGGAACATATCAATTCCTGTATGACACAAGGATTCCTCTGAGACACATTTCACAACTTACTTTCACACTGATCTGGGATTTTTTTTTTCATTGTATGTTTTATTCTCTTGTCCTTATAGAATGAATTCTAACAATTAGCAGGCAGAATTTCAGGCTTTAGTGCTGGAATTAGGAGATTAAGCATTTGGTATTAAGAGAACTCGAATACAGTAAATGTGAAAAGCTCTTCTCAATTTATTATTAGACACTGGCACTTTAATGACTGCCATTTGAAACTGGAGCAGCAGGTACAACAGTGGGATAATTTCAAACAAGCATTCTAATTCTGTTTTGAGAGATTGTGAGCAGCTGTGACTGTTTGCATCCTGTACTGATCAAACAGATTAGATTTTCTATTTCTGTAGAATATATATAACATTTAGATGTTATGTTTCAGTGGGAGCAGGATTGAGTTTTCAGTGCCTTATGGTATAAAAATTGTAGAAGTAAGCTGATAAAGCAAAAGTAATTAAACTTGTATCTCTGGAAAGCAAAGCAATCATGTCTGTCTTCCTGCAGTAATAACTGTAGAGGTTAGAGTGCATGGAAGATAGCAGAAATAACTGCAGCTAGTTTTCCAAAAGAGAAAGAAATATATTTTTCCAGTGCTGTGTTAAATACATCAAAAGTTGTTGTTAAATATATGAGTATATAAGGATCAATATCTAATCATTATTTATTGTTATGTCCACACAAATTTTTACTTCTTCGTTGAAGCTAGAAGCAGAAGTACTACTAAGCAGTTGACATCTTCTGCACATTAAGAATCAAACATAAAGAGAATATTCTGCACTGTTCTCATACAATACGGACAGTGCAGTAAATTAGTCCTTTATGAGCCTTTGAGGAGTAGAATTCCTGCATTCCCAAGTCTCAGAACAATGTGGTCTGCCAGCATAGATCTTACTAAATCTTTTCATGAAGAACAAGAGAGAGGCAGTGGGTCAGCTTCCAGAAGAAGAGAAAACTGGGGGAGTGGAATAGCTGCAGCGCAGAGTGCATCCTGTACTGGAAAGTGGCTGTGTGAGACAATACGTCATGATATTGCAGTGTGCTCCCTGACTGCTGCAGGGGCAGAGCTTAGGCAGTTCGCTTGCACAAAGCTGTGGGACAGCTCGTTGTCAGTGCTCTTAACTTCAATGTTGAGGTCTTGTCAATTCACAAATGAGAGCACTCCCATTTCCTTATCTAGAAATCGCTCATAAGGAAAACATAAGCAAGCTGCAGTTGAGAGAGAAAAACAGTGCTGTGTTAGCTGCTGTAATCTGGAACATTAGAGACTGGATTTACATTATGCACAGTAAATCCATGGTTACTTTATAGAAGAGCCCATTTTTCATAATAGTCAAGGCAAGGAATTCAAAATACCTGATTATGGTCTGTGTTTTCCACAAAATTATTGTTTCTGTGGGCAGTTAATAAACAAAAGTGCCTCCTGTGGAATTGCAGGCACCACTGACAGAGTTTACCTGCAGCAGAGGATGACACATGGAACTGCTGAGTATGCCCTGCAGCTGCACCCCAGGAATACTTACTGAGTGCATGCTGAAGGACTGTGTGATGTAACTGCTGACAGTGGCATGCACCAAGATGCTCTTTTCTATTAGGACACTTCCTCCAAACAGCTGTATTAAGTGGAATTAGTTGTGTGTTTTCTCACTCGAGATAGGAATGAGGGTGGCAAAGGCTCATTTTTTTGTCGGTGGTGCAGACAAGTTTCCCTCTTCTGCAACTGAGGAATGACTCCAGATGTTTGCATGATTGTTTCAATACATGATCTAAATTCCCATTAAGTTCATCACAGCTATTACTAAATAGCTTGTTTCAGTGGACACCCCAAACTGAGTGAAACAATAAACTGTCCTCTCTGTTCAGCAGTGAGCCCAGGTCAGGGCCATGAGAGGCATTAGGGCAGTGCAGTAGTGATGTGAATGCTAAATACATTTGGACAACAGAGGTAAAGATGGCTTTAGTGTCTAACATGCTAGAATTGGACTCTGCTAATAAAATTGAAAGGGCTTGGATACTGTTTTGCTACTCCAGAGGTAAGTTGGACTTTACCATGCTTGTGTTTTTTTCACAGGTGGATATAATATGTGGTGATCACCTGCTGGAGCACTACCAGACACTGAGGGAAATTCGTCAAGTCATAGGAGAGAGTGCAGTACAGGTACGTGGCAGCTGGGGCTTTGTCCCGGGTCTTCTGTCTCTAAACAGAAGACTTCTCTCTTAAGCCCTCAGGTAGCACCAGCTTGTCTGAAGAAGTCACTTACAAAAATCTCTCCAGCTTATGCAAAATAATTTTTATCTTGTAGGTAGAGTTGACAAGTGTACTGTGTTCTTGCTGGTCTCATGATGTTCTGGATATGAGGGGTTCGTGTTGGGTTTTGTTTTGGGGTTTTTTTTCCCCCAAAAACAAGTTGCTGTCTTATCAGTGATAAATTGTACCAGCTATTCTTTCAATAAACATTCCTTGTTTTTACTCTCTGGCAATTGCTTCTCTGCAAGAAATCAGAGGACAAATCCCAAATAAGGCTGTCCTTGTGACTGGGTCAGGAGAATAAACTCACTCATAAAAACACAAACCAAAGATAGAGGATAATGAATGCAATAAATGTGCGTGATGCATATTGTATCGGTTCTGGTCACAGCATGAGCGTATGGCCAGCTATTTCTTGTTAATAACTTGCTGTCTTTAGTGTTGCTGGCTTTGCAAATAAGAATGCATTATTTTTTAATTCTTTGTGACTCTTTTCAAAGCATCTTTAAAGGATCACACCATTTTAGAAGTACTACAAAAACAATGAAGTACTCTGCCAAGTGCGTAGTAAGATAGAGATGTAAATTTGTGATACATGGGAAACTGTATATTAATCTATACTTGGGAGCTTGAAAAGTTGATATTTAACACAGTGGGAAGAAATAGGATTATATTGCTTTCCAAATAAAATACCAATCTTAGCAGATAGCAGAAGGGCTAGAATAGTAGCAAAATCAGCTCTCCTTGCTTGTTTGTGCACACACATGCACAAACCTTTACATTTGAAATTTCTGCTGATCTCTCTTATGCTACAGGAAAGCTTCTGTGTTGGGGGCAGGAAGTGAAAAGCTGATTTTGAGCTATCTATGACTTTACATCACTTGTACCTGATTTGAATCACTAGGAGGGGTCCCAGAGTCAGGGCAGAGGTATTTGGCTTATGTTAGCGTTGGCAGACATTAAAAGTCTGTGAGCCTTGTGCTGTTTCTGCAGTTGAAGAGAATAAATGTCACACGTGATGTCTTAGCTGTTTTATAATAGCATGAAGAGGAAATAAAAACATAACCTAACCCAGTTTAGGGAGCAGGGCACAGAAATTAGGAGGAAGTGGGTACTGGTAACAAACTTGTTTCTAACATTGTAATCACTGTAAGTAAATTCAGCAATCAGCACATAGTGATGGAAGTGCCCGCTACTAAAAGCTTCAGTAAGTGGCAGGGGGATGATAAATTTCTCAGTCCCGGGGTATAGTCACATATATGGTTTTAGACTTGAACCTAGCATGAAAGCTTTTCATGTATGAGAAATGCTCTTGGGGGAGGACTTCAAGGAATACTCCATCAGTTTCATTTCTTGTCAGAATTGGGGCTGCCTGATTGATGTTTAATGATGAAGTACCAGTCAGCAGCTCCATGAAGAGAGCAGTTGTCTTGGGATGCATTTTCCAGTGATGTTTCCAGTCTCATTTATTACCAAATTAGTATGCTAGCAGTTAATTCTCTCAAGGCTTCTCTACGGGACAAACAAACAGAAAAAAAAAAAAAAAAAACTTGGCTTTTTGTGAAGTCTTGTTCTTTCATAGTCACTGTTGACAGGAAATTTGAAAGACCAGGTTCATCCTTAATTTCTCTTCATTTTGTTAGAAAACCTCTTAGGATGCCAAATAGTTACAGTAGGAACATTGCTTCTTTTTTGGTATTGAAATAATTGTGACATTTTCATATTCTTTAGTCTAACATAATATAATTTTTTAGAAATCAAGAGGATGCATTTCTAGGATTAAAATAACCTTGGAAAATATTTTTAGATAATTACCTATGAAAAAAACCCCAAGGGATAGGTCAAGTCTAAAATGATGAGGGTTGTTTGTTTCTAACCAGGATCTGAAATTCAGTAAGGGTCACAGTTGTCCTGGCCAGTGAAACTACAAGTACAGAGGAATGGTTGATGAATTTTACATTAAACTCCAAGGGCATCTTGTGCCTTTGTAACTTTCCAGCCTTTCCAAATCAATGTTGGAGCTTGGAATGTCCCTAACAGCTCTCACCAGGATGCTGAGACACTGCTCAAAACTGCTGTTGTCATTTACAGGTTTCTGAGGGTCGTTGTAGATGCTTCATGCAAAGAAAACTCCTTCAGTAGCGACTTCTGCAACAGAAAGTCATTTAAAGGAATAAACATTGGGCTCTTTTATTTAGATGAGTACCAGCACTGTTAGAGGAGAAAAATAGCTGCTATTCTAAGTCACATTTTTCACTTGCAAGTTCATTCATGTCAGCAGTTAGTCTTTTTGCTGGAAAAAGTGATTATAAAAATGCAGATAAATTTCTCTTTGGCAAATACATTAATTTTGACGTGCATTCTTTGGTAGCATTTGCAGTGCAGCATAACATATGTTGTGTGTGATTTTATTTTTCTGGACCCTAATCACTGGGGGGGTTTTAGTGGCTTTTACTTACACTGAATGCTTCTTCAGATTTGTTTGTGGAGGTTTTGGGTGTTGTATTTCTTTTTTTTTTTCCTACTGACTAGCACCTGTGGCTGGTAGCATCGCTGTAGCGATGCCTTAGAGCCTGAGTAAATGGAAGTCTCCTGGAAGTGCAAGTTAGCAGGATTTTAGCTCTTCTGGATACATTTCTGCCTTTCCAACAAGTGTGGGAAGACCAAGTGTGACCTGATGATAAAATAAGTATTCCTGACATTGGCCCCATAGTAACCTATTTGGGTAATTTTAATTGGAGTAAATAGGCAACCAGTTTTTGTGGTTGAATGTAGCAATTAACAAGTTCATTTCTGAGTAGTTGATAGAAGGCTAAAAAAGAATCAGGAATAAATCTTGTTTAATCTTGTAGATGTCAAGATATTTTGACATTTCTGAAATTGGGTGGTTGGTTAAATCTTCCTAATTAGCTGAAAGTAGGATTTCTAGCTCTGTTTAGGGCAAAACATAAAAAACTCACTGACAGAATTTATAGAATAAGAAACAACTTCGCTTCCTTTTTTTTTTTTTTTTTGAACAGTGTAAAACTTATGGAATTTACTGCAAGGAGTGATCAAAGACATTTATAGAAACTTTTAAAGGCTCCGTTTTGTTACCAGGCATTGAGATCTGCCTGTAATTAAGAGTTTGATCAAGTAGCTGAGGAAGGAAGCTTGTTATTAACTAAATGGGAATATAACTTCTTCCCTGTATTACCTTCCTCCCTTCTGCTGCACAAATTCAATGTGATCCAAGCAACTGGTTATTTTCACTTGTCTAAAACTGGGCCTTCTCAGAGTTCTGCATCACTGATGGATATAATGAGCTTACACATGGGAAAAGCTAAAAGGAATAGCTTCCTTGATGTCCTTGGCCCTTGGCACAGAGGTTTGGCGGATTATAATAGTCTCTTTGTAGCTCTCACCTTTTTGTAACCCAATGCTATTGTGCTATTTTTTGGTCTCCTGAGCTAGGCAGCAAGAGCTGTGCTCTAATTTAATTACTGTGACCTTCTAGCACACATTTCCTATGGAAGTGCTTTACTCTTTGCTATGGGGTTATTGAGTTTGGAAAGTGGGGCACTTTTTGTTGCTGCTGCTCTTAGAACATCAAAAGGGGTGTGTGCTCTGATGTTTTGGTCTGTCAGTTCCACTCTAAAGTTTATAGTTGGGTGTAACAGGTGGGATCCTTTGCAATTTTTTAGGTCAGGGTCACAAACGTGTGTCAAAGGACACTCGAGAGCTTTGCTTTTCTTTTGTGCCTGTCTGAGTTAGCCTTGAGATTTGTAATGAGCAGTGAGAGCTCATTCTCTGTTTGGACTTCCTTTTAATAACAGTATCTAGAGAAAGCAGCAGAGCACAGATAGACGTGTAATACTTGTGAATAATACAATATGAAAAATACAAGTGAATAAGAACAGAGTAAGAAGTGCCAGTACTGGGTAACTCTCAGCTTCTCTCTGTAGAGAAGGAATTGCAGTGGGTTTGGCCTTGGATTAACAGGGCTATTTCCTTTAAATGTCCTACTGCCAAATATACCATTTGAAAACTATTCATCAAAGAATACATTGTAGCAATTTCTTCTTGTATAAATATTTCTTTCCTTTAAGAAACTGGAAAATAGAGGAAAAACTAGTTTTGACCACAATTTTTCTCCAATAAACAAAGTTTTGAATGTGTCTTATTTTCTCTTTTGAAGGAATTAACAGGCACAAAGTGTAAGTACCTTTGGAAAAGTATAGCAAAATTTTTATGTGCCAAGAGGTTCCTAAGTAACCTCTTAGAACCTGCTCTGCCTAACAAGAAGTGTGGACAATCAGGCTTCTTGCTTCACGTTGCAATGCTGCTGTCCCAGTTTATGCTAGTCACCTAGTGAGTTAAAGTTCCTGTATCCTTTTAGGAGTTAGCAATGGATTCCTGGTTATTAACAGGATGAGAAGATGAAGAAGTTAGTGAGTTGGTGCTAGTACAGTATCTTACATCCTGTGTGTTAATAGATAAAAACATCTGAAGCAAAATATGGTAGAAGTTCTAACATGTCAGTTGGTACTAATGTAGTTCTGTCTTCAAAATAAAACTTTTTTAAAAGTCTGTCCATATAAACAGGTGTAATGTCAGGTTCCTAGTGGATCTGTGGTGGAAGCAGGCTAAGTGCTAGGCCTTTCAGCAGCTATGTGTGAATTAAGTGATGATATAAGCAAGACTAATGGGTCGGAAATGTCCTGTTTCACAGGTGAAAGGATTTTTTTCATTGTCTCAAGCAGTCCTTGAAGAGGAGAAACATGAGTTAATAAACTAGTCGTGTGTCATTTTGAGGTCTTTTAATCCAATATTATTACTTAATAAATGTATGTAGTAGTAGTAGTCTGGACTTTTCTACTACAACTTTTGGCAGCAGCTTCTAGAACTACTTCATGGATTACTTTTTTTTTCTTTTTGCTCCACAGTATCATGTGGAAATCAGCACAACTTGTAAACAAGAGCCTAATGTATGAAGATAATGCAATTATAACTTTAAAATAAAAGCAGTACCAGATTTTACTTTTCTTTTTAACACCCTTCTCCATCTGAAAGAGGAGAGGAGAATACAATTATTTGCCTTGATATATCAAAACTTGCCTTGTCCATACAGAAGGGACATGGTATAAAATGGCGATACTGTACCTGGGGTCCTGCCATGCAGCAATTTTGTTGTACCAGGTGGTGACAGAAATGCCTCGTGGAGAAGGGCAAGTGCTATGATAAGACAGTTTCTTTCTCTTCTCTCTAGGATGGTCTACTTGTACTGCACTATGGCCTGGTGGTATCCCCACTAACTTAAAGATTGCTGGAATATCAGAAGGCAAAAGAATCTGAAGTCATGGAGCTTCTTCACTGCTGTTTCTCACCAAAGAAGCCATCACATTTCCTGTGGCAGGAAGCAAGTGAAAGGAACCACCACTAACTGCTGTGTGCTTTTAATGTAACGTCTGACTTTACCACTGTAAAAAATTGCAGCTCCTGTAAGTACAGCTGTAGATGTTGCTAAGCTTCATGTTACAAATCACTATCTTCAAATTTCACTCAGCTCAGGGAAATTAAGTGCTCAAAGTAGCTGAATTTTTTTACTTTCTAAAACCACAAGATTTCACAGGGTGAACAGCCTTTTTTTCCTCTAAGCTCTGAGGTATCTCTTGCTGTCTAAGTGTCTAGCTAGAACAGTGCTCTCAGGGATGGTCTTCAGTGAGCAGTATAATTTGTTTTGGGGAAGAGACAGTCATTTGCCTAAAAAAAAAGTTTACTGTGATCATCTGTCTTTAGATGTGATTTGGGGAGAGGAAGGAAACTACAGAAATGCAGACCAAAATAGGTAGAAAATGATGCAGCATAAGCATTGTTTTTTGAGAAGTAGCATTAAATTTAGTTGTTTTTCTTGGAGAAAGACAATTTTGTTTGCACTGGAAATATATTTGCTGGTAGTTTGGCTTATACCAAATGGTGGATCATGCATCTCTAGTCTGAATGGAGATGAGCTGGCTGTAAGCTGGTTAAACTATGCATGAAAAAAAAAAGTAGCACCTCTTTCTACCTGCTTGCTGTATATAAAATAATCACTGTCAATCTGCTTTTTCTATCATGTAAAATCTGTCAACTGACTTGACTGTCAGGAGCATAAATCCATTCACTTTAGCACATAACCTCTCCCACAGCTGTGAAAATGGTCACTTTTTCCACTCTTTCTAATGTGTTTTAGTGCATTGTAGTGGACACCAGGGCTGAGTAACGTAACACCTGCCTGTTACTACCAGACTCACAGAGGGCATTAGGTGACTTTAATTTTAACGTGTTAAAATACTAGGTTTTGTGACAACTGTAACACTTCAAATTTTCTTCTGTTTAAGATTTCCGTGTTGTGTGTGCAGCATTAAGGACCAGAGAGCTCTGTGAGTTATGGTCTTGCTGCATACTGCATCATCAGTGTGGGGATTCATCAAGCTTCCATCAGGCACTACGCTCCTTCCCTTCCTTACAGTCAGTGCAGGGAAAAGGAAGAGATTCCTTTGTAAGGCATTTCAGAGCACCTAAATTACAGAACTACAGAATTGTTAGGGTTGAAAGGACCTCTGGTGATCATCCAGTCCAACCACCCCGCCAAGGCAGGGTCACTTGGAGCAGGTGACACAGGAACACATCCAGGTGGGCTTTGAATGTTTCCAGAGAGGGAGACTCCACACCCTCCTTGGGCGTCTGTTCCAGTGCTCTGCCACCCTCAATGTGAAGAAGTTCTTCCTTCTTTCAGTCCTTTATTTCTTTCAGTCAGTTGGTGAGGCAGCAGCAGCAACTGAGGTAAGTCTGGGGGTGAAGGTTTGATTGAGCTGTACTGGAGTTCTGGAACTTGGGGACACCTGAGCAGCAGCCCCGAGCTCCATCCAGACCTGGAAGCCCTGGGCAGCCAGCCAGTCAGGCATGGACCCGACATTGCCAGGAGCAGCAAGGGGGATTTAAGCATCCCTGAGGAGCAGAGCAACCCTTTGTGGCCTCTGCTGGGCCCTCTCCAGGAGCTCCTTGTCTCTCTCATACTGAGGATCCCAGAATTGGACACAGCACTCCAGATGTGGCCTCATCAGGGCTGAGTAGAGGGGCAAGATCACCTCCCTAGACCTGCTGGGCACACTCTTCCCAATGCACCCCCAGATTCCATTGGCCCTCCTGGCTGCAAGGGCTCAAATGTATTTGTTCACTGTCAGCCTAAGAGGACTGGCATCTTTTGTCTAAAGAAAGCTTTCATGAATCCTCCCTCAGGTCTTTACAATAAGCATTGTTTTGTCTGTGAAGGTGGCACCATAAGAAAAAAATGTTTTGTTTGAAGTATTTCTTGTAATGCTTCTAAAAATGTAACAAAAAGCCTTTTTAGCTACAAACTCCTATTTTACCTTGAAAGTTTGTATAAAAGTAGTGTTTAAAATGCAGCACAAAATGAGATTATTTTGTAAACACTTTGTGAGTTGTGTTGATAAAAGATTATATATTGTAACAGTAAAATAAACTTTATTTTAGCCAATTTAAAATTGAGCCCTCTTGTTTCCATGCCATGTTTCCTATGTCAGCCTCAGAATTATAGTAGATGATAGTGAAACTGCTGAATGTGCTCTGAGGCTGTTAGAATGACAAAATTTCAATTAAGAAGCTGAATGGTGAAGGGTAATTCAATGTCAGACTCTCCACTGGAGCTAAGTGTGGTATTGTTATCTGGAGTAACATGAAATCTCTGGGACTCTCTTTTTAATGAGGATTTTGGTGAGAAATAGCTCAGTAAAGATGTCAAGATGAATTTTCCACAGAAGTACAGAAGAAGTAATCCTATGTAGTTACAGGACCCCCTTTTTCATCAGCAAGAACATCTTTTTGTGAAAGCCATCTCTCTATTATTTTCTTTCATGTTTATGGCTGTTATTATCAAGCTCCTGTGAGCTGGACCTTTCTCTGCCACTGGAATCAAGGCAACTGGTTCAAATACCCCATATTGCCCCTTCCAGTTCTATTATCACTCAGGGATTTGTTTTTGATTTATAGCTCTGTGCTATAAAATCATTATCATTATAATCACATTTTACATTGCAAATTCACCCCTAATCCTGGTTTGAACTTCACATCTACAGAAGGGCTCGTATAGAATTTAACAGCTGTGTAGAAGCTGATAGTTAATTCAAATTAATGTCGTTCTAGGATGCATTTGACTTGCATGGCCCCGAGAGGGCTGTGCTGCCACTGGTACTAATGTCAGTGTCAAATTCTGTTTAAAAAAAAAAAAAAAAGGCTCCTGGATATCTTCAAAGGATTTTCCTGTAGGGTAAATGACATGTCAGCTAAAATGCAGAAGGCCAACATTTCCTTCTTCACCCTTTCGGTGGCTTAATGAGAAGGATTGAAGGTCTGTAGCCTGAGGTATTTTGACATGAATGCTTAGTGACCTGTTATTTCCCTTTTGTCCATTTCTCTCTATTTCTTCCTCACCTGCCTTCAGAAGGTGTATTTTTAGCATAGTTTTCCTGGCTGAACATCCTGCTTTCTTTCACCTGAAGGCACTGATGTGTTCCTTCTCTCCAGTGCTGCAGGTCCCCTGGGGCACATCCGTGCGCCGCAGAGTGACCTTTAGCTATTGCCAAGGCTGAGCTGGGGCTCTGTGGTTCCTGCATAATCAGCCTGCTTGCCTTAAAATGTGCCAATCTTCTTTCAGCTCCCCTGCTGCTGTTTTATTTCTGTTGGTCTCCTTTTAACCTTGGCTTCCCTCCAACCACTTTTGGTGCTGATGATAGAAGAGCATCTGTAACAACAGGCCGTCTATGGGATGGCATCTCTGCCCTCAGGGGAAGTGAGCCAGCCTCATGCTCTGCAACTGAGGGAGGTGTGCATGGACTCATTCATTATTTTACAGACACTATTGTTTCTTTACTTAATGAAATAATTCTGGTTTTACTTTCTCGTTACCTTCTTAATAGCATCATGGCTAAGGCAGATCCTAATTAAATACTGCTTGTAAATGCAGCATAATTCAGAGTTCCTTTACAGGTCTGCTAATTCCCAGGAAGAGGAGATGATGAGCCTTAGTTTCTGGACTTCTCATAAATGCAGAATCAAGCTACAATCAAGCCATGAGCACTGAGTCATATTGGTTACATTCTGCCTGTTTTCTTTGTGTCCAGTACAGATTCAGTGTAATAAGAAGATAAGGTTCAAGAGACTGGTGAAAAGTGCAGCTGAGCCCTCTAAGCAGAGGGGACCTGCAATGGCCAGGGATAGCTGTCATTTATGTCCTGAACACGACAGCGCACCCGGCCTGGCTCTGCACTGCCACCAGACTGTGGCACACGTGAGCCAGGGGAGCTCTTTAAGCTTATTTCTGTAGATGTGAAACAACTGAAGAGTTTTACTGAAAAACCATTCAGGCTTGTCTAATACTAGTTCATGTTGAATTTATTTTCGGGGAATCATTAGGCATTTATGTTTAATGATTTATGTTAATGTATTTGTAACAGTCACTAGCAAAATTACATCCCTGGCATTTCTGGTTTTACTTTTCTTCGGTGTGGAATGCCATTAGTATGAAATTTGTGCTCAATACAAATGAGTGGAGGGATTCATTCCAGCAGTTGAGAGAAAGACTATTTACTGACATAGGAGTTTTTATGTATTGCATGCCTTTGTTTTAAAGACATTGTCACATTGACCCCATTAATCTTTTAATATGCTCAATAGAATGCACCAAGGGCCAGCCTGAATGTTTAGGTTCTTTAGAATGTACTTTTTAGGCTGTCATAAATACCTGCCGAGAGACGGAGAGATGTTGCAAATGGTGTATTCACTTCTGCTTTTTATTTGCTTTTTCTACCTCCTGGTTCTTCTGTAAACTAATTAGTTCAGGAGAAAGAGAAGCAAGGTGACCACAAATGGAATTTTACCATGTCATCTTTAAGACACCCTTGTTGAATGAGCCAAAGGATATTCACATTTATTGACGTTTCAGAATGTTGCCATAGATACAGGTTTATTCACTGGAGAGGTCAAATTTTAATATTTTTGAGATAGAAATGGTAATTACATCTGAGGTGAAATGCAGTATTGATTGGCTGCCCTGCAGCTGCAGAATTCTTGCTGGAACTGCATCACCATCTTTACTGAGTTTGGACTTAGTGTAAAACAGTGCATTTGTGTCAAATACGGCAGTGGTCTGCAAAAGAAATACTTCCCAAAGTGGAAAAGAGAACTTGCATTTTCTAATAGTCTATTTGGAAATGAAAGCTTAAAATGTCTGCTTTCTTCCAAGGGAAACATTAATGGTAGAAAAGTGGGTGGTGGAGACTTGGCAAAGATTGAGAAAAATTATGTGTTCCTGTGAGAGCTACTTTGGAGCCCTTGGTGCTGAGCCATCCAAAACCTCTGTCCTTCTGGTGTCCAGTAGGGGAAGCTCAGCTTCTCAGTCCAGGAGGATGTTTCACCTGCGTACCTGATAGTGTGAAACTGAGAGGGGTTTGGTATCTTTGAGACTTCCAGTGCTCTCAAATGTGGCTGAAGTTAAGCTGTTGAGCATAAGAAATTATATGGGGAGGACATAGGGGGTAAAGAGGACATGGAGTCACAATATGATCCTATAATCCTTGCTTCCTTAAGAATCTAGCCTGAATGTTTTGGCTTGCTGAATCATTTTGGCTTGCTTCAGGCATTCTTATTCATACATCTCTCAGGCCTCACTGCTAGACTAGGAATTTGCTAATGAGGTGTCATATCTGGGGCTTAGGGCTTTTTTTTTTCCCCATTGAAAATTTGCATAAAATTAATGATGTTCTGAGCCTTAGTGCAAACCACGTTTTTCAGTCTGATCTCAGCTTTTCCAAATGGCATCTCCAAACAGCTTGTTCTTACAGACCACACTTGGCTCTGCATGTGCATCGTCTGAGGGAATGACTACGTGTCTGTCAGAGCATTTACAAGGCTGCTCTGGACACTGGGGAGCCAAGAACTTGTTTCTCCTTGTGCTCCATGGGATGCAGGCAGGCAGCAGCTGCCTCTTGATTCAAAGGCAAAGGAGCAGAGTGACCCTTCTGTGGTAGGAATGGACTTTGAGCCTCTGTTGTTTCAGAGCTGATACAACACCTCAAGGGCTTTGCTGCCATCAGCAAGTGAATGTGTAGCTGGGGCTCTGGAATTGCACTCTGACATTTTCTGGATATTTCCCTTCCATCTAAAAAGATGTTTAGCATGGACACTTCTTTCTTCATGTTATGCTCTATGTCAGTTCTGGGCAGCACAATGTTTGCTTTAACAAGGATGTAGTTGCTTGTCACAGAGCTGCAGGCCCATCTCTGGTTGAGATGAAGACCCCTGCAAAATCTGTAGGAGTGCTTTCCCCCTGACCCCCACCCAGCTCTGGAGCCCTTTTGGTTCAGGGTCAATGAACATTGTCCCACCCCACCCCAAGCAGTGTCCTGTTTGCACGTTGTGCTGCATTTGCCAAGTGATCCTTACTCCCATAGGCCTGAGTAGACTTGCATGAATAAGCTGGCATTGCTTGTGCTATTTTGACATAAACTCTGCTTCACAGTGTCAAACCCCAGTGATGTGGACATTTGATCATTCAGAAGCATCTGTTTGGCTGCTGGTGTTAGGGCTCTGTGTGGGTCACTCTCTGCAGGAGGAAGCTCTTTGCCTTAAAGAGGTGTCTGTGCCAAGAGCTGGCAAAGAGAGTTGGCTGGATTCAGCCAAAGGTGCCGGAAGAGACTTTGCTCTAAATTGCCTATTGATTCCGTCTTGCTGAATGATAGCATTCTTCCTCAGTCTGGAAAAGGAGATGGTTGCGTTCCTGCCAAAGGAAAATGTTTGGAGTTTGGGGGTTTTTTCCCTTTGGGTGCTTTTGGTTTGGCTTACTTTTTAATTAATTCCAGCATCTGGATAAGCGTCATTAGCAAAACTTCTCCGTGTGCAGCAACTTCGTCTGTTTCCAAGAAGCTGTACATCTCAGCTGCGTGGGCCAGCTTCTACATCCAGGGGAAAAATAAATGGCCAGCCCGGCAGTGGGAATTTGTCCCACTGTGTGGAGGCTCAAGTTCTCCCCAGCATAAAGATGAAGGAAATGCAGTATCATGGAGAAACAGCTGCTCTCTGCTGCTTCCTGAGCTGATGGTGCAGTCCATGTCCACAGCTGCCTTTCATCCGAGAGGTCGAGGTTTTGTAGAGCTATAAATCTTTCAGCATCTGCAGTGTGACTCACTCCTTCCCTCTGGCAGCCTGGGTGTTTAACCCAATAAGAAAGATGGGACCACAAAGGAGGATTTATTGCCTGTTTCAGCTTGTGGTTTTGCTGTAGAAGCCTTCTGGTGCATATAAGCCAGCAGGTAAAAGGAGCCCCTCTGAAGAAGATAGCAATGGAAAAGGAGGCCTGGATGGAGGTAGTCAGAGGTCAGCATTGGCAACATATCCAGCCAGGTCTGTCCCTCTTTGCTGTCATTTTTCTTCTCATAAATAAAAGGAGGGTGAAGACAGGGGTCTCCCTCCCTGCTGCTGCTCTGTCACCTCTGGAGTTTACACCATGAGACAGCACCAAACTGTTGCAGAGCTCCAGAAATGCAGGAAATCTCTGGACTGGCTCTTGCACTACAGGCATTTTCCAAAATAGTTCCTTGTCCTTCCTGCAGCTCCTCCATCCTCCTCCACTGCTGCAGCCCCTTCACAATGATATCACCAAAGTAAAATTCCCAGCTTCATTACTAGCATCCAGTTAGCTGAGCAAGCAGGAATTCTGACAGAGGATTGTGCTGGGAACAAAGGACAGGTCAAGCTGCTTATGCTCAAGGGACAGAAAGTAGCAGCACTGGAGAGTGTTTGAGATTCAGGATATATTTCATTAGCTGCACAGTCACATCTGCTTTTTATTCCCCCTTTGGACTGGGAGAGATACTGTGTGTTTGCATTTCCTAACTGATGGCTGAGCCAGGAGATACTTGGACATTTCTTGATCCTTGTTTTAGGTGCCAGTGCCTTGGACTTAACTCTGCAAGTGCTGGCTCCCCCGAGCTCTGCCTGGGCACCCCAAGTTGCTCTGTGCTGTTTTTCTGGGGGCTGCTGGTGAGCTGCACTGCTCCAGCCATGCCCTGGGCCCTCTCCCCTGCCTCTGGAAAGTGCCCCTTACTTCACCCACCTGCAGGGCTGTCCTGCCAGAGGCTCTCACCCCAAAGTTAGCAGCCTGGCCAGGGGATGGTCCCCGAGGTTATCAGCGTGACAGGATCAAGGTGTAGCCATGCTGCTCCTGGCCTGTAGCTCTGGTGGAGAAGCCTGTGACTGTCACACTATGTCCCTGGGGCCCTGGGGCAGATTGCCAGGATGTGGTGCAACAAAGCAGGGGTGGTAAGGCAATAGGACAGTGTGCTCTGGCAGGGCCACCCAGCAGGAAGCTGCCTGTGCTCTTTCCCTACACAGGCACATCTCAAGCAGAACGTATGCATCTTCCAAATATAAGCCACTGCTGGTCATAGCACCTGTGGCTGCTGAGTTTATCTGGGAGGTGGGTGCGCCCTCACCTCTTCATCTGCACTTGTGTAAATCACTTTATCTTCAGTTGTGCAGGCAAACTACGAGGCTGTTTCTACCCCTGAGCACACAGGCAGGGTGGAGATGAAATAACAGGTACTTGGGAACTGAACTGTCAGGAGTGTGATGCAAATCACAGCCTCAGAGTCCATTTTCTGAGCAAATGAGGGTGCACTTTGCCATGGCAGACCTTGATCCCTCAGCCAGCTGGCCATGAACTTTTCTACACAGCAGGGCCACCATGACAGGCCCCTGAGTGAGCCCCAGACATGCCCCACTGTCATCGGTGGGCCCAGCCTCATCTTGCAGCCCCAGCAGGAGGGGTTGGCAGCTGCACCCCAACACCAAGTTCTTTGCAGGGGCCCAGAGGGCCTGCTGGGCACTGAACCATGTGCGAGCCAGACACTGAGGTGTTTTCCCAAGATGACGCAGCAGCAAAGACGACGAAACAGCTCAGTTTGATCCACACAACTATTTTTTTTTTAATTATTAACTTGTGCCTTACAATAGAAGAGGAAGGAGTGCGAGCAAACAATTTGCTGGTTCCAGGAACTACGCTGGCAGCGCCGCAAGGGCAGCGAGGTCTGGTGATGATAACCCTGCCAGGGCACTGACACACAACACGCGGAGTCTCCGGCTCTTGCAAAAGCGATCGCTGGCAATTTAAGGCATTGAAGGAAACCTATGGTTGTTAAATCCTATATCAAACTTGGCACACGGTGGAACAGTTAGAGCGGAGACAAGGATGCTTTGCGGGCTGTTGTGTTCAGGAGTCCTGCAGCTTCCCAGTGCCAGCTGGGGCACGGTGCTGATCTGGGCACAGGGTTTTCATGTGAAGACTGCACAGCCAAACAAGGAGCCCTCAGACCCTGGTATTTGGGAGAGAGTGATACCACATGAGGTGCTGCACCCTGCAGGATGGTGGTGCCTTCACCTCCAATGTAGCAGTTCCCTGCCCTGTGCCTGCTGCTTATAAACCCCATATGCCTGGCTTGACTAGTGTTGTCCAAAAACAAGATTTCTCAGTACAAAGAAAAATTAACATTCCTTATAGTTCAAAACATACGTGGCTGAGATCAGGTGTCAGGTGTGGTTACAGTCCAGTATGGCTATTTCTGTGCTTCTAGGGTTAAAAGTGGATGGCTACAGTTTGAGGAGTGGGGAAGAGTTTAGCTGTACATGGATTTGGATAGTTGATGAAGGTATGTAGCCTTGAAACTAGTTATAGTAAACATGTTGAGTTGTTTCCCTCCCCTCCCCAGAGAGCTGGCTCAGCAGCATTCCCAGCCAGCTGCACCTCGCCCGCCGCAGGAGGAGAGAGGGAGCGTGCTACAAGTCCGTGTGCCACCACCACAACAACCAACATGCATCTCTAGCTACCTGTCCTGTGTGCCTCCACCCCATTTAAAAGGGAGCAATGTGCCAAGCTCGGCCTCTGCGTGGCAGGACCTGCAAGGAAGCCATCCCTGGGTTGGTGTTCCCGGGAAGGTTATGTGTTTCTAAGGAAGGCTTCCTGCGAGGCCAGTGCGGCTTCGTGCCCAGAGGAGCAATTTAAAGGCCGAGTGGAGACTGTTCCCCCTCAAATGCTTGTGAACAGGGTCCTGGTGGTTACATCTTTGCATTCGCAAGGATTCCTCCATGCAGGTTTAACCTTCCTTTTTTCTTGACGGAGGTTATGGTCCCCTCAATCACCTCAGCCCTGCTGGATGATATTTTAGAGGTCACTTTAATAACCTCTCCTTGCCCCTCCTCTTTGAAGGACAGAGTAGAGGAACTAAAGCTCCTTGGCTGGAAGGAGTAAGTAGGGCTGGGGAGGGAATTGAGTGATGGAAGGCCGACGCTTCCCATGTTGAAGAGGTTCTCCTCTCCCTCCAGCAGCTTCCTGCAAGCACATCACAAGGGAAGAGGTTAGTATGGGGATGTGAAACATCTGCAAAACTTGAGAGCAAGTTGTGCCCTGCAGGCAAGTCCAAGCCATCACCCCAGGTCACACTCCACCATGAAACTGATTCAAAATCATATTTTGGTCAACCATTTCCGGAGGACCTGCAATATGGGGTACATGAGAGCATTTCTCTTTCCTCTCCAGAAACACCAGGAAAAAAAACACCTGAAGCACTGGGACTCAGCCTTTTGCATCTACTTACAACTTTGCAAGAGAGACAAGTTTCCAACCCCAACTGTCCCCATTAAAAAATACTGCTTCTGGGATGGCTGAGGGATGTGGTTCACAGCTGCTAGATTGAGGCAGGACCTGGAGCCATGGCTGCTCCCCCGGCAGGAGCATGGCCGATCCCGGCGGGGAAGATGAACAACATGCTTGTGGTGCTTCTTGAGTGTGTACCCAGGTATTTTGTAGGCCCTTGAAAATACCCCAGCCTAGTGGGGTCAGGGGACTGGGCTTGGTAAGTGTCCAGGTAGAGCAGGAATAGAGCAGCCTTACCTGTAGGCAGCTATCTCGATATCAAGGGCCATCTTGACATTGAGCAGGTCTTGGTACTCCCTCAAGTGCCGAGCCATCTCGTTTTTGGTGTTTCGCAGGTCATCCTCCAGCTGTCCAATGGTGTCCTGCAAAGGCAAGGATGCTCAGGGCCTTGTTTTGGAACAGGGACTTCTCCCACAGTCCCACTCTGCTTCGCCCATTGTAGAGACAAGGAAGTTGCAATGGGCAATTGATCTATGGTGGCACATCCCAGCAGGAGCTTGGGACCATGAAATCTCATGCTAGCAGGGATGGAGACGCAGGCAGAGCACCAGGTGTGGCTTGTGAGCGTGTGCAGCGGGGGAGGCTTTTGATGGATTGCCATTGATGGATTTATGTAGTTTCCCATCTGCAGCGGGGTCTGTGAGATGGGCAAATCGTGCATGGTGATGGGACCCCCAGTCCTGTGGGGGACAAGGCAGGCTGCCACAGAGGGAAGGAAAGTTTTGGGCTTAAACATCATCAAAGTACAGGCAGTGGCTCAATAGGACAAGTGAGAGCAGCCCACACTGCAGCAGCAGAGAAGAAAGGCTGCAGCCTGCATCTGCAGGGCTCAAGAAGGGTTGGGACACACTTCCAGGAGATGGAAGGAGAGGTGCTGCTGCCAGGAGTCCCCTCCAGGAGGGGAAGTCTGACACCTTCCTGGGAAAATGCCTCAGAGCCCCAGAGTGGGGGGTTCTTTATGCAGGGGTTGGGGGAGGTTACAGAGACAGGGGCCTGCCCTGCAAGAGCCAGGGTGCTCAACTGGACAACAGCATCCTTCTAGCATCCTTCCTGTCAGCTTTGCCCTGCCTTTTGTCCCAGTTCTAACTGTGATGTGGGGGACTGCAAGGCCAGATTTCCTGCTAACAAAGGAGACTAATCTTTTGTTCTATTTTTTTTCTCAGAAAACAAGCAGTTTGTATTTTTCCCACATGCACCTAGGTATCTAAGCAGCAGCTTGAAAGCAGTGAAACCTGCTCCTATAGGGCTCTTCCCAGTCAGAAGGTTTCCCGCTGCCAGCTGCACCACTGTGCCACCAGAGGAGCGTGATTTGGAACAGGAATGAGTCAGCAGTTTGCATTTAAGCCAGGATGTAGCCCTGCCTGCAAATCCCTGCAATGGTCACTGCCAACCTCCACTCTCCTGCACCCCCTCCCAGAGTCAGGCCTTTACAATTGCTTCCAGATCCTCTGTTTCAGCAAACAATCTTTGTCCTGCCACATCATTCCCATCTTGTCCCCTTCCCATTCCTATCATGTCCCCAGCTTCCTCTCCTGCCTAACCTTCCTCATGGGCAGTGCAGAGACAGCCACAGGACATGGAGCTGCCCAAGGAGCAGGGAGCTGTGCTGACCCTGATGCAGTGAGCCCAGTTCCAGCACAGCCCCTTGGAGAAGCAGTGGCAGCTCATCCTGAATGCAGCATGGAGAATGTCACAGTCAGATTAGCTGGGCACCAGCCTTGCAGGACATTTAGGAGCCATCCTTGTGGTCTCTGCTTTGACCTGTGCTGCCCTGACCATTTTCCGAAATAAAAGAAGCTGTGCCTCTGAGGAGATCATTAGGACATCAACTGGAGAGCCCCAGGACCTGCATGGCTGCTGCTGCTGGACAGATTAAAGCCTCTGCTCCGATGCAGACAGATTGCTGCTGCACCAAGTCAGGACAGGAAGGAATGGCTTGAGGTGATCCTCACCCTGGGGCAGCTCCACTCTTGCTGCTGTGACTCTTTGTGCCTCCAGCCCCCTTCCCTCTGCCTGCAGTCCACATGAACAAAAAGATCTTTCAAAACTGGTTGTCCTTGTTCCTGGTCTGCACTTCTCTTCCACACCCCAGCTCTACCAGCTGGTAGAATAAAACCCCCCTCCTCACACCACTGCAAACCTGTCCCCTAACAAAAAGCTCTTGCATGTTGGTTCGGATTTGCCTGGGCAGCCCACAAATACAAAGACATGCCCCTGCTTTGGCAGGATTATTTTAAAAGCTGAGACAATAGGAATATTCTTTTTTAAGACACGCTTCCCACCTTTTCCACTGTTTGCAGCCAGAGAAATTACTTAGCTGCTACACATGCACATTGCTCAAAAGACTTTTAAGTATTGCTACACATAAAGGAGATCCTGAGGGTCATATAGGAAAGCACTGCCATGCTGTCACTAAAGAAATTTCAATTATGGTGCTGTTTAATCCAGTTGCTTAATATTTTTTTCTCCAACTGATATGTTGCTCCCAGAACTCCTCTTTCACATGGAGACAAGACTATTAAGAAGATTACTGTGTATAATTTTTTCACTATAGATAATATTTTATATTGCCTATTTCCACAAAGATTGTTGAAGACCACCTCGACTATTCAGGAAGCTTGCAAGCAGCTAGGAGCTAAGTCTTTAATTCTAGAGTGCCTGGCAAAATTTGGCCTTGGAAATGACGAGGCATTACTTGGGCCCTCCACGTATGATTAAAGGCAGTTGTTTCAGTATTTAGAAGGAAGTGGCTTGATTTAGACATCACAGATCATTTAACAGCCATATAATAGAACAATCTCCGGATCTATTTTATTATAAATCGTGAACATTTCCCTGTAGCAAGAAGATGTGGCTACACATACTGCAGTAATGGGTTAAGAGAGATGGAGCACTCAGTGTCTGCCCCACATGAGTCTTTCCACAGACATAAGAGGTGCTGGGATCCGTCTCTAAGTCCAGACTTAACCTTTGCAGAGCTCCAGTTTCTGCAGTGCAGGTGCCAAGAGCCAGGCCACAGGGCAGGGGGCCAAGCCTGGGCAGACAGCTTCGAGGAATTACCCACAATGATGTGTAAGCAATTTTGGACCTGATCCTTAAGGGACAGGGCAGGGATGGATCGATGCCCCAAACAGTGCTACTGTGTGCAGGGATGTCCCCTGCAGGGAGGGGCTGTCCTGGCCTGCTTGCCCCAAAATCTGCCCTGTGGGGTCTTGTCTGTGGATAAAGGGTGAAGGCAACAGCCAATGCCGTGGTGGGGCAGGATCTGTGTGCAGGGCAGAGAAGCAGAGGTGGTGGGAAAGCTGCAGGGATGCCTGGCACTGTGCAGCGCTGCAGGGGCACTGCCTGCATGGGTGGGTGCTGCGCAAGGCAAGAGGGCTGGGTGCCGTTCCGGGCTGGGAGCGTTTTGGGCAGCGCAGCACTGATCGGGACAGCGCCAGCGATGGTGCTGAGCGATGCGGGGCGGGGGGCACCGCATGGGGCCGGCGTGCCCAGCGCTGCACAGAACTGCGGGGTTGGGGCGGGGTGGNGGGGTGGGGGGGGGGGCTGCCGCAGAGGACAGAGCTGCGCTGCAGCATTTCGCGGGCTTAGAAGATGCTCAGCGCTGCACAGGACCAGGGGAGGGATAGTGGGGGGGTTGCAGGTGCCGGTGCGGCACCGCGCCGGGGGTTTGCGTGGGATGAAGATTCCCGGTGCTACACATTACAGGGAGCGGCTGCCGGGATGGAGGTGCCGACTGGCGCGGATGGTGCGGGAGGAGGATGCTCGGTGCCGCCCAGTGCCCGGCGCTGCCCGGTGCCAGGGGAGGGGACGGTGACGGTTCCCGGAGCCGCCCGGCTCACCTG
>VYXC01005077.1:1589830-1657455 GCA_013397175.1 Platysteira castanea
GGCCGCTGCCCGGCCGGGAGAGGCGGCGAGCGGTGATGCCCCGTCCCTGGGCGCGGAGGGAACAGCGCGGTCCCGGGCAGCCTTGGGTCGGGGCGAGGGTTCGCTGTCACCGCTCCCGCCCCGTTCCGTTTGAGTTGCTCTTGGCAGTCCGGTGTGTCAGGCTGGAGCTGATAACCCAAAGCCAGGAGCGAGGCACCAAGTAAATAAATAAATAAATAAAACCAGTGCAAGATTGCTTTGCTCGCATTTTGCTTACGCTTTTTTTTTTAATCCCTCCTTTCGTGCCAAAAATAATGTAGCAAAGTGTATGATGGAAACAAACCTACACTGGTTCTCTGAGAGACCAGATGACTTAATACGACAGTACTGCTTCTTGTAGCACAGGCAGTTTTGAAAATTCCTGGAACCACTGAGATTATGAAACGCTCAAGTTTGTTCCCTTGCTAGTGTTTCTAAAGGCTGCCAAGCTGGATAAGAAGGCTCCTCTTTGACGTGGTCTTGAGAACATTCCTCTCAAGCCATAATCACTCATGTTCTAAAGTATTTTTTTTTAGCTATGTAAGATTTATTGTGTGAACATCCAAGATTGCAAAATGCTCTCTAAGTAGTCGCTTAGAAACGTCTCCCTGTCAGTTTAGAGTAACACTGTCACCAACTGAAATGTGTTGATCCAAATACTCATTTTTCACTAGTGATTAAACTGAAAATATGAGGATTTTTAGGTCCTTTCAGGTGCTACATGGCTTCACTGAAAACCAGAAGCAAAACTCAAAACCGCATTTTGGTCTTCAGTTCAAGTGCTGAATCTGTAGTTGCAGCACTGAGCAAAAACCCCTGTGTTTTACATGCAAACCGATCAGCTTAGCTCAGGAAGTCTGTCACTGTCCCTGTCAGCCTGTGTCAACCTAAACATATTTTAGAGTGGAACTGCTATTTAAAATAATCTATTGCCGTTAGTCCAGAGTCCAAAAGATTGTTCAGGAACCTGCTGGTTTGATTAACAGCAGTTGGGGTTTGTTCAAGCATAGATGTGGTTTCATTATATAGCACAATACAACCTTTACTCTGTACAGCGTCATTCAAACAAATTGTATGGCAAAATGCACCACCGAACTGTGTTTAGAATGCTCCATTGAATTAAGTACAATTGCAGAGAGAAATGGGGAGAAAAGCTGTAAGAATGGGAGAGATGTTTTCAGCTGAGGTTTGAAATTAGCAGCCTGTTAGTATATTTGCACTGGTAGCATCAGTGTTATATGGTGATTCTGGGATATACGCTAGCGAAAATCAGATGCAGGCTGAAACTTTCCCAGGCAAATTTCCAGTTTGTAGGCAATTTTTAATCATCATAATGATGATGATAATAATAATACTCCTCTAGAACTGTCGTTCCTTGTCATGTTTGATTCCTAATATAACTTGAAGAGAAAGCTAATAGACCCATCTTAAAAATCACTAGAAATATTTGTCCTAGACTTTTTTTAACTTTCAGGGAAATTAAAAAAAAAAAAACAACAAGAAAGCTTAGTGTGATGTTTACTGGTAAACATTGTGGGATTGTGCTTTTTGGGGGAACACCGAAAGGAGTGTTTTATTTCCTTAAAAAATACACAAGTATATTATTTTTGCATTGGAAGTAGAAGGGATGCAAGCTATTAGAATACAGTGTTTAAGTGATGCTTATTGAAAAAGCAGATAGCTTTATTTAATCACATCATAACTCTTACTTACAGTTCAGCTTAATAAAATAATGCTTGTTGAAAAGTGAGAGGTGGGTGGGTGAGCTGTTGCAGCATGAGGTGCTATCTGGGGATGGTGCAGGCCGGCTGCAGAGCAGGTCTGGTGCTCCAGTACAGGCTGAGAGGGTCTGCAACCTTTGAATCCCGCAGGAATTGTAGATACTGACCTGCAAGGAGGTGCAGGAAGAAGGGCTGACCACAGCTCTTCCCTGAAAATCTTAGCAAGAGACAGAAGCAGGGTCATGCAGTCACACTCAGTGAACCCATCGTTTTGCGGGAATTTTAAATTAGGGAGTGCTGTGGAGTCCGGATGGTTCAGTACCATGGAATTTGCCATTGCTTGGGCACTGGTGACAATCCTACACAAAGCAACGTTACCACGGAGAAGCTGCATGGCCCGGGGAAAGTGGATTAATGGTCTCCAGCCAGGCTGCAGCAGAAAGTTGTCATAGGAACTGGCTCGCTGTTCCACGGGCCTGTGCCTTGTCTTCGCTCCTTTAACTAATTGCCTCAGGATAAGAAATACTCACATGCCATCCAGTGTAAAGCCATGAAGAGAGCAGGGCGCTCCAGCTCTACCAAGGGAAACTGAGGACAGCGCTGTACCAAGCAGGGCACAACCTGAGTGATGTGCCTTGGGATGAGTTCACAGTGCTTGCTCTGTGCCAGGTCCCTGCCTCGGGGTGGCCCACAAACACTGGGTGTCCTGATATAAAACAGCTGTGGTTTCTTTAGCAGTGAGAATAATAGGAGAGAAAACTGAACAGAATGTGCCAGGGAGTGGGAGGTGGGAGCCTTGCCTGGCTCTTTGGGATGTATTTGGGATGAGATGTTTCCAAGCCAGTGCATGGGAATTCCTCACTTATTGTCTGTACTGCATCTACTTTTAAAATTGTATTTATTTAGTGTTGGCAGCACAAATATAATTTGAAATGTTATTTGAAATGGCCACAATCTGAGTCTTCAAGAGTTGGCTATTCTGTGCTGAATCTTATTCTTTATGAGTATCTTCAAAGAGCACATTGATATAAATATTTCCTATTTTAAAATGTCTGGTTTATGCTATTAAAGAAATCACTATGTGTCATGATTATGATGCTTGTACAAATGAGCTGTATTTTGTTTTTAAATCATTATGACTTGTTAACTGGAATGATTCCTAAAACCTGGAACTGTGCACTCTACACAGTGATCATGTGTATAACATGAATTGGCTTCTTTAACACAACTGCAGGGAGAATCCAGCATATAGCATAAAGAGAATTTTATGTATGGTAAATAGACCTTAGCCAACATCTGGAAAAAATTGCATAGGTCTTTAAGGTAGCCATTGTAAGCAGTTGATAATCTAAACCTGCCTACATAAATGTAGTTACTAAGTCTCATACATGTGTTTGCGGGGCTAAAAAGGTGCTGGGGAGACCTGCCTGTATGAAGCCATATTAGGAGAAATACGTTTTTTATATGGCAGTATGAGATCGAGGAGGAAGCCTGAGTAATTCAGCCTAAAAACCCCATGGCACTGTGTTGAATCTTTACTATTACCTGAACGTGTAACAGTGTGTGCACCATACTGTAAAGTCAAAAGCAGATTTGCTCTTATTTCCTGAACAGCTGGAGCAGTGAGTGGCTGTGTGCCAGAACTCTTGGTCCTGTCACTTTTTCAAGTCTGTTACAGCTTGGTAGAGGTTAAACTTGTGGCTTGCTGGTGACCTTAACTTATCATCCTCTGGGTATGAATACCTGCTATGGGATTTACCAGCACAGTCAGCCCTTTTTTGGTGGTTTCACTAGAGATAACATTCTGACTAAACTGGGGAGGTTGGAGACCCCAGTATGACCATCTGCATGCTTCTCTTAACACCTAAGGAAGAAAACAAGTGGGTTCTTATTCTGTGCATCATACCAGCTCAAACTGGCTTAAATTCTGCAAAGGTGTGAGCCCATCAGATGTGGAGAGCAGGAGCCACAATAATGAGACACCTATAGAAATGATGCTGGGACTGAAACCTGTTGGTTTCTCTTTTGAAACTGAAGGATGTGTGGGCAGAGCTTCTGTAGGTGGATGGAAGGAGAAAGGGAGGTCCAAGGAGATGTGATTCTTCTGAGACTGGAAGGTGGCTCCAAAGAGAAGTTAGTAGAAACAGATGTGTGGGAACAGTGTACTCTAGTGCAGCTCATGTTGTACCCAGCCTGTAAATAAGAAGGCAGTTGTGGTCTCTGTAACTACCATTCCAGCTCTTTTCAGCACAAGTGATTTATTTGAAAACAAAACCTCCTTGAAGTCATTATGTGGTCCAAACTTAGCTTAATTTAGTTATGGAGTATTCACAGCTCCCAGCTGCATTTCAGATATTTTCAAAGACTTGCTATTTTGCTTATGTGTGTACTACAAGATTACCATTGAACCTTGCTTGGCACAGTTGGTTCAGAGGAAGGGGTAAAACAGAGATTTCCTGTATGTATTTCTGCAGGAGGCTCTGAAGTAGAGTGGTTTTCCACTGTTTATTTAGGAGCAGGCCTTTGGATTAGCTGGCTTTGACCCAGGCCTTGTAGTTCTCCCTGTTAACATTGGCATAATAGATAAAACACTTCAGATACATTCTTGTTAGATTTTCAGGAAGCAACTTCTCACTGAACCTTCCAGGAAGGTACACTTCCCCAAAATATTTTCCAGCCAGGGTGGTCCAGCTTTGGCAGTTGTGGTGGCCAGATCTGGAGTGTGAGACCTTTGGAGTGGGTCGTCCCTCTCTTGTGCGAGCTGCTGCCTTTTTCCTGGCAGCAGCTGCTGCCTGCCCTGCTGTGGTAGGAACAGCTGCATCCCAGCCGTGTCCATTGGGTTCAGGAGGAAGCGTTTAGCTGTTCAGGCAGTGTTTGTTGCTGAAATCAGTATTCCTTATCTCCTTTGGAGAATGTTAGCTGTGGATGGGAATCAGCTCATACTTTACTGCTTGGACTGTGCTCCTCTTGGCATTTGCATCAAATGCAGTGTGTCTGGCCATGGTGCATAACAAGAGAAACTTTCTAGTCAGCTTGTAAAGTAACCTGGAAAGGAAGGTGAATTCAAAAGACTGAAGATGGTTTGGCATAAAGCACCCAGAGTTACCTAGACTAGCTGAAATCAGCTGGTGTTTGGGTTGATTCAGTTGGTGGTGAGTTGCATATAGGCATGCACAGTGAATAATTAGGAACATGAGGTCAGAGAAGAGCATGTGAATATTCTACTCTCAGAAACCCAAAGAGTCCTGAGGTTTATGCCAGAGCTTTGTAATCATAACACAACAATTACCAATAATAACATCTAAGAATAAGTGCTGGTAAAGGGCAGGCAGCATAGGTAATTTTGGAAGTCAGTAAATAGAACAGTTGCATATATAAATAATCTTTTAATGTTTGTTTTGTTTACTTTCTCTGTCTCCAAGATACCTTTCCCCCCCCCCAAAGGAATAGCTGAACATGTTGGCAAAGGTATTTCAGATGTTTCTCTCTGATCTTTTTGGGTATTACAAAGCAATTCTATTTCAAGATTATGCAAAGATGTATGTGGCCACTGAAGTCACAGGAAAGGGCTGTAAAATTTGGTCCCAAGTGTCCTGCTTAAATCATGTCCTTTCTGACACCCTATGCAGTATTCCCTGAGAGCTTTTAAGAACAGATGCCCGTAATAGCTACATAGTTGTTTCTTTTTCATTGCTTGTTCAGTTCCACTTTTATGGTGTTATTCTCAGTTCTTTTAGGTCAGGATAAGTTAATTTCCTAAAGAAGAAAACTGATCAGTTGAACATAAATTGCAGGTGTTCTGACCATCAGTTAACTTGAGACTGACCCTGGAAACTGCTCTTCCAGTTCAGTTCCTGTAGCTTTCTGATAATTGAATACCACTGGCTGAGTGAAGCTGGAAAGAGGAATTTAGCATAGAAGCAAGCCAGACTGGGGTAAATCATCTGTTAGTTCTGCTGTCTGGAAACTGAGGCAGGAGTCAAATTTCATTTTCCGCTTCATGCTGCACGCATCAGTCAAGTGCACCAGTGATGTTTAAGGGCAGGTCAGCAAGACAGCCTGTTTTGAGTCTTTCAGTGTTTAGGGATGCTGCATTTCCCCATTGCTTACCTTTGTTAAAAAAAAATGGGATAGAAAGCATACCCTAAAGGAAAGTACAAACACGTGAACCAAGTCTTTCTGAAGGAAAAAGTGGTCAGCAGACCACTGTATTCCACCTGTAATTAAAAGCAAGACTTCAGCTGACAGGGCTGGGTAGAGCTCTGCTATGGAAAAAAGATAAAAATGAGTGTTTTTTGTCTAGAGCTGCAAGTGGTTCAGGTAAGTAGAGACATACCCCATCTTCTCTATCTGAAAATGCTTGCTCTTCCCAAAAGTGTCTCTCCTAAGCAGTGACTGGTATACCAGATAATCTTCTGCTAAGTCCTTTTATGTTAAATATGTGAATTTAGCCTCTAGAAGGCATTAGCTTGCCTGTACCCTTAACCACTTGGTGACTGCAGACATCCTGAGCAGAATGTGTCTTGCACATGTTCTGTTGTTTATTAGAATCTTCCTTATAGTGTTGTTGAAATAGAATGATTTTATAGAGAATAAGTATGTTAAAAATATAATTCCTGGAATCTTCAGCAGATGCATGTGATACTTCATGAGCAAATTGATACAAATTGGAAAGAGTTTTACTTGCTGTCATCTGAGATGGAGTGTCCATCAATAGCCTTCAATAATTTTGAGACTTCTTCACTTCTGATCAAAATAATGCTGTAGTCTTTCTAAGAGCTAGTTAAAAACACATTTGCAATCTAACCTTTCCTTTTTTTTTTCATGTGATAAGAGATTACGTAGGTTCTTAACCTCCTGTTTTATATGTGTTTTAACTTCTCTTTCAATATTGCACTGGCAGTTTTATGAGCCAAGGCCAAAAAACTCTGCTTGCTAAACTTGAGCAATCAGGAGGGAACAGATGATGAAAAACTAACAGTGTTTTACTCATCTACCACTCATTTTTCTTCACAGACACGTAGAGAGTAGATATTAACAAAGACAGTAATAAAACGCACTGTGAGTCCTCATAAATCGATGTCTGCTGGTGGGGTCAGGAACAAATATTGGAAAGGTTAGAACATGCAGAGAACTGTGTTCCCATGTTGTGACGCTCAAAGCAAGGCTGGGAGTTTTTCAGTTGCTGATTTGAAAGCAATTAGGAGGAGGCATTTCTGTGGCTGCCCAGGAGGCTTTGTGCTGGCTGGGCCTGTGGTCAGCTCTTTTTTTTAGTGGTTGCAGAAGGTCAGGTAACGTGCTGAAAAAGAAGTCCTGGGTGAATCACGGCTATCATATTGCTCTGCTAGGGACAGATGTTTTTAAAGCCATCTCAGAACCCAGGAGATCCAAGCTGTTTGCTCATCTGCAGCAGGACAAGACTGTGCTGTTGAACACATCTTCAAGTCTACGTCGACAACATACTTGAGGTTCCCTGAAGAGAGAAGTCCTGGCCAGAGGGAAGGTTCAGTGTCGGGAACTCTCATCTCAGGTTTTGGGATAACAGGGCTGTGCTGATGATGCCTTCTTAGCTGTTTGTTAATGTTCTCTCACCCTTCAGGCTGGCAGGTTTCTCCCAGTTTGCAGCTGATGAAGTAGATCTGTCACTTCATCGTGTTCCTTCTGAGAACTGCTTATGCTGAAGCAAATGCAGAGACAACACTCCGTGTCCTCCTCTGCTCCTGCCAGGGAACAGTCTCCTGTGTCAGCAGGATTGATTTAACATTAAAATCTAGAGAACTGAGGGGCCCGTGGAAAGGTGACTGTTTTCCCTAAATTAACTTAGTGGTTTGTGTTTTGCTTGGACAAGATAGTAAGAAGTTTCCAAAGAAAAGAGGTTGATTCAGTTGGAAAACAGTTTAATGTATGTCTTGAATCACTTGATAAAGCTGAGACAGTTAGGTTATCAAAGAGAAGCCAGAAGAAGCCAAAGAGAAGCAAGAGCTCAAAGTAATTTTAGATGTTCAGTTATTTTACTGATTAACTTAGTCACATAGGATGCCTAACAAAAGCTGAACAAATTTGCAGTCTTTTGGAAGAGCTTGGGTATACTGCAAAGAAAGTATTCGTAAAATTAATTTACTTGCAGAGTTTCCTGTAGTGATGCCTCGGTACTACACATCTGTCAAGATTAAATGAGATTTGGGGGCTGATAACATCTAGGTGGGAACACTATTGTGCCCTTAGGACAGATTTGTAATTTCGTTTGCAATCAGGCAGACTATAATTACTATATTTGCCTCTGATTAAAAAAACAGGTCAGAAAAGTAATGAATTGTGCTCCTTATGGGGGGAGGGGTAACTTCACACCGTAAGAGTGCTTCAAAACACCGAGAGTCTTCATGTTCCCTGATTTTCCATCTTTGTGCTTGCTCGGTTGGGAGCTCTGTGTGACTTGTTTTGTGTCGGCAGGGAGCTGCTGCCTGCTGAGAACAGAGTGCAGGAAAGGTTTTGGGTACATGCCTTTGCAACGTCCATGAGGAGTGCTAGGTCCCTGCCAGCCTCTGATTTGGGGAGAAAGAGGACTTTTGTGAGTTTCAGGGGAGGGGTACCTGTAGGTACTGAACTAGGAGGAACACAGAGCAGGAGGAAGTTGTAATTCTGGCCTTTGTGAGCACTTCAGGAGAGTATGAGAGCCAGCCCAGGGTTGATTTCGATGAGCTGAGCCTGCGTGCAGGCTATTCTCACCTGAAAGGCTGGATCAGCCTCAGGGAAGGCTTCTTGGAAGGGAGATGAGTAACCGTAACTACGGGTGAAAGCAGGAAGCCCATGAAGTCTGTATTAGGCTAGTGTGTGTCTGGAGCCCTATATGTTAAGATAGCAGAGAATCAGGATCCTCCTTACTAAATGATTTCTGTATTTATTTTCACAGCACCCTTTACGGCTGAGGAGTTTCATTATATTGGTTTGAGTTTTGAGAACAAATAGGAGGTTGATAATTGGCTGAGTTTTGTCTATGAAGTCCCTGGCTTTGCTGGGTGTTATTCTGTCTCTAGCATAGTTCCACAGTCATCTGGTTTTTTGAAAGATGGGTTTATTTGTCAAAGATTTGTCTCGTACTGTTAGTTCTCAAAAAGAAGAAAGACCAAGTTAGTATATGAGCATTTGGTAAGCTTTTTCGTTAAAGAAGCTGGGAAGAAAAGGGAGTGACACTGGAAAAGAAAACTCTTAGCAGGGAAAGAAAGTTCTCACTGGTTTTGACAGAGCAGTTCTCAGAATTATTGAATTGTTTGCAGCTGTTGATCTCAGTGTTTTTTTTCAATCCCTTTTTTAAATGAAGGAGGAGCCAGTGTTCACCAATTCTTTACTCAGCAGCGTGTCCCTTGGCAAGTGTTGTGTCTAGAGCCCTGGGACTCAGGCTGACCAGCCAGTTGGCTCTCCTCACTGCGGCTGAGCAGGGAATGCTTTCTGCTGAGGCTGGAGGGAGATGTGAGTTTATGTTTCCAGCCTGCAGAGATGGTTCAGATGCTGATTCTGCTGTCACATCTGTTTGTGTAGCCCATAAAGGTGTAGAGAGGGCCCATCCTGCAGGGAAGAGGGTTCAAGTGTCTCTAAAAAAATCATCCTTCTTTTTAAAGGCTAGAAAAAGCTAGAGTGAAGTTTCAGTATCTTTGCTTTTCCTATAAAATAATAATGAAGCAGGGATGTGATCTTCAGAGGCAAGAGGGTTTTTTTACCAGTAAGCTTAGTCAGTAAGGAAAGACAATAAAAATGTCCTCCCTCACCTTCCGTGTTCAGAAGATAAAGTGAACTTTTGGCTGTTTGCATTATCCAAGCTGTCCTGGTTGCATGCTCTCAGAATGACTGTGCCACTGAGCCCAGTTGTGCATCTCAAATACTTTGTCAGTTGCTACCGTGCTTCTGGGAAAGGCTTGTTACGTCTGGGTTTGCTTCCCAACACACAGTGGAGTCTAATGAAAAGCATCATTGTTTTGAAACATCCTGATCTGCTGCCAAGAGAGCTACTGTTGTATAATCCTTAATAACAGGTTAGAGTGGCAGTTGCTCCTTGGTTTGAAATTGGTATGTGGCAGGATGGCTTCCCAGTCCTCTCTCTGGGGATGGCTTGTCTCATCTTGTTCTTCCATTTGGGACCTGTGACTCACACGGTGTTCGGCTGCCCTGAGCTGGGAATAAACCCTGAACAGGCTTGAACATCAGTGGTGCTGCTTAGGGGTGACAAGGGAAGGGAAGAGAAACTTGCAGTTTCCTTTGAGAATGGGGAGCAATGCTCTGTCTGCTGAGTACTAGGGATTACATTTGTCTCTTCTTGCCAGCGCATTGTTCTGATGTTAAAAAAAGAGCTGGAATAAAAAACTTTATCTTGACTGTCATTTCTGATTTGCAGAACTCAGTCTGTATACTTCCACGCTGACATTTCTGCCTTTCATGATTTTTATGTGTAACCTGCAGCTTGGCTGGCACGCTGTCAGGCTTCATCTGTCTAGCAAAGATAATATTTGCAGGTATCATTCAAACATTGAGTTCCTGTTGTGGTGGGCATTGGCATCAAAGTTTTTCTGCCCAATTTTCAGCTAAAGCGAATATATGGGAACTCTGATAAATATTTTTAATAAATATACTATAAATAATTTCTGTAGGGTGGACTGTATTACAGCAGAGGGATCAAATTCATCTCTAGTTTTTAATCTTCCAAGACTGGGCAACTAGAGCAGTTGCTTACAGGAAAAACAATGTGAATAAAATATTTGAATCATGTTACATGTTTCTTACTGGAATTTAACAGCTGGAAACAAAAGACAGTGAGAACATCTTCATAGCCAGGTCCATGCTTGCCTTTGGCAGGCGCTCAGTTGGACAGCAGTTGGGAACCTCCGTGGCAGAGGCTGCTGAAGGCCTTTTCCCAAGGAAGCGAGTTTCCCAGGGCCGTCAGGGTGCACAGTTTATGTTGGTGTTGGCTCAGAAGAGCCTTTGTTTGTCCATTCACCTTCTGTCCATGTGAAACTACTGTGGAGGTTTCTTCTGAATACTGGTTGTGCCTCAGCCTCATATCCTCTGAGACATTGGGGTATACGGTGAGGAGGAGTCACCTGAGGCATGGTACTCAGTTTGGCTGACCTACTGTATAGCTCAGACCATTTGACTTTTCTGCATTAATTCTTGACTCTGTGAAGAAAAAGGCTGATTGAAACATCCATATACTTCATTTAGAGCCCTCTGATGATGGAAAAAGTATTTCAGAAATTTGTTGTTTCATAGCTAACTGTCCTCTCTGTTAATATTTTTTGTGTTTATTTAACTTCCAGTCATGGGGTCTGGTTCTGTCATTGCTAGACTGAGAGCCCTCCACAGTCAGGCTGCTTGCCTGTGTGCAAATGCTTCTAGACCATTTTCAAATCACCTGCAGAGCTACTGTCTGTACACTGGCAGCCTTCCACTCCAGCCTTACTGTCTCTCACAGCTTTATTCCTTTCTCACTATAATCGGTGTAATTCTGAATGGGGACAGCCAGCTGAAGACAGTTTTCCAGCAGAGTTTGTGTCAGTGACAGATAGAGACATGGAGTCCTGCTTGGTAGTCTTGTACATCCAAGAATCACATTTGACCTGCAGTTGCAGCATTTCTTTGAGAGCTCATGTTTGCTCAGTCTTCTCTGTGGCATAGCTCTTGTGCTTCTGGATCAATTCTTGTATTCCTTAAGCATGGTCCTCCTCCTGTTTTTCTAGTGCTGGGAGAATGGGGCACACTAGAGTTAGAGAAGTGGAGAAATAGCATTACCCCTAACAAACTCTTTGTGTAAGAAGCATTAAATTGGAAATAACTAGAACGGTAGTTCTGGAAGAGACAGTGAGAAGCACGAGCTACATGGAATGTAGAAAATAGGCTGATTAGCTCACTGGAGAATGGAGTTCCCATTTCAAGGCATTAAACTCATTTGCAGATAGATGAGGAGAATGAGTGTTCTCATGGTACTCAGAAAGAGTCAGATTTGAGGTTTGCTCCTCAGAGTTGCACTGCAGATTACATCATTTTCCAAATTCTATTCTAGTCATCCATAAAATCGATGATAATTAAATAATACTTAAAATATTTTAATGAACTATTGCTTCTTGGAATTCCTGAAAGAACAGAAGTCCTTGGATAGAAATGGATGGACACACGAAGAAACTCCAAATTTATGTATTTGTGGGTTTTAGGGCGTCTAATGCACTTGGGTCCTGGAGTACTGCTGGAGCTCTAGGGACTGCACAGCCACTCTGGGGTATGGTTGTCAGTAGAAATAGTCTGATTAAAAAATCCATGTAAAATAAGCAGGATTTTGTTGAATATATTTTACAATGTTTTTGATACATAGACATTACTTTAGCATCTGGCTTTAAGACAGAGATAAAATTCAGCCTGAAATTAGATCAAATCCTGTAATAAATGGCATGAGTAGAATTCTCCTTTCTTATATCTTACCCATTCAGAAATAGCGTATGAGTTACCATTGTCTATCAGTCAGACCAGAGTCAAATGAACGTATGACTGGGAATGCTTTACCAATTCCACTAGAAGCACGCTCTTGGAAAAAGCAGCTTAATGATGTAAGCATTGTGATGGTGTCCAAGAGTAACTGCTACCCTCTTCCTGTAGGAAGAGTCAGAGCCAGTGTCAGAGATTGCAGGCTTGGAGCTAGGAGGGATAGGATGATCCATGGAGCAAGGAGAGTGTTATCAATCTAATGTAATCCAGTGTATCTTTGGACACCACAAGTGGCACCTGTAAGCTAACTACACGTCTGTGGTTAACCTTAACAGGTTCTTAACAACAGCTCTCTACCTCTTTAATACCCTGTAATCAGTATACAGAATTATCCTGCTTAAAGCCAACCTCAATTACCATGAGGTGAGAGTATGCTTTGAAGTGTCTCTTGGAAGTAATTTAATATTCTAATATGAAGAATGTGTTTTGCCCTTCCTGCCATCATGAGCATGAAGCCTTGCTGTCAGAGAGGCAGCCATACATAAATAGAAGATCTTCAACTGAAGAACTTAACTTTAGGCACAAGGAGGGGAGGAAAAAAAAGTTGGTTTTCTAGTTTAGGTCGGAGACAAGCATCACTGCTTATCTCTCAATTCATGGGCATAGTAATTTTCCAAAAGCATTGCTAATTAAAAACACCTTTTGGAAACAGTTTGCCTTTGGCCATCAAGCAGAAGTGCTGGCAGTAAAAGACAAGAGTGGTTTGAATTGTCATCCCAGGGCTGTGGGGAAGAGGGAAGGAGCTATGTGAACTAATGGAACTAGTGTGTAGGGCTGCAATTCAGAATAAAGTCAGAGCATCATTTGGCATCCATGCAATCCCTGTGTCTTGGAGCCCATCAGAAGCCTGCTGCTCTGTGGCTTCTGTCACACAGAAGTACAGGCTGACCTCTCTGTGTCTGCCAGTTGATGCTGAGTATTGAAATTTGAATTTGTGTAAAAGTATACTGTGCTAGGAACATGCGGCGTATCTCTGATTCATCCTGACAGCGCTAGGAACTCAGACTGACTTTTAGCACAGGGACTGAGGAATTAGTGCTTCTGCATTTGATTCCCACTTGCTCTGGGTTATTACCTTCTCTGTGCCTTGCTATCCCTAGCTGACAAAATGGGGACAGCACTTTTGCTGCCCATAAATGTGTTATGTGGACGGGAGTTGGCGGAGTGCTTTGGGATCGCAATTGTGAGAATGGCACTTCTGGTGAGGCCAGGAGCCTGCCCAGCCCCTGCTTGCACAGTGGCACTGGGAGGTGCCATTGAGGGGGATGACACAGTCCTGGCCACTTTCCACTGTCCATCCCAGAGGATCAGGACGTATGATGCTAACCTGAGTGGATTTCACCTCCTATGGTGCTAGCTGTCCCAAGTGTCTAGCCTGAACAAGGTGCAAACTACTTCTGCCCTCAGTGGAGGGAGCAGAATGCTCCTGGAAAGTGAGTCACTTGCTTTTCTTAACCACCCTTACATGGACAGTCCTCCTCTAAGCTGCAGAAAAGATCACTTTTCCCCTCCCCTGCCCTATTTGTGAGGCCACATCCTGACCCAGACCAGGAATTTGACATGAGTCATGAGCAAGCCAACTCTATTCCTGCTTCCTTTGCTTTTTCCAGTCCTCAGGATTTTAGGATGGTTTGCTCCTCCCTTGCTGAGACCCCACAAAGCACCTTGAGATGGAGCAGCGCTGCAGCAGGGAGCCAGGAGATGCTCTAGGATTGGCAAGGGCGTCACAAGGCTCGTCTGTACTCCCACAGCCTCCGACTAGACACAAAGCTCTTAAGTAGCGAACGCTGGGTGTGATGATTTTCTCTCTATTCGCTTTCCACTGTGCGCGTACGTGTGTGGGCTGTGCTGCCAAGGTATTAATGATTCCTGAAGCAGAACGTGTGAGAAGAGGCAGATGTAGTGCACGGTGAGTCAGTGTGAGTACGCTACAACCTCGGCATAGGTTAGGGATGCTTTTGTTTTTGGCTGCATAAGCTCTCGGAGAATATCCTGGAAATAGTGGGATTGTCACCAGAGTTTTGTTCATCTCTGCGTTTTAGTGTGTGTGCCTCTGATTTGGCATTGCATCATCAAAGTGTCAAGATGAACTCAGAAAAAAAAATAGAGGCAGTCAGTGGATTTAGCATGAACATGTCAGGTATTATCAGATACAGAAATTTCTAACTATTTGCTGACCAAAAAAGATTTTAAAAGTAATAGTAAAACTTGAAGAGGAATGCTTTGAAACATTTTATTTTATTTTTATGAGTATTTGAATAAAATACACTATGGATAGTCATTGAAATCATCCAAAATCTGACAAATGGACTTAATTCAAAATATATGCTAAAAATCTCACATTCTTTTGGACCAAGGCATAAGTGCTGGGCAACAACTCTCTATCAAAGCTTTGCAGCTGAGATTTACGTACCTTTTCAAAAGCAACCCTGTACCATGAATGCTATCAGATGCTTAATTAAGACAGCACAAGCAAGGAGCATGTTCGCAATAAATTATGGGGATATGTTCTGACATGCTTTATCTATGTAAAGATTTCTATTTTTATGTGAAGCTATTTACAGATTATTAATTTCAAAAATAGATTTGTAACTAAAGAAAGATGCATCATATTTCAGTTGCTTGGAGTTGAGAATCTTGCCTGGCTGTCTGCCTGCTCTCTTAGATGTTTATTCCAGTGGCTTACAAGTGTATGGAGTGATTCTGTCCTTCTTATTTTTCTCCCTCTATTTGGAAGAAGGAATTTGTTTTCAGGGACCAGGTCCCAGGTTTCTTACCCATGCAAGCAGGCTGATTTTTATGCCTCTGAAGCACAAAATAATTTAATTGAGGTCCGTGAGGCTTTTTGTGTAAGACTTTTGGGTGGCAAAGATCCCTCTCAATATATTTTGTCAGTCGACACTGTTTTGTTTCAGGGCAGCAAGCTGTTGTCACAGTGTCAGTGGAGCCTGCTAAACTGTAAGCCAGCCTTGGAGTATGTGTAATAGAAACTTTCAGCATAATTTTTTGTTACTTAATGCTGTGTGAACATTAAAAGAAATATTTTAATAAATCAGGGCAAAGCCTGAAGGTGGAAGTAATATTTTTCATTAAAGGAACCTTTAGAATTTGAAAACTCATGCAAGCTTGTGTACCCAAGAGCCTGTCTATTTTTTCTAGCCATACCAGTTGGTCTAATAAAAGATACTACCTCTCTCTGCAAACCTTGTCCTGCCTGCAAACTCTGTTCGTTGCATTTACAGCGAACTACTGCTGGATTATTAAAAGAATTCAGGCCTTCTTTGCTTAATTATGGAAACTCAGATTTTTGTGGTTTCCTCAAATCTCAGCTTTTTGAATCCCAACACACACAAAATGATGCTGTCTGGTTTCTCCTACTGTAGGAGGAGGGTTTTATCACAGGAGCTCAAACTGCTTCACGTATTCCTTATTTTAGAATGCATATTATAAAGGTAGCCTGCTAAAATTCTTCTGCCATCTGGATTTTAGGGTATTTTGTGGGATACCATTGGTGTATACTATCAGCTGTCTGGCATGGATGGCCTCTGGAAGCAGTCCTGTCTTAGTACCTAGGTCAGCATCTGATGTGGTGTTGTGGTGATGGGAAGCAGAAGAAATGGGAAGAGGCTGGCAGAACAGGAAGTGTCTGGTGTGGGCTGTGGGTGTAAATCTTTGCATCTTGCTATGTGTCTGGCTGGGTAAGCAGAGTGGTGTACCCCTTCTAAACAGCAGGAAGCTTGGATTTGAACTTGTTAGGAAGACCTAGACCCAGAGCTGTCTAACAGTCCTAAGGCAACCATGCAACAGTTTTTTCAGAGCTGTTTAAGATGCCTTTTAGAGGCCTTCAATGAGTATGTCTCTTGGATCCGAATCTGGAGCTCTAGGCTAGTAGCTTTAAAATAGACCAAGGTGGTGATGATCTGGACCATCTTGAAATCTCCATGGGGTAGATGCTTTTCCACCCTCAGAGAGCACAAGCCCTTTCTGTAGTTCGCAGTCTTAGGGTCTTACCAGGTCACTCCCTCTGCTGCATGTCTTGGCTGAGTCTGTCACCCTTGCAGAGACACTGCTCCTCTCCTGAGCAGCCCTTGCTGTCCCTGAGGAGCCTTGCTGCAGGCAGTGCCCTGCCTTCACAGTGAAATGGGAACAGGTCGGTGCTGGAGGAGTGTTAAGTTCTCTGTCCTGTGCTGCCTTCTGTCTGCCTTTGGGCACGGCTTAAATAGATAGCTGGTAATTACTTGTAAAGCCCTTAGTGGCTGTGGCTGGGGCTATTTTGGAAGCTGATTCTCCCTGCATGCCCTGTTGTGGAAGTTGTGGCTGGCTGGAATGGCCCGTCACCCTCTCGCTGGGGTGACCTCCTCTCCTGGGTGTGTTGCAGGGAATTCAGGGGGAGAGCTCTCAGCAATGGCATGCGGTCTCTTGGGCTGCCTGCCAGGGCCTGAATTTGGTGACCTTTAGGATGTGGCAGAAGATGCATTTGTAAACCTTGGTTATAGTAACTGGGAGACAAGCAGAGAATGCTGGAGGAGGAGGAGGAACGTATTTTTTACAGACAAGCTGTTTGCCCTCTGTTTGATGTCTGTGACCAGCAGCTAGTAGATAAATATACTAAGAACTGCTGTGACAATTGGAACTGTTGCTCTTTAATAAAATTTAAAATGAAAAAATAATACAGATTTCCTTGAGGAGCATGTGTGTGACACTGAAAACACTATGACTTCCAGTGCTAGTTTGAACACTTGTTCTCTGCTTTGCTGGAATCATTAAATTAACTTCTGTAAAATGAGTGCAGTCATATTTTAGAGGTGTCCAGATGTAGTTGTTATGTCATTACCCGTGTACTTTGTGGGTGGCTTTGTTTCTTTTAAGAAGAGCAAAGAAGCCAAGGCCGGCAGTCCAGCAGTTGTGTGGGTTACACAAGAATGTGGTTTCATGTAATACCTAATTTAGTATCACTGTGGGTTGTGTCTCCCACCCTGTTCTCCACACCAGCTCTAATGACAGCATTGTGGCAGGTTAAAGTGGGTTCAGCCTGGGTTCAGCTGACCAGTGGAGAACTACTCAGCCTTTCCTCACCTTTGGTCAGTTGGTTTTGATAGGTGAGGACTTGGACTGGTGAGCTGAACTGACCCCCCATGGGGCTGCTTCATCACCCCACCCGGTGCCAGGGAATGCAGCAGGGCATGTGTCTGGCTGGCAGAGCAGGCGAGCAAGATTGCTCCAGTGTGCTAATAACAAAATTGGGAAAGGTGTCCCTCTTTCCTTACTGCAGGGCCTTCTGATGAGAAGTACTGTCTGTGGTTTGGTTGTGACAGCCAGCACTTGAGAAGGGGTGCTCATGTTTGTCGAGATCTGCTGGTGAATATTTGCATCGCTCATGTTACGGGTTTGCAGTGTGTTCTTGCACTGCCTGAATGTGTCTGACCTGCAGAGGACAAAGGATCATCTTTCTACTTTCCTTCCAATTGTTCCTGCTAATGTAGCATCAGTTTGAAGCTTTGTCTTTGCTTTGAGATCAAATGGCCGGGGACAAGGCTCTTTGTTTTCACTCTGTGGTAAAAGTGGCAAGGTCAGTCCCAGTGGGGATTGTAGGGTTTACACTGGTGAATTTACCTCATGTATTGAGGGTAGGTTCTCTATCACCTACAGCTAATGCATATTGGTAGCTCCAGCATCAAAAAATAGCACTTTTCAGCAATGAAAGCAAGGTCTCTGTTTGTAAATGCATTTTCACCACAATGGATAGGAATATCCGTACAGCCATGTGCAACAGCCTTCCCAGCTCTCTGTTTAAACATCTCAAACAGCAGCATCTTACTTGACCTGCAAACTCAGGTCATTCCACTGGGTACTTTGCAAGACTTCCTGAGTGGCACAGGAGTTCCTTCATGCCAGGAAACAGACAACTTTCTGGTGAAACAAACCTTGACCTTAAGCAAGCTTTTCTTTTCTGTCTCTTTCAGAAATAAGTAAGCCTTTGAAGATGACAACCTCATGGAGCGACCGACTGCAGAATGCAGCAGATCTCCCTGCAAACATGGATGGACATGCTCTGAAAAAGTACCGCCGGGAAGCCTATCACCGGTGAGCTGTCCATGTAGCTCCCAAACCAAGCGTAAACCCCACATTTCTTGGGTTTTTTTTTTTGCTTGTTGGTAAAACAGGAAGGTTGTTCTTCCTCATAGAAGTGTTGGTAGAAGAGAGCTTAGAAGATGGCAGAGTACTGGCCTGCAGGAGTTTGTGAACAGCCGAGCTGAGATACACAGAGCTAGAGAGTACTAGAGCAAGAGAGGATATGCTTTCTTAATGCTGTCAAAAGATTAATCAAAGTCAGATTTTGGATGGAAGCTTTCAAGTCAGTAAATACACAGTGGCAGAGGTTTTATAATAATTATTGCAGTGCACACTGGGAGAGCAGAGCCTTAGACACTGGAATGCACAAATACAAATAAGGAGGAAATCCAGTGGGGTCAGAAATTGTTTGAGAATTACACCTAGTGTGATTAATTGTGTGACCACAGGAGCATGTAGGAGCACTAGGGGAGGGCCCAGCCTTTTCACTGGTAGGTGCACCTAAAACCATCTTTGCTTGTAAAACAATTACAGTAAGTAAAGAAGATAGAGTTGAAAACAAAAGGAATGTTATCACTCTTACTTTATTGTTTGGGAATCAAAGTACAGGCACTAGGTTGTTTTTACAAGATCACACTGAAAGTTTGGTTGAACCAAGAATTTAGTCCACAGCTCTCAAGGTTCCAAGCATAGAGCATAGAAGACAGATGAAGTCTGTCTCCTTATCAGATGTCTGGACTGTTACAGAGTTAAAAACAACAGCATCTAGTAATTGTCAGTATTCCGTTTGTGGGAGGTGTATCTTCAAAGTTTAGCTTGGTTATTTTGAGAAGTCATACAGTGTGATGATCAGAGGATATTCAGCAGAAGGGGAAATGTATGTCTGATGTAGAAACAGAAAAATCAAGTTCTCAACCTCATGCTCAAATGCCACATTGCATTTGTGATTCACATTGGTGGTATTTCTGGGGAAGTGTTTTGGAAGTGTTAGATATCTTTTGATTCTCCAAATGGAATCTAATTTGAGAAAAACGCCTTAGTGCATCATATGATAGGCCAGGTTGTGCAAGTTGCAGTGTCCAAGGCTAAGTAATGGATCCTGTGATGCATTTCCAAAGCTTTCCAGTTTCCAGTGAATATGTTTGAGCAACATGTCTTAAGTGATGGCATTATTTGAATCTCTCTGTCAGCTGGTTTGTCAGATATGGAAGCATTTAATGAATGTAGCTATATATAGCGTGTAAAAAGAGGGATTTTATACCATTCCCTGTCAAAAAATCTTTCTCTTGTTGCAGTCACTGACAGGTTTACCTTTGTGTCATAAATTTACTTAAAACTTCAGCTGTGTTACTCCTGATTCAGACTGATGGAAATCAAGTCAGAGTAATGCCTATATGTTTTTTATCTAAGTATTTCCTTAACATTTGTTATGGTTAAGTGCTGACAGTTTGCTAAATGTTGTACAGGATCCAAAGGAAGTCGTGCTTGTCTTTAAGAGCTCATACATTCAAGTCCTCATCATGTTTACCCTTACTTGTGAAAGAAATCCTTACTTTTAGAAAGAATTTCCTTAGGGAAGAGGAGAGTGCAGCCATATAAAGGAGGATTTCCCACTAGGAGCTAGGATCTGATAGTCCAAAATTAATCTGTGGTAAAGTTTAAGTACCTGTTTTTAGAATCTAGAAATGTCTTATACAAAACATACTGAGCAAAAATGCTGCTAGCATCTCAGTTTTTCATGGAAAGCACAACATTGGAAATACATTAAGGGGAGGCAGATTTTTGTTTTGGAATTGCTATCCTCTTTCAAAGGGAGAGAGAGAGAGGGGGAATGGAGGAATGGGAGAGAATGAGAGAACCTGATGCCAAGACTGTAGTATAAATCTGTGCTATTAATGGCTTTGGTATACCAGTTTCATGGGAGTTATTTTGATAATCCAGTATTGTGAGAATCTGAAACAACCTCATTCCAGAGGCAGTGTTGTCAGATTTCTATTTCTGGTACTTTTCATGGTCGTAGTGTTAACAGATGTGATGTTACTTTAAAAAGTGTGAACTTAACATGGTAGAGTAGGACTGAAGTTATTCCCCCTTGGCACTTGATATTATATTTTTTAGTGTTTTATAAATGCTTCAGATGCAGAATGTGTGTACTGGTCACAGCTATGAGTTGTAGGATGTAAATTTGTTTCACTGAGGTCAAGGTATGCTCTGACTCTTGGATATTGCTGAAGCACTGCAAATTTGATGAAAAAGAGAAATAGAAAAGACAAGGTGTCGTTGTCAAGATTATTTTCTTTCTCACTCTTCTTTTTCTCCTCTTTGTTTTTCTTTGAGTCTTTTTTTTTTTTGTCTCTTTTTTTTTCTTACTCCAGCAGCTACAGGAAAAATCCTTGAAAACATGGATCTAAAGTGACTTAGAAATAAAACCAATAAGAACGTCGAATTTAAACCTATTACTTTTTTTTTACCTTAAAGCTGGTCAAAGTTATTTTATGGGCCCAGTCTGAAAGGCTGGAGGAGTTTGGCAGCTGCACGACATTTACAGATGAGCATAAGTGGGACTAGTTTTTGTTACCTGTGTTGAAAGCCTAGTTGAGCTCAAAGTCATTCATTGGGATTTTCTAAATGCTGCTAGTAATGCCTAGTTTTCTGAAGTGTGAAATTTAAAAAACTTGTTTCACTGTTTGTTTGCTTCATGCTTACTTAAATACCAGTGGAGATACCTAGGCCAATCAGTTTAACATTCTAGTTCTCATGAAATACACCAGATTTTGATATGCTTGAATTGTAAATGAATTCAGATGAAATAAGAGGAAAAGTTTCCAAAAGCAAAATATTTTACCTTAAAAAAAATATATATGTTCTTGTGGCCATGAAACTTCTAAAAAACTGTAAAAAAATTACTTCTGAAGATGCCACTCTAATAGTCATCATTTACTGTGGTCATTCTTACTTGGAATGTGTTTTCTCAGGTGCTGCACTTCTAATTGTATCATAATTGATGGATGGATGTTCAACATATAATAGTCGTTGGCAGAAGTCCCAGTTGAGACTGGTTTAACTGGTGTAGTGCATACTGACTCAGAGTATGATGACTATATTGTAATCATATCTGAATGCCATGGGCAAGGATGTTCAGAATCAAATTTTTATAGCTATAGAATCAGAAAAATCTGTTGGGGAGGAGAAGTGGTGGGGTTTTGTCTTCAGGGTATTTCTGACAACTTTAATGAAAGCCTTTGGTTAGCTGGTGTTGCTGTCAGACCTCGTTACACAACACTGCTGGCGCCTGTCGGAGGTGAGGTCTGAAGATGAATTAATATACAAGCTACATGTTACTCATTCTCTAGCAGAGGTCACTGGTAAGAGGATCCTGCATTACTGTGCTATTGGCAGCACACATTTTAATTCGGAAATAAAATGGAGGTGTAGTTCTTGGGAGGCTTTTCCTTGGTGTGTGTGGTTGTGAGGCTGCCTCCCTCGTGCGCTGCTTGTTGACTTTTCCGGGTAGAGGATAATCACTAGATCATTTGTTCTGGAGGAGTACTGTCATTTAATGTGATTGTAATTAGGCAAGAACTAGGTTGACTCTGAGCCACCAAATTGCCCTAGTGTCTATTTTTTAACTTGGAGTGAGCACTTCTAGGCACCCTCTGGATCATCTCACATAGCTCTTTAGGGTTTAAATAGCAACCACATCTAGTTAAAGCAAATAATGGAAAAAGTTGGTGTTCCATCCACTCTTGTTACTGACAGTTACCAAGATCCAGGAAACAGGTATTTGCACTTATATTTATTTATCTGTGGTTTTGGCTTAACAGAGCAGTAAGGCTGAAATGGCCTTTTTGTTAAACATACTGACTTTGGGATGCTTCTGCCATTTTGCATCAGAATAATTTGAGACTTCTCATTCTGAATGTGGGGTTTCTGTTGTTGTTCTAATTGGTTTTTTTTTTCTTGCTCTCTTGTTTACTGGCTCGTGCAGGGCATGTGGCATCATGATTCCTAATCCTAATTCTCCTGCTGACTGCTGATAGAGTTTTGAATAAGTTGCTTCATAGTTTTGTACTTCAGTTTGCTTTCAGAGCACCTTATAGTGGTGATACAAGTGATTTTAGCTGTTACTTTGCACTGAGACTCTGGATTAAAAAATGGTATATACTTTAATAATGACAAAGGAAAAGGATTGCCAACTGGTTGTTTTGATTTCATGGATTAAAGATGTACTTTAGCTTGTTCAAATTTGTAGACTTTGGGCTATTCACTGCTAATCTTGTTTCTTCACTTTATTGTTGTTGGATCATCAGTGATTGCAAACAGGTGGAAATGTTGTATAAACAAGGCTGTGAGACTTGAAACTGTTCATCTGTTTGGGTGGCTATATTTAAATTCACTTCAAAATGATCAGTTCATTGAGGTGGAAAATTAGAACAAATCTTAACCAGTCTGAAAGTGCTCTTTTCATCAGACATGTTTGCACAGGCGGTGTGTGGTGTTTTCACGTACGGGGTAGCTCTGGAGGCTCTGCTGGCCTTGGTCTGTCCTCGTGTGCCCGAGCAGCCTCCTTGGACCTGTGTGGTGGCATGTGTGTGACAGAGGGCAGCGTGTGGCTCTCTCCGGTTTGTTTTAGTGCTTTAGACATTGGAGGAGGGAGAGGGAGTGTCAAGTCTGCAGAATGGGTGAGCTTATAAAAAAGCTCTCCACTTGCCAAATTAATAATAAAGAAATTACATTGTAAATGTCCCATGATCCTTAGCTTTAATGGTTTCAGGGAGCAGACGAGTGTTATTTTGGGATGGAATCCATATGTGAGCTTCTTGGCACTTTGCTGTTGCCTGGGAAGAAAACCCAAACAATGAAAACAGAAATGGCCAAGGCTATCTCTTTGCATCTGATTCCTGCTGAATTTCAGGGGGAAGTGCTCACAGTTTTGTTTCTGGATACAGCCTCATCATGCTTTGAAGTTCCAGTCATTACTGGATTTTCCAGTTTTACGTCACTAGAATTATGTGCAAGGACAGTTAGACTTGTGAAATTATGGGGCATTGTGTTGGAAATGTTACTAGAAGTGGCCAGGAAATTTTTATGCCCTTCTTTTGTTTCCAGTATGATACTGCTTCATCCCCTAAAGTTATCTCAAGACTAAATACTATCCCTAAATACGAGTACAAATATTCAGAATATTCATCTTTGGTTGAAGAAGGAATAAAATATAACTCTGAAAATCTAGAATTAAAAAATAGGACCAAAATGGTATGATAAAAAATAATATGTGGAATGGTGAATGCCTGCCTAAAGAGGCAGGACTTAGCAAAAGAACTATTTCATTGGTTTTAAAAATTTAAAGCAGTTTATTTCTTCTTTAAGGCAGCTACCAAAACATCCAACACATTTTGATAATATGGTAGTATCTTCTTTAGACTGCTTACATGCTTTGTGCCAGATAAATAAGGTCACTGGGGGAGTTCACTGCTGCTGGCGGAAGTCACCTGTGACCAGAACTTGTGTCATGCAGTGACACAAGTCCCCAAGCAGTCCCACATCTGGGGACTAGCTGGTCATACTGAGAACACTGAGTTGTCATAAAAGTAGAGGGATGTTTATTTCATTATTCGCCTTTTTAAAGAGGCCACGGGGAACTTGGGTGTGGGAGACTATTAAAAGCTAATCCATTTAGTTCTCATTATTTCTTTTTAATTCTTCTAGCTTATTAAAACGTGGAAGTTGTCCGTAAAGCGAAGATTAACCAAAGTTCCTAAACCCTGAGTAAGGGGGAATCTGAGCCTTCTGGCTAGTTAGTCCCTGTTTTGTGGTTGGCTCAAGCCCAGCTGTCCACCACAGGCTTTTTTAAATACACATGTAGGTCATGCTTAGCCAGCTCCCACTGTATTTGCTGTTCCACTCAGCTCTGTTGCAATTTTCTTTGAATTTAATTTCCAGCAAAACATACTGCCCAGAAAAATGCTAATTGCTGCAAAGTATTTCTAGATACATTTGGAAAATTATTATTAAGTGCTCTGTTCCAGAAACCTTGCCTCACATTGTTCATTTTCATTTTCTCGCTGTGAGGAATTGTGAGCCGTGTGCCAAGTTCCTCCTTAATTGTAAAGTTCTGTGCATTTTGTTTATTTTGTTGGTCAAAGTACAAGACTATTATACATGCAAAATTCATTCAGGGCACACAGTTCTTTAGAGATTTTGCACAAATAAAATAAAAACATTTCTCCCTCTCTGCGTTTGCTCCTCTTCAGTGTTACTTGAGAACAGTTGGGATTTAGGTTCCCGCTTCAGAATTGATTGACAAGAACAGTAACAAAACCAAGATCAGTTCTCCTGTAAAAATATAAAGGACTATGAATTGCAGAGTTGAGGCTGTCAGGGCTCTGTGACTCTCCTTATGCATGCTCAGCAGTTCCTTCTTCCTTGCAATACAACACATTTTTCTCTTACCCAGCACAATTCATAGAGCTCAAAAAGAAAATAAATACTGTCTTCACTGAGAGCCTTCTGCTGTGGCCAGCCTGCAGGGTTTAATCTTTGAGGAAGAACTCATTAGAGAGGAAACTTCAAGGTTTCCCTAAAACAGCTCCTCAAGTCCAGTTTTCCAAAGGTGTGGATCTGTGCCAGGCGAAGCCACCCCAAGTCCAGGTGCTGCTCCCCCAGTCCCAGCTGTGCTCAGGGAGCCCATGGAGCTGGAATTTGGTCCCTCAAATGCCTTCCCCACATGCTCCACACCTCGTGTTGCTTCAGCCACTCTGCACAGGGAGTCCAAAACGCAGGAGGCTCACCGGAATATTCCTCAGAGCAGAAATGTAAAGCTTGGGTTTTCATCAGGAGGAAAGGATGAAGGCAAGAGAAAGGCAGTGTCCTGTTTGAGGAGATGCTCTGGGTGCAGACAGGTGTGGAGCTGGGTTTAGGCAATACCCACCTCTGCCTCTCAGCACAAGGAATGCAGAGGGTGTTCTCATGCTGTGCCTACCGTTTGTTTTGTCTTACTGCCCAGTGCTGTTAAGTCTTTAGATCAGCTTAAATTTTAACTCCAGTGCTCCCAGTTAAAGTGACTATTTTCTGAATGGAAAAAAACAAATTCAGGGGAAGGGAGAGTGTGATTTCTTCTGATTCTGGCAAGTGGAGAAATTATTCTACATTAAAACTTGCTTGCCTGAAAATGTTAGATAATTTTAATTTTCCTCTTATTTTGACATTATTTCTCCTGTTTGTAGTCTGGAAGCTTCTTTGATTTTTGTTCATCTGGATGAGCTGTAAAAAACTTGTTATTTCATCCTTTCCTTTCAAGACTAGAGGATCTTTTCCCTCAGGTGGTTGAGGTTCTTTGGGCCCTCAGGTTGCTCTTGCTTCATAGTCATTAAAAACAACTCTTGTAATTTCTCTTAGCATTTCTTCTGAGGAGATATTACCTCTTTGTAGCCAACAGACACAACATCAGGTTGGATGGGGCTTGGAGCAACCTGATCTGGTGGAAGGTGTCCCTGCCCATGGCAGGGGCTTGTAATGTGGTGATCTTTAAGGTCCCTTCCAACCCAAACTATTGTGTGATTCTATGATTTGATCGATATTCTTGTAGCAGGCCGAGTGTACCATCAGTTAGGATTTAACAACAGCTTTGGAATGGGCAAAGTCTGCAGCTTCTAAGAAGCACCTGGCTCTTCTCAGAAACTGTGCTAGAGATTCAATCTCTGCTTTTGATTTCAGTTTCTAGTACACTGCAGATATTTACTACTTTGAGTAAAACGCTGAATTAAGATGGTCAGTTTCTGGGAGTAAATATTTCTAAGTACCTACTTAGTCCCTTGTGTCTAGGGGAGACTGTTCATGGGAGACTTCTTTATGAGGATTTAAAGTTGAGGTCCTGAGTGCCTACAAAATAAACCAGTATCTCTCTGGGCCTTCACAAGAGAAGTGAAATTGGTTCCTTTTTTTTTTTTTTTTACCACTGTTTAGTCTGCATTTAATCTGCCAAGGCATATGCAAGTTTAAATTGTATAAAGTGTTCTCATTTCCTGTCCTGAACATGTTGTGTAATAGCCTTCTTTAGCTTTTTTAAATATTTGCTCTGTCTCACTGCAGCACTGGTGGGTGAAGTAATTACCACATCAGATCAGTTGGTAGGATGCCTTGAAATCTGCCAGGTTGGGATGTGATTAGACCCTGCCAGAGCAGTTTGTAGGTCATAGGCAGTAAGTGCAAATTGGTGGAGAAAAGAGACATCTTCACCAGCTGTTACCAAAGGGTGCTGCTATGGTAATTCTCATGTTGCAGTCAAAAGACGTATTTTGGAACAAAAATATACTAATGGGTGCTATTTGTTTTGTTGTTCAGAAAACTTATCTAGATCTCCAGTATCAAGGTATGCTGGTTTTGGGTTCAATTTGTAAATACTACAAAAGCAAAGGATGACAATCTGTCAGAGGTTTAGAGATCTTTCCACGGTTTTTGGTCAGTTTGGTGTCATCATCACATAAACATAAGCAGGCTGGACTGGAACAGATCTCTTTGGTCGCAGCTCCCTTGTTTCTGCCTTTCACAGGCACTGTCATATTACCCTTTCTAAGTGCGTTCAACTGTGTCTTAGTACTTGGGGTTTTTGTCCCCATTTGGGAAACTTACCAAATGTTGCAATTCTGAAATGATCTGTGGAGCGTCTTTAAATTTCCCTTCTTACTCCTATCCTGCTCAGACAGTCAAAAAACTGTGCTGGAGAGATTAAGCTAAAGGCAAGGGCAGAACTGGACTCTGCAGGTTAGACAAAAAATGTTGCTGGTGTCTCCCAGAGGTATGTTATTGCTTCTTAAAGCTCTGCATTCTCAAAAACAAGCTGCACAAACATGAGATCAGAAATTATGTGCTTGAATTAGCTAATAAATAATGTTTCCTGGCAGCAGCAGCCTCACGTAATCATATGCATTATACAGAGTATCAGACTGTATTTAGTACCAAATAGCGCTTCACAGTGGTGTCTTGTACATCAGAGCTGTCTCGACTTTAAAAGACAAACAAAGATTCAAACTGCAGATTCAGATAATTTGCTCCACCTACTCAAAAGCCGGCTATTTCAGGAGAGAATTTTAGTGAGTTACGAGCCCATCTCGTATTTCCAAAAGGCATTTCTTTATCAGTTTCCAGTGTTCATCCCATCACTTTGTCTTAAGTAATACATAAATCTATCAGAAAAGAGCGTCATCTACAACCTCCAAGGCCCCTTAGTGACAAGCCCCATTGTCAAAGGCAGGCACTTTGCCAGGAAACAGTGACTCCCAGAGAGAGTCTGCAAGGTTAGGGGGAAAGTATACTATTGCCAGAGAAACTGTATTCCAAGTGGATTTGTGTGGAACAACAACAATATCCAGTGACTGGTTAAATTAGCCACAGATGTGTTTTCTAGAACACTGTCCAAGAAGATATACAGTACTTTAAGGCTTGGTTCAGACAATGATCTTCTGAAGTCAAATCAGATCCAAGCAAAATTGCATGGGTACCAGGGAAGCTTTAAAGGAATTCTGTAATATGATTCAGACAAGTAGATGAATCAGACTGCTGCGAGCTGAACAAGGAGCACGTCGGTGAGAGATGAGGTAAGAGGACAGCGCAACAGCCTGGTGAGAGCAGTTTGCTGTTAAAATCCGGGCTGTGGCCGACTGACAGGGCCGGAGGAGCGGGCGCGCGATGCCGGCCACCTGCCCGGAGCGTGTGTGTGGAGCAGGATCTCCCGGTGGCTCCTTCCAGCCTTTCCGAACGTACGAGAGCTCGGCTCTGCACTTGGCGTCTCCATTGTGTCTCGCTGTCCCTGCACTGCGCCTCTGATCCGGCAGCGCTGCCAATTCCGTGTCCTATGAGGATAATTACTGCACTGAGGGCAGTGCACTTATTAAATATTTGGAGAATTTTCACATGCCAAAATCAGAGTACAAGTGAAGGCTCTGGGACTTTTCTCATACGGGAGAATTTTGTCTTGGCATCACAGCTTGAGCAGTGCATGGGATTTCGGTCTGAGATGGGTGTTGAAAAGCTTGGCTTCCCTCCCACAGACAAGTTCTGACTCTCATTTTTAAAGTTCAGATAAGGCAGTCAGTGAAGAGAAGTCCTGTTGAATCTGCTTTATGCTTTAAAGTTCTGAGGAAACAAGCAGCTTAGTTACTGTCGTAGTTGGAACAGGAAGCAAGAAAAGCTTTTGTTGTATTCTCTGACCTATTTCTTTACCATGTCATTTACTAGAACTAAATTGGTTATCATGTATTAATGTTGTCATCTAAAAGGGCCTGGAAGTATTCAGCCTAGATTCTCTCTGTAATAAGCATTAATGGTAAAAGTGGAATTTACAAAATAGCAGTTGGCAAGTTTCAGAGGAGTTATAAATAAAAAGAAAAATTTTCACAATAGAAATGGCATATCTTGTGTATGAAAATTTTTCTCAGTTGCTCATTTTCAGAGCTTTATTAAATGTTTTTAATGGTATTGGTGAAAATGTGAAAATGGACTGTTTGGGTTTGCTCTGAATTTCCAGATATAGTTTCAAAGAGGAGTAAAGTGTATTTTTTCACAGAAATATTACTGTGTTTTCTTTTCCTCGTGACCTCTTAGTAATCATTTGTTTTAGTGAAGCGAATTATATTGCTTTGCATCTACTGCTTCCAGTTTCATGTCCTTTGAGGTCTGAATTCTGCTTCAGGAGATTTTGCACTTCTATTCTTAGGAATTTTTGCAGGTCACATGCAAGGCCGTGTGTGTGTGTGCATGCATGTGTGTATGTCTTTGGACAGCATACCAATAATTAGAATAACTCTGCAAAGTCATGGCTTTGCTTCAGGAGAACTCGCAAAAAATGAGACTTGCCTCTGTTTTCAGGTATGTTTGCTGATTTTGATCTATGAAAGCCAGACATCCTGACAGTGGCAGAATATGTTTGTTCTAAAATGTGAATATTTTGAAAATGCCCATACCTATGGTGATATTTCTTTTCTCTTTTCAGGGTCTTTGTAAACAGAAGTTTAGCCATGGAAAAGATAAAGTGCTTCGGATTTGATATGGACTATACACTTGCTGGTGAGTATTTTCTTAATTTTTTTGAACACTGACTTAGTTTGAGATATTGCTTTTTGCTGAGTGAAAAGCAGCAAAAAGCTGATTGGGTTACTCCAGTTAACAGGTGCTTCATCTATTAGTAAATGTATTTTTCACTATTCTTTGCACTTTCATTTTAGGGGTTTCCCTTAAATTTGTTATCTGCAAGCTGTATTTGGTCACAAGCCATGTTAATGTAGTACAGTTTCAAGTGATTATGGGTGTCAAGAAAACCAAAGCTTTAATAAGTCTGATTGCTTCCTTAGATTCCACTGTATTTTGACAATGGCCCTTGTTCCTGCTTGGCTTTGAATAAGAAGGTGATTTCTTTAATCCTTTGTGGCAGGCTACACCTTTGGCCAGCAGGTTCTCCTGTGTCCTGGGAGGGTCATTTTTGAATAGGTTTTCCTCTTTCCCCTTCCTGGGTTAGCCACATCAGTGTCTCATTCCAAGAAGTGGCGTGGCAGGGGGTGTGCCTTGTGTCAGCTGAACGAGTTAATTTGGAAAGCTTTGCCCATTCTTTATGACAGATAAGCTTTGGGAGGTTGCATGAGATCTTTTGGTTTCATGAAATTATTTGCATGACTTCTCCATCTTTAGATACTCAATAGGCAAGTTCCCTGAGACTTTTGATGAGAGGAAATAAAACTACCATTTTCCTTATAGTCAGACTTTCATGTTATGTATTTTAGGAAAGGAAAAGATAAAAAGCTCACTTCCACTTTCCTAGGTTATAGTGTCACACAGGCTGTAGCTGAAGATGTCATGTGCAATCCTGCCTTCTTTCTCATTATCACTTCCAAGGCTATGAATAAAAAGTTCCTATCACCAGTAATATTTCAGTTTGGAGTTGTTGTGTATATGAACTGAGAAAATGTGAGGTAGAGTGTCAGGGTCACCTAATAATAGGTTAATGCAGTATGTCAGCTATGGTCATCTGGTTACTGTGTACTGAGAAGGAATGAAAGATGAGTAATGTGGCTGGGGACAGTGTGAGGGTCAGAGCTGGGGTCAGAGGCTAAGTGAAGGGCAGGAAGGTTTCCATAGGCTCATAGTTCAGTTGCAAGGAGCAGTTTTGGAGACTGTGGCAGGTAATTGCAGTTTAGATTTAGATCAGTTCCTTGTGTTCTTCTATCCACGAGGAAGTAGTTAATATGAAAGGTTTGGTTGTTCAACACCTTATGTATACAGCTGTTTAAAGTTCTTGCCACTTTTTAAGTCATGAAGTATATAGTTGTTAATCTGTGCTGGATATGACTGCAGGCACGTGCTTTCTGTTTGTGTTTCCCAGCTGTGACAGTCTTGTGGCAGTGCTTTTAAGGAGTGCCTGAAAAACACTTGTTCAAAAATAAATGCTTTAAAAAAAAAAAAGAAAATAAAAGAAAAAGTTGTGGGTTTCACTTCAGTAACAGAAAAACAACTTCTGTGCCTTTTGCAAAGGAAGTGGCAGCACTTCCCAAGGACCCAGGTGATCCCAGTGGGGCTGGTGTGGAGCATGAAGTTTGTTGTTAAATTTTCATCCTGACAGAAGGAGAGCTTCAGGCCTGTCCTCACTTACCTGACTCTTCATTTTACTCAAATGTTGCTTGTTCCCGTAAACACAGAGCAAATGTGTTGTTATCCACAAAATGATGCTTAGTTTGATGAAAGGAAAAAAATGTGGATGTTTCAAGCATCCTAAAGCAGTACCAGGGACAAAAACCTGGTGCTTCCAAGGCTGGAAGATCACAGTGCTCCAGCTGAGCAGGCAAAGTCAGTGCATTCAGGGGAGTTGAGTGACAGGGTGTGAGGCAGAAAAAGAAATGGGATGTGGTCTGAGCAGAAAACTGGAAATCTGGACCCCTCTGGGGTAAACTGCTGTCTGGTGACTTCTTCCATGGTACAACAGAGATAATAGTTGCAGATCATTTTACTAGAAGTTGTGAGAATGTAATTAGGTTGGAAAGCCTTTTGCAGATGAAAAACATCATGACTGGTAAGTACAGTTTCCCTTTTTTCCACTCAAACTGGAAATTAACATATGAAATTACCTATTTCTTTTCTTATGTCTCAGAGTCATCCTTTCCTCTGTGTGGGCTTTTATTATCTGACCATTATTTGCTATTTATAGCTTGCATACAAGAAAAAAATACTTATTCACTGCAGGGGCTTTAAAGAGTGCAGTGTTAAAATGTGATTACAATTATAATAAATTAATTGGAAATGATAATGAAGAAGTGGGACAAGTGTAGTATTACAGTAATATGCTGTAGTTAGTGCATTCATTAGACCCTGTTGTGTTTGCTGACTGGTCTCGTTATCCTTTATCCACTCTTTCACATGGACATGCTACTTGTCTTGATTAAAAGAAGAAAAAAAGAAACAATGTAAAAACCCAGTTTATGTGTAATTTAACATCTGGAAATGGTATCTGCATACCAGATGGCGCATGCTGAGCAGAAGCCTTTTGGACACCATTCAAAACACGTAAATAGGCCAAGGAAAAGAACAGAAGCATCTCCAGTGTCATTAGCTCCTCATCTAGTTTTCTGCATTTGTACTTTCAAACATTGCTAGGCCACTTTTCTGTAAAGTTTTTTAAAATATCCCAAGCACAATCTTCTTATTTAACAACTGAAGGCAGGCGGAGTCACTGACCCTGCCAAAATCTATGTGTGATGTCCCCTTCTGTTGTGAACTTCCACATCAGAAATAGACTGATGAAGTCATACATTTGAGATCTCAGAACAATGATTATTTTGATACACATTGAATTACCTGTCTTGTAAAGAAGTACTCCTGTCTCTTGTCTCTCGTTCTTCTTTCCAAATCAATGACCACTGGTAGCACCAAAATTCTTTCTTAGGAGGTGGTTCAGAACCAGAGAAGTCAGAATCATTTTGTGTATTTTGAACTGTAGAAGCTTGAGACAGTTGTATTCTTGTACCTTATGAATTTAAGGACACAGACCTACTTACAATAACCATCTTTTCTGTCTAGAATAATCTAATTTTGGTAGGGACGTGGCATTTCCATTTTGAAGTCTATAGTAACAGCTACCATGCACACGCTGCAGTGATCGTGTTCTACTACCAGCATGTCTGAGAATGTCAGCTTGCCAGCTGAGAGCAGTTTTAGTGTTATCATGTTACATTGCACATAAAGTACAATTTCATGTGTTATTTTATAGAGAAGCATTTCTTAGAGTTATTAAATTAAAGAACCACTTAACTCAGAATTTAAAATAATTCAAGGCTGTCTGATACAGCATTTCCACAGTGGTTTTGTTCACTTTCAAGCCAAAATTAAGTTAAACTTTGAATTTTTGTAAATAACTCCTGTGTTCCCTGATTGTGCTTCTCTTTTTCCTTGCATAGGGTTGAGAAATACTGTTAATGGTTGGGTTGGGGAAACAAAGTCTTTTTGTGTTGAAGAGCCTGAAGGTTTTAGCTTTTTCTTCTTAGAAATGATGGACCTTAAATAGCTGAATTTGTAATCACTGTGATTACATCTAGAATTCATTTTGACTGCTGGGAAAATAAAATGAAAGCAAATTGAAGTAACTCTCATAGGTTTTAGATTTCTTGTTTCCCCATAAAGAATTGTTGTTGTATTCTCATGGGGTGAAGATCTCTTACGTGTATGGAAACTCCCAAATCTCCCTAGGTTAATGTTCTGGATACTCTAATACTAGAGGCTCTGAAATCTATGTTATGTTTGAAACTGGCTGGCCCCTTCCTATTCAATCTGTTTGGGAATCATATTTAGTACATAAAATAATGCTTTTTTAAAGCTAGGTGTTACTGGGAGGCAAGTGGAAGGAGCAGGAAGAACAGCAGGGTTTGACTGTGGTTTGTGTGCTTGGTTAAGTAGTTGCTGTTTAAAGTTTGCAGCAACAAACAAGTCACGAAGCAAGCTGGAGTCATCAGCTATTTCAGCTCTTGCTGTTGGTGGAGGTTAAGACAAGTTTCTGTGATGTTATGCAGCCCTTCATTCCCTGCCTCTGACCTTGCTGCCTGCCAGCCTGGGAGCAAGGCCCTGCCACTTCCCTACGGTGCCCTTGCTCCTTGGGAAGCCACAGCGTTACACCCAGGGCTGAATTTGCTGTCAGAGCAGAACTGAGAATTATTGAACGATTCCTGTTTAAATTGCAGAGCTTGAAGGTCCTTTCATAGTTATTTTTTGTGTGCTAAATAATAGTTTCATTTATTATCTGAATGATTCATCTCTGCTTATTCAGCCAGCCAGAAGATCAACAGTCACTAACAATTCTGGTCTGCCTGCCTTTTTTCACCAGTACTGTCAAAACTGCCTGTGCTTTGGTAAAGGAAAATGCTGCATGCAATCCAAAAGATTCACAGCCTTCTCTGTGTTGTGTTTACTGCTAAGTGCAGAAAATAAAATAGAGGTATGTGAGTGGAGAGTCTTCACTGTGACACTCACCTGAGCCTCAGGAGTTGGTGACACCCATTGGAAATGCAGCAGAGAGAGACTGGTTTCGCACAGCATTTTATTTGGCTGCTTCCTACTCAGTGTGAGCTACACTTAATTATTAGATTTGGATCCAAATGATGCAGGAGGCCTTGGCATTACCAGCTCTTAAATGGGACAGGCTGCACAATGAGGTGATGGATAGATGTCCCTTGACAGGAGCAGAGCTAAAGCAGTGGGGTTCCCAAACTGGCTGTAATTTCATGCTGGGCCATTGGCAGATGGAGAAGGATAGTAAGAATTACAAACTCAATTGTGCTTGAAAAGATTCCTCTGTGACTACTCTTCTTCAAAAGTTACGGCCTTGTTGAAAGTTTTATCTTCTATCTCTGAAGTAGATAAGAGGTAATATCAGTAGACAGGATGCTTTCATTTGGAATGCTTTTCCTGTGCTTAATTCATTGCTGCTTCTGTATTCTCCAGAAATGGGTAATAAAATTATCATTGGCTGCTGACAACTGCTTCAGTAAAAAAGGGGGGTTGAAATGAGGCTTGGAAAATACTGGTTTTATTGTGTGCAAATGTGATTAATGCAGCACAGTCTGACTGGAATATAGCTTGTGTCCTGGAAACATTGCCAATTTAATGCCAAGGTTTGGTGCACTGCAAAGATTTTATTGCAAAACTGCTTATGCTTTCAGCTTGTAGCATTTCCCTTCTCATCACATGGGAAAGACAGCTTTAGTGTTTCCCAACTTAATCCAAAGTGCAACATGCATAAACAGGTTTTGCTCCTTCCTCAGGCAGGTGTTCGTGTCAAAGCCATCCTTGCAATTTGGAAGGGAAAAATTTTTCACACCCTCATCTTGTTTTTGAAATGCTTTTCTTTACCTGTTGACTCTGGAAAAGATACACTCAGCCAGAAGGTAGAATTGGATTGTTGCTGCATGTGATCTGGGAGAAAAGGTGACAGCAGAATTGAGAGCTGGTTCTTCAGTCCATCTACTGTTTTTACTGTAGCTGAGTCTGTCGGGTTCCTGTGTTTCAATTTGCACAACTGAGAAATGGGACTAATGAATTTGTACCTTGTATGAAAAAAATCCTGGATTGCACAAATGAAAACCAAATTATAAGTGTGGGAGTTTTATACATGAAAGGTTGTACTGAATACTTAAAACTACTGAGCTTGTAATGTAAACAATTACAACGTATCTGCATGTCAGTTCAGGCGCTGTTATTGTCTATTTGTTTGTGCTGAGCTCCAATGCAAACGTTCTCATGGGGCTCTCCTGCTTAGGTTAAAGGTTTGCCTGTAGTTTCATCATGATGTAAGGACTACAGCCTTTCAGGCTGTTTTGGGGAGATACTAAGCAGTCTTGCTTCTTCCGCAGTTTGCTGGATAACGCAATTCTTTGTGTCATACAGAAATAATGTGGTGGCTCGAGAAAGGACTTGGTAGATGTGCAGGAGAAGCCTTCCAACTCTCCTAGCCAGGACCGGGAGATGCCCTGACTGTTGCACATCTGCTGTCTGCCTTTTCACATTTGCACATTGCCAGTTCGACAGGTGCAGATTTTGCAGATTTCAGAGCCTGGTTTAGCCACTGATGCTTTAAAGCTAAAGGCAGATGGAGAAGCCAAATTATTCCGAGTATGCTTTGAGCTGGATGTCTTTTCAAATACCAGCGCTGTGGTTATTGTCCGTGCTCTCTTTGTGTTGCTGCTCTTCAGAGCCTGACCATTTAAAGCTGTGTAATGAGCAAACGAGGTCTGGAACTGTGGGATCTCACATGCTGGCGTTGGGAATGAGGAGTGGAGAAAGCATGTGTTGCTTGCTCTGTCCCAGTAAATCACTGACTGACAAACTGCTAATCTGCTGTCTGTGGAGTCTTGGAAGAATCAGAGTGATAAACAGAAGCTGCTGAAAGAACGGCTCTTCACAGTGTAAGGAAAGTTTCAAAAGCTGCTATATTCTGTTTTCTCGCTCTTAAAAAGCTGTTAGTGTACCGAGGAGAGTTCTGGTCTTGCCTGAGGATGAAAATAGGGAGGCATTTTTCAATCTAATCGTCCCCTTATCTAGTAATCTTAGTACCACAACAGAAGTACTATTAAGTTGCAAATACCCTTGTGATGACTCAAACAGCTTACTCTGTAGGAGGAACCAAAGCTGAGAGTACAGAAGGCTTTAACTCTGAGATCACGTGTGTGCCATTGCTTTGTGAATGCCTCATTTTAGCACACTACACAAAAACTTCTGTATGTGGCTTCTTGCCAGCATGGGCACTTGTGCTGTATCTGAGCCCAGGTGCACACTGTTAAACAAATGTGTAGCCTTGGAGGCTCACTCTCCTCAGTGAATATGGAGAAGAATAAGAAGCTGGATCTGTTTGGATGCTGATAAGCCAAAAAAATGCCTTAGATATATTGTATTAATGACTCCTATGCCTTTAAGTGATTTCCTTCTTATTTCTAGATGCTAGCAAATTATGTTTGAACCTGAAGCCCAAGCAACTATTTCTTCCCTGTTCGTAAGTCTTCATTGAAGAGCTAAGCCCGTATTTTGGCACAGTAGTTTGTTTCCATGGAAATGTGGGGATATTTCCAATATGGTATTATAACTCACAGTGGGCTGTATGTGAGAGAGGTAAATTGTGAAGGCCACTTATTAAGCACAAAAAGCATTCTCTAGTGTCAGGGAAACAGTAAAAATTCCGTGTAAAAGAACAGGTGACTCTGTAGTCATCTTTAAAATATTAATCCACTGCAAAGGAAAGTTATACCAACTATTAAAACAGACAAACTGAAGTTTCCTTGAAATGCAGAATCTGAGTTGCTTCTCTCAACATGCAAAATGTGACCTCAGTGCTGCTGTTCTTACCTCAAGCTATTCATTTTTATTCAGCAGAAGAAATCTTTGCAGCACTAAGCTCTGCTCTGCCAGCCTCTGAGGTATATTCAAACAGCCCAAATCTTTGTTACATCGAAGGCAAACAAACTGCAGCAGCAGAGAGCTAAAAATATCTGGAATTTACCAATGAGAGCATTAATAAGCCTACTTGGGGAAGAGTTAAAGCTGATGATACTTGACAACCCTTGTTTTTAATACAAGTAGAAACGCAGCACTAAAAACAACCTGAAGTGTAGACCCAGCAGTTCACAGCCAGGCTGTGCACACAGGGCTGTGTCAGTCCTTGGAGCAACAACAAACCCTGTCTTCACATACCCTCTTAGCATGCAGAGCGGGAGAAGGGGAGCTGATACAGTTCCAGGTTAGAGGTTTTAGAGCTAAAAGCTGTGCTGTGCACTTGGGGATGTTTGCAGGAGCATTAGAGGTAAGGAATTTTCCACTGCTCTTAGGCTGCAGTGGGTGCGTCGCTGCTTTATGGGCTCTGCTGCGGCCGGGGACTGCGGAGCCCTGGTGCTGCTCTGTAGGGGAGCGCTGGTTTCCTCCCAGAGCCTGTGTTTGGCATCGTCAGAAAAGGGTGCCGTGGAGCCACTGAAACTCACATCCGGAAGATTCAACCCTCTGATGATTAGTGGCCCTTGCCTTAGTTCCTGTTATCAGATTTACTGTCAAAAACATCTGTGGGCACAAAGGCGCTGTGCAAGATCTGGCTGCTCATGCAGAGCGGAGCAGCTTGTGTGTTGAGCATACAAAAGTATTCTGGGATGCACATGGAGGTTTTGTCAAGGTATCGTTGGCTGATCACTACAAATACATAATTTTAGTGGAGTAGAAAAGGCACATTAAATATCGAAATGTGCTTAAAAGCTAAGCTTTGTCTTACTGCACGGGTCACTTCTGTGTTCGAAAAGGTTTCTGTGGGTAAGTGAAAATTATACTCAATATGGCAGTAGTTTCTTCTCATTTAGACTGAAAAGTTAAAAATTCAAAGAAACAAAACAGTGTTGTTACCCATTTTGTTTGGTATTATGAAAAGTCAGTTTAAATATTGAAATGCAGTTTTGCTTTCCATAATACTGTGCATTTTTATTTATGGTTTAGTGCTTCAAATCAAACCCAAAGAGCCAAGACGACTGGAGTCTGTTCCTACTTGGTTTTCAACTCATTTTGACTGTAGACAAACCCTTTATGGTCACAGTTCAGCTGAGTTCATAAACAAATGACAAGTCAGAAGTTCAGCACGTTCCTAATTGAAAACATATGAGTTGTCCCATGGGTTTCATTTGGGATTTCTTGTGGTTGCAATCAGGCACGTTTACCGCTTTGTCAGTTTGTTTACAGGCACTGAGCTCCCAGGTCAGCACAGCACAAAGGTGCTTGACGCCACTGCCTGCGGGTAGGGCACGTGTTTACGTGGGCAAAGGTGACCCAGACCACTGCTGGACACACCAGAGCTTTAAATAGGAGTGTTTTTCCCTTCATATCCAGTGAGGATACTATGAAGTGAAATGCCTGCAGTGGCCATGCCAGGAGCTGAGGTAACACTCGATGTGTCTTTGGAAAGAGAGATGCAAGGCAAGGGGATCTATAGGTCTGTGCTCATCCCCATTCCTGGGATTGCCGAGCCAGATGAGTGTTTGTACAGAGGGTCCCACAGTACAGAGGCCTCTGCAGGGTTTCTAGTTCTCAGGGGAAAAAAAAATCCTCAGCCTCATTTCCAGTGCAAAGTGACAGCACCCTGCCAGGCTGTGCAAGCCAAGCGTGAGTCTGGGCTCCCATCAGAGCTGAGCAGTCTGACTTCTCTGTCAAAACTGAGGGTAGTTAACACCCAGGTGTGAAACTTAAACATGACATTTCAGATTCCTTCCTGAGTAAGTAATGAATTATTTTAACATGGGGAGCAGCATAGCTTGAAAAACGTTAGCATTTCCCTTTTGTTATGTTCCAGTGGCAGTGCCTGACAATACCTGCCTGATTAGAAAAGGCCCTGTAACACAGAAGCTGACGTCATTAGTAAGCTGGAGCAGAAATCCTCCTCTTTTCCACTTGTATGTTGAAAGTGGCATTGCTCTGTAACAAGTTTTGAAGATAAGATACCTTGAAAGGAGGATCAGTGTATAGAGATCAGATAGCATTCCTCACCACCTGGTTACTTCTGGGGATCCTCAGACCTCTGGCCCTACAGCTGAGACAGACATTCCCCACACTATGGCAGTATGTGAAATGCTTGCCCAACACTTAGTAGTACATTTAATTGGTATTGTTTCACTGAGGTTTGGTTTTTAATTAAGTCCAGTGTCCCAAACACCTCCAGGACTGGTCACTGGCTGGAGTTGCAGGTCAGGTGGTCAGAAGTGGCAGGGGATGAGTGTTTGGAGCTTGTGTGAGATAGCCAGTGGTGTGGTTGTCGTGGAGGGATGCCTGCCACCAACACAGTGTAGTGGACACTAAATGCCTGGCTTTGGGGCCATGTGCAGAGGAGATATTGACAGGATGGAGAGCTCTGGGGTTAGATCTATCCTGTTTTGGGACACTAGGATTTCATTAGATAGACATTGTTGAGGCAGGATACATAGACATTTGTACTGTTACAGGGGATGGGTTTGGAAAAGGGGATCTCAGTCCTCAAGGCTTTAACTAAGCAGTTTTTGTCAGCACAACACTGATACAAATCTATTCCTAATACCTACTTGAATTACTTATTTGTGGTGCAATTCAGAGCAGCATTTTGATCCTGTTCTATAAGTCAGGTTTGTGTAATTTCAGAAATGTATTTGTACAACTTAATTATGCATGTTGTGCCTGAGATATATAAATCTGGATACCAGCTCTCCACCTGCCCGTGTATGTCCCTAACTGCCTGATTTGCATGCCTTACTCACTGGAGAATAAGCAGCAACTGAAAAAACCTGGTTTTAGCTATTTTACTTTAATTTCTTCAAGACTTAACACAAAGTAGTTGGGCCACATTTCCTCTGCTTCAGAGAAAAACCTAAACCCTGTGCATTATCTGTCTACATTTTGGCTTACCTGTCTTTGTGTGACCTCTGGAGAACCCAGACAGAGGGTAACATTTCTGAAGATTGAGTATTTGTTAAAGCTTTTTGCAACCATTCTGGAGGAGGTCATCACCTCTAGTTTAAGAAATACTGATCTTATCTGGACACCTGGAAGTCAGCAGCACAGACAGTGCTCTCAGCACCTGCGCGGGGAAGGAGTCGAGACAGTGTGTGCCCAAGGGATCAGAGCAGGGATGCACCTCCTGCAGGAAGCAGCTGCTCCTGTGAAGTGCCCTGCCAGTGTGTGTTTGTTTTGGGAGGCATTGCAAGCACCTTTCCCTGGGCTGCTCTTGCCTTCCAGCTGGGAGGAAAGGCAGGTGAGGAATTGGCAGATGGAAGGATTGAAACTCCTTCAGGAGGTGGTAGGGTGTCATAAGACAGCAACAGATGGGGAAAAACTGGAGGAAGGCGTGAATGATAGTTCAGGTCATCATTTAGTGGTCCTGGCTCTGCCTCTCTGCCCGGAGGAGCTGCTCTTCCTGCAGGCATCTACTGTTGCAGCAACCTCCTGAGCTTGTTCTTCCTTTCCTAAACCAGGGTTCTGGCAAAGGGGAGCTGCTTTCTTGAAGCTGCCTGGGTGGTATGGGAAATCACTGTGTTGTCACTGTTCCCAATTCAGGGCTTTTACCAGCACCAAATCCCTAGTAATTGGAAATACAGTAGTAGGCAGGACTGACTTGCAGGTGTGCCGTTTGAGACAGCAAATACATCTCACAAATAGAGACAACTGAAGCAGTGCAAAAAGGGGTCATTATTTTAACTTCAACTCCTGCTTCTCTCCTAAGATCCAGGAGTACCTTGTAAGAAGTGTTGGCAAGCCCTGGAACAAACCATCAATGGGACGCTCCCCTGCCTGAATTTGTGTGTGTAGGAGAAACAAGGGAAGATATAGGCAGCCCCTAAAGGAAACCCTGCAGAGGCCTCTGTACTGTGGGACCCTCTTTCTCTTCCCCACAGCTTAAGCAGAGCCGTCACATGCACTTCAGCCTTCCCCAGCTACTCATTTTGAAACAAAACAGGCTTTAAACATTTGTTTTCAGAGAAGCCTTCCAGGAGGTCTTAATACTTCTGTGGGTCATTTTTGCAACATCATTCCAACCAGTTCAGCTTTGGATTTAGTGCAAATTGGATCTCAAAGATAATTCTTGATTACTCTGTGCATATCCGTAAGTTGCAAAATAGCTCTGGTGTTCTTCGTGTGCGTGCTTGCCAGCAAGAGCACTGCAGTGCAGCTCTGTGTGCAGGTTTGGTGCTGATTTATCCTGTGGTGCTTTGCCCATGAAAGCCCAAGCGAAAGCGTGTCCAAGTGTACATTTAAATGCAGACATGCACCACAGACTGACCTGGTGTGCAAGGCTCTCACTGGGAGCACCTTCAAGGTGTAGGGCAAAATTCTCTTCTCAGGTTCCCAGAGTAGCTCCTGACTCAGTCTCCCAAGTCTCCTGTGTTGACGCTTACAGGCATTTTATGGTGTGAAAGAAAGTGAGTGTCCTTAAAGGAGTAATTTATCACTGACTGAGGAATGGACCATAATGACAAAACCCCAAAAAGAGCACGAGATCTCTTCTTGAACCAGTTGCTCTGCGTCTGAGAGAAACACGAAGGGTTTGTGTCACTTGGGCAATGTGCTTCTGGCCTCTTCCTCCTAATTATCCCTGAGCTGATGATCTAAGACTGCTTTGTGGATACGAGGACAGAATTTTGCCTGCAGGATGCACGATTACCAGCTGTGCCTCTTCTATGGATCAGTTGTAAGTGTATTTGGAATAACTGCCAGGCCGGCTTCTGAGCTTACCAGAGGACAGAGCTCCAGCAGACACAGTCCCACATGGCACAGAGCTGTTGCAGTTTTAAAATCAGTCTGATTTTTTTCTTTAACAGGGGAGCCCAGTGTAACTCCGTCAAGCCTGGAGTGACACTCTGAATCTGCATCTGCCTCATGTGAGTTAAAATCCTGGCAGCAGCATTTTGCATAAGCTGGAGCCTCTGTAGAGAGCTTTTTTTTTTTTCTTTTTTTTTTTTTTCCTTTTTTTTTCTTTTTAAAATTTCTTTTCAGGAAGGCTCTAAAAGTGTATGTGTCTTGGCAGCAAAGGTAAACACAGCCACACAAATGCATGAGAATTGCATACCTTACTGCACAACCCCTGCTCATTCCAGACCAGCTTCCTTCCTAGCACGTCCTGTGTCAGTCTGGGACGCCTGCACTCACCACGTACCTGAAGGCTTGCAGTGTTCACTCCGGGGTACTGCTTTTTACCTTTTAATGGTGTATTGTTTAGCCAAGTGATGGTATTAAGGGGAAGCTGGAATGCTGTCAACTGGCTTCTGGTTTTTTTAAACTTTTAGTTGTTTTCTTTCCACCCTGGTTGCATAATCCATGAGCACTGGGTGCTGATTGCCCTGTGCTGCTGAAGCATTTGCCTGTGTTGAAACAGGACTATTAAAATAACAATTCATCTGGAGCTGGGGACTTGGCTTGGTGGCAGAGACATGGCCATCAAGCAGTAAGAAAAATAAATCAGAATAAATTGTAGCATGTGCTTTGGTTTTACTGTCATCCCATGTGTGTTGGACAAGGACGGTGTGAAAATGTGTTTGTGGCTCTGCCTCCTCCCCTGTCACAGAGTTGGGGCTACTTGAAGACTGGTTGGGACTGCTTCTCAGCTGGGTGAAAGAGCTGGGCATGGGAGACACTGCAGGGCAAATAGCTGAATTCATGATATCGCCATGACACACAAATTATCTCCATCAGAGATACCAGGATTCAGCAACCAGGTCTGAGAGACGGGGTATTCCAGCAGAGTTTAAAACCATGTTTTCATCATGCAATTGCAGAAGAAAGTGTTGATCTGTCCTCTCTACTCTGTTTCCTCATGGCTGCCTGAAGTAAACAAGATATGGGAGACAACAACCAGCCCTGAGTACAATATTGAAATTTTTTCATCTAGTAACACCTGTAAGTGGGGCATCTTCCCCAAATGTGCTGCCAGACTTGCAGTGATGTCAGCCTGTCCATACTTGATCTGAGGAGGTGGATGGTTTGTTTGCCTGGAGGAAGCTCCTGTTACTCAAAAAGGCTTATGAGAAATATCAGGGGGTTGTGGCTCATTCAGTTGATGTGGGCAGTGCTGTGGTGTAGGGTGCTGTCAGGGTGGGCTCAGGGAGCTCTCAGTCTCTTGCCAGCTGTGTGTCTAATTAAAGTTTATCTGGAGCAGTAAGTATGCTGCTAACTAGAGAACATTTATTGTCCCTTTCACGAGTCCAGTTTCCTATGTCTCTGTTTAGTTCATGTGTCAAGGAGAATGCTGTCATTTTCCAGGTATTATGGAGTAGTAGAAAAATAGAGATGGGATCTGAGGCATGAATGAGCTACTGGTTTAGTTTTATTCAAAGAAACATTGAGGAAGCAAAATCTAGGGCTTGAGATGGAAGGGGAATAACTGTCCCCCTAAAAGAAACATTTAGGTTAATCCTAATTAATCTTATGTACTGCCTCAGCAGAGACTTGGGATGAAGGCTGAGGTTGATACCTCTTCTTCAGCCTTTTTGCTAGTGGTGCTTCAGCTTGTTTCCTTACAGAGTCGAAAGGAGGTCTGTGGTGCTTTTTCTAAGACAAAGAGGCAAATACAGATGGAAATAGAGTGTGGGCATTTTGTCAGCAGCTGACCTCGTGTCCCACACAGCTGTTCCCTGGTGGAGTGTGTTAACGAGATACACAGATTGCTCATCAGAAAGCCCTCCAGTTTCCCTGGAAAGGCTCTGCTGGAGCTATTGATGAACCACTTCTGCTTGTCCAGAGGAGATGCCAGTGTGCTCCTTGAGATTCCTTGTGTCTGGACAGCATCGCCATGGCTGGTGAGTTCAGAAAGAGCAGGGTTTCCTCAGAGAAACGTTTGGTTTGGAAGTGATGTTTTATGGATTAAGTTGGTAACATGGTCAAATCCCCAGGAGGCTAAGAAGGAGGAGTGCAGCAGCTTCATGGACAGAGTAGGGGATTGGAGTCTGCTTCACATAATGGGGAGCTTTGCAGAGCTTTCACATTCTGAGAATATGTACAGGTGTATTTATAAGTGTTTTCCCTGGGAACTGCCTTTATTGTCCTGAATCAGAGGAACTCCTTGTTCCGGATGGTGCTCTGGGGTCACTCTCACAATTTTGTTCATCACCTAACTGCCTATTGCTCCCTCCAACTCTAGCTCACTCCCCAGAATTGCCTTGTCAGTCGCTGCTTTCTTCATTAGCTGTATTTTTTGATTGCTTATTCCTATCTGTAGCTCAATCAATCCTTCCTTTCCTAAAGGACAGAAAAGACTACGTGCATTGAATGTTGTATCGTGTTGTTGATGTTTGCCATTGGTATAATATTGCTTGAAGATTTTGATAACTGCTTTATTGATTTTAGTTATCTGTTTAAGACCACTACAGTTTGCTTTTTACGTTTTTAATGCTGTTAGTTTAATGGAGAAAATTAACTCTTGGGATTCTGGTGCTTTTTAGATAATTAAGAGGTACAGGAGCCCTCTGTCACGGGTACTGTGATCTCAGTCTTCTGACAGTCTTGTTTCATCTAAAGTCTTAGCTTTCTTTTTCTTTTTTTCTTTTTTCTTTTTTAAAATTTATTTTTAGTATTTTTTATATTTGCTTTCTCCTCTCAGATTGAACTTCTGTATCCACAGTGAATATATATGCTGGTGATTTCCTGGGTAGTATAGACAATGTGTATTAATATATACTGTGAGGCCCACAGACATGTTGGATCTCTCTCAGGAAAAGCAGTCTGTCTTCCAATGAGTTTACTGCATAACTTGCACATTTTCAGCTAAATTTGGAGTATTCAAGTATTTGAGGCAGTTGGACCCATTTGAACCCATGGTAACCCTCACTGCAGTCAATTTATTGTATTTATTTCTCTTAGGACCAGTTTAAGACAGCAACATTATGGTATCCCACTCTTAAGAGGAAGGGAGCACCCAAGATTTGTAGGTTCTCATGGTCGAAAGGAATGGCTTAAGTCGGAGAGTCCTCCAAAGCTTACAACGTTTTATTAGTAAATTACACTTGGCACGAAAATTGGTATGTTAGTCCCTGACCTTCTACTATAAGCACACAGCAGCGAGATTTGGATAAAGGGGTAGGGTAAAAGGGAAGAGAGAAAGAGATGAATTAAAGAGAGGGAGAGAGAGAGGAAGGAAGAAAGCAAGAAAAAGAGACCACCAGTCCTGGCAGCAGCACTGATCCAGCTGGATGAGATGCCCAGGTCGTGGGGCACATGCATGCCTGGGCTTTGTGGGGGTGTCTTTTTACAGATAAGTTTTCCCCATCTTGAAAACAGGGCTCTTGCTTTCTATGGAAATTAGTTGTCATGTGCACTCCATTCTTCCAGACCTTTCTGAAAATGGGTTGCAGGGTCTTGGGTGGTCTTGATCTCCCCCTTGCAGTCCATCCCCACTTCTCAACCTCATTCCTGCACTTGAGCTGTGCTGTGCTTATCTCCAGGAGCCAGAACAGGGATGTTTGCCCCAGAAAAGTGCTGCCCTTACCTCCACGTAGCCCCCTTCTCCAGCCACATCCTGTTCTTTCTCACAACATGTTATTACCAACAATCTCTGGTTGTTATTACCAACAATCCTTGGTCAACTTCACGGCTATCCAGCTGTCTCAGTGTTTGAGACATGCACATTAGCCCCCTATCTTCTGGGCTTCTGCAGACATGCAGCGAGCATAAACACACCGCCAGAGAAACCCTGTGATATCCATCTGTCCTGATTGCCTTTTAGATGTAATTTAATGATCTGATTAAACAGTAACATTTTCCGTACATGGGAAGGTCATTTGCAGGAAGGAGAGAGGCCGCATGGTAGGAATGACTTAGTTGAACAAGTCCATTTCTTTTGCGTGGAGCGAAGGGAAGGTGTGTGTCCCACATGAGCAGCTCCTCTGACACGTGAGAGCAGTGAGCTTGCTTTAAAAAGTTGCATTTTGATGCACAAGGGTAATAACGAACAGATTTTTACAGTACCATATGGTGTTATTAACAAACAAATCATATGTTAACTTGACAGCTCTACCTTCAAGCTAACTTAGTCTGCAGCAAACATTAATTCCCCTGAGATGAAACCTGGAGCAGTACTAAGCTTTGGGATTGTATCCAGAGCAGTAACAGTAGCATGGAAGTGATGAATTCCAGGCTTTCTAACCTCCAATACATGTGTTCCCACAATTTATTGGTTCCTTTATGGGCTTTGCAAAAACACAGCAGACCAAAACCCAACTGGAGCAGGTGGAACAGGGATTGTTCATGCATCTGCCTAACAGGACTGCAGGGAGAGGAGCTGCTGTTTGAAATACATTTTTCCTGATGAAGAGAGTTATGATAAACTGATGGATATTTCATCTGGTGCACTCTGCTGCTGAAATTCAAACTGCAGCTCTGCTTCGCTGCAGCCCTGGGGCAGGAGCTAATTCTACCACGCTCTGGGCTGGGGGACCCGAGGCAGTGAAGGAGGGAATGGTATGGGGAGGAGGGAGGAGGGAGAATGGGTACATTACTTTTAATTGCCTTCTTGTACAACCCCCTAGCTGTTTTCAAATTTTCTAACTGAAATCTCATCTTGGTACAGTGTATAAATCCCCTGAATACGAATCTCTTGGATTTGACCTGACCGTAGAAAGATTAGTTTCCATTGGATACCCTCATGAGCTGCTCAATTTTGTGTATGATCCTGCGTTCCCTACCAGGTAAATGACTAACAGATACCAACCCCGCCTGCTCGAGGCCTCGCATACTTGTTCTGTGAAGTTCACAGGTGACATGTGAGGCCAGGTTTTCAGTTGTGGGTGTGAAGCCTGTGGCTGGCCGCAGATCATGGGGAAGGGAGAAGACTAATCCAGTATGTGGGGGGCCTTTGCACACATGAATCCTTGCCAGCAAAGAGGGGGTGTGCGAGAAAAGAACCCTGCTGAAAACATGGTCCAAAAATACCTTTTCAAAGCAAAAACAGCAGAGACACAATTGGATTGGGAGTGAAATCAGAATCAGGGGGAGAAGGAGCCATTACCGTCTAAGAGGCTGCTGCGATGTCCCAGAACATTTTTCTTTAATGATTTTAATTAGCAGTGTCCTGGTGCGTAAGACATCCTGAAAATCAAGCTAACAGTAAACAAGAATAAAAGTTCAATCCAGTTCACTTGTCTAGATGAATCAAATTTCAAAACCATTTGATTTAGTAACTTTTTTCATAACTTTGCACTAAGTTAATGGTGCAAAATTACTAAATTCCTACGTGTTGTCTTTTGGTGGGAGAGGTAAAAAGGACATTACTTGTTTTGAACAAAGCTTTTGATCTAACTCTGCACTTTTAAGTTCTTTCCACTTGTGCCTTTGCTGGATTTTGCTTCTTTGACTCCTGTGGGTTTCTTTACAAAAGATTGGACCAGTGGATCTGTTGGTTTGTTCCAGTTTCAGCCTGGCAGCCTCCTTCCTTCCCTCCTCAGCGTGTTTCACACCGAGAGCTGCTGCTGGCTGTGCCCTTGCCTGTAACAAGGCAGAGCCCTTCACAAACCTGTGATGAGAGCTCTGTTAGAGCCACTACCTTCATCCCAGGGAGGGGACAGAAGAGATATCTCTGTGGGAAGGCTGCGTTCTCCAGATGCAGGCTGCTAGATAAGTGAGAGTTTTGCCAGAGTCAGAACTGGGAATGTCCAGAGCATTTTGTGCCATGGTTACACGCCCCATCTGGCTGTGTCTGCGACAGAGCCATGAAAAAGCGAAGAGAAATTCCTTTATCACACCTCACTATTCCGTGCAGCACAACAAGGGTGTCAGGTTTGTGACCTTGAGAAGGAGGCCCACAGCCCCCCTGGCAGGGGCACAGTTGAGTCTCTCGGGTTAAATGCTCTGGGGGCAGTGGGGACAGGTCAGGTGTCTCTGCCACCTGGTGATGCTGGGCTCTGGTTGCTCACCTGCCACCAGCTAAAAGGGACAGTAAGGACCCCATCTGCATCATAACAGCAGCTCTGTTCTGATGCCCCATGCCAAGTGAGCAAAGCTGTTCTAGAGCTGTTCTAGCTGCTGTTAAAATGGTCACCCCTTAATGCACTTACCTCTTCATATCCTAAATTGCTTTTTTAACAGAGGCCTGGTGTTTGACACCCACTATGGAAACCTGCTGAAAGTTGATGCCTATGGGAACCTCTTAGTGTGTGCACACGGCTTTAATTTCCTCAGAGGGTGAGTGCAGACTCTTGGCTGTTCTTTTTGACTTAATACACTGTACTGTGTCAATGGTCCTCGGGGCACCAATTGTATAGGGAGCTGCAGGAACTCCACTAACAGCAGGTGCTGTGTTGGTGTTCCTACAGCTCCAGGATTAACTGGGGATGCATTGAGGGTCTCAAGTACAGCAGCAGCCCAGATGTTTACAAGGGAAAGGGCTGTGCCACCGCAGGCACATCCATAGTGTGCTGGGCATAGAAGAACATGTGCTGTGGGGAGGAGTTGATGGGATCATCCAGGGGCTGTTCACCTGTCCTGGCACAGTTTAACGTCAGCAGCTCGTCAGCCAAGACAAAGCCATTGCATGAGGACCTGTGGCCCATGAGGCTGTCTGCTTAGCCGTTGCTAAGAAAATCTGAGGGCCTGAGCTGGCTTGGGGTAGGAACAAGCTTGCTGTACCCCTTTGTGTTTCTGATCTTTGAGGGTGTCAGAACAGAGCATTGCGTGCCCTCTCCTGCAGCCTTCCCTGGCTGCTTGTGTTTCTTGTCCCAGAGAAGGTGCTTTAGGAAGCAGAGAGGACTGCAGTGCCGTGTGCCTCATGTGTCCCAGCAAATCCCCTCTCCCACGTTCCTGCTGCAAGGGCATGTGAATGGAGGACAAGGCAAGCTCAGGGCCCCAGGGTGACAAACCTCTTAAGTCCTTGCATCAGGACTCCAAAATTTAGAAAAAACCCTTATATGTGCACTGAAGTTCCTCTTTGAGCCTCAAGTGATCTTTAGAAGCTCCAGAAATTAAGGAGACCAGAAAAATTATATGGGTTCAGTCACTGCCACCCTGCTGATGAATTGCAGAGGGCCCTGAGTGAGCCTCCTGCAGCAGAGCCCTGCACGCCCCTGGCTGAGAGCTGCTGGGGGAGTGGAGAGCAACACATGGAAAGTGGGGGAAAGTTTAAGATAAGCAAAAAATGAAAGTGCAGATGATTTAAAGCATCCTCCTAGCCAGCAGCATGAGGCTTAAGGTCAAGCTGTGGACTCTGGACCACTCTGTGTCCCTGTGTGTGCTCTGCTCAGTTTGCTGACTCAGCGATGAGGGCTTTGTCCTGGCTCTGCCGGAGTCAGCGCAGCCCAGGGAACACCCCTGGATACACTTCTGCTCTTGTGCCAGCAGTGCATGTGGGGAACCTGGGTGTTGATTAAAGCACAGCAGACTTTGGTTAGTGGACCCTGCTACAACTTCGTTTTGCAGGTCGGCACATTTTATCTTTGTTATGTTTTGTGGTTTCACTCTTGTCCACTTTATTTATTCTCAGGCCTGAAACACGGGAGCAATATCCAAATAAATTTATCCAGAGGGATGACACAGATAGGTTTTACATTTTGAACACCTTATTCAATCTACCAGGTGAGTCTAATGTGAGCCAACACAGGCTTGTTTCTGAGCCTTTTAAGCCAGTAAAGCTTTGCTGATACAGTACTCTGCTTTTCTGTTTGGGTTTTTTTACATGAACTTTCTTCCTTTGGGCACAAGGCCCAAAGTTAGCTGGCTGTATGATGATGTCCTTGTGTTACAATCTCCCTGTGTTTCCTTGTAGAGACCTACCTGCTGGCTTGCCTGGTGGATTTCTTTACTAACTGTGACCGGTACACGAGGTTCGTATTCCCTCCACTTCAATGTGTTGATGGAACAGTAGGATTGTTATTATATTATACAGGAGCAAGACAGCACAGATGGAGCTGCTCTTAATATCATTGGAGGCCCCTCAAGTGGTTTTGGTGGGGAAAAGCTCAGGCCTCCTATAATTTAGTGGTGATGAGTTGATCTGTGTGTACAGCAGAGGCTGGTCATGAAGGTTTCCTTCACAGGGTACATCACTACCAACATACTCACTGACACTGGTATTTGGGGCAGCTTCTGGGACTGCAGACTTTTTACAGGGTGATCACAGGCACCATTCAGTTCATTTTGAACCTGTGTCCATTGAAGCCATGTCTGAACTGGTATCTGAAAGGCTGGATTTCCTCAGCCAGTTACCACAAGTGCTTCATGTCGTAATAAAGGACATTGCACACTTAGAGGTGAAGTGCTTAGTGTGGAGTACAGGCTGTTTGTGCAGCATGAGTATTTACCTTGCTGTCAAAAACATATAAGCATAAAAACAAGCTGTGGTTTGGACTGGCAAATGTGAATGCTGCTGTGCTGCTCATCACCTTGTGTGGTGGGTCATTTTTGCATATATGTGAGTGGAAGGCAAAGATTTGGTGGGATTTCACCTGGGAGCAGAGGAGCTGTTTATGCTGGCAATCCATCAGGTGAAGTACCCTTCCTCAGAAGAGGCATGATTGCTGTCATAATAAATACAGGTCTGTGTAATCCTTCTTGATTTCTTCTGATGCAAGCTGTCATGGCTGTCTCAAAGATACTTTCAGAGTATCTTCTAATTTCTAATGTTAACTCTAAATGTGCAAGACAGAAGCAGTTCCTCCTCTCAGCAGCATCACATTTAATTGATTTCCAGGACACTCCCTTCTTTGGTGCTGGAAAGAGGGAGAAAGAGCACCCCTGTCTATTCCCTCAGTACCATTCATCTTCTCTAAAATGCTGAAAACTGCATTTTTTCAGTTTTCTGCAGTATTTTTACCTTCTTGTAATACTGTGGGTGAGAAGTAAGAGTTAGAGTCACAGAAAGCTGTAGTACTGCTGTGGAGGCACAGACATTCCTGGGTAACACACAGCTCCTGTTAAACTCCGGTTGTAGCCTTCTTTCAAGTCGGAGCTGCACTTAAGTAGTAGATAAGGAACCATGGTGGTAAGATGAAAACACAAGCTCCAAACAGCATTTTGAACTTGCTCCTTGGTGTATTTCTTACCTGCTGTGACTGTATGCTAAAGTCTCTCTTCTGTCTCCTCACAGCTGTGAGACAGGGTTTAAGGATGGAGACCTCTTCATGTCCTTCAGGAGTATGTTCCAGGATGTCAGAGATGCTGTTGACTGGGTTCATTACAAGGTGACTGCAAGAACTCCTTGGGACGTGTGTGGTTATAACTGGGTTAGGAGGTCTGGTTTGTAACTCCTGAGTTCAGATGTTCTCTGCCTCCTCTGGGCAAGGGCCCTGCTTTGCCGCCTAGTGAGCATATCATAGATTGCAGTAGTATGGGAGTAGGTCAAGATCTCAGCTGCCCTCCTAGTATGGGAACATATCTGGCTTGGCTTCCTATTCCTTTTTATTGTGCCCAGATTCCATTTTTGTACTGTAATTCATGGGGTTTAGAGCATGGTGCCATGAGGGTATTTGCACTTCAAGTCCACAACTTGTACATTGTCCTAATTATTAAAGCAGTATTCTACTGCAAATTGTTTTCATTGGCACTATCCTATGTTGTCTAAAAAGTACCTGCATTAAAGAGAGAAATACATCAGCTGTTCTTTAATTAGAGAGCAGCATTTCATCTTCTGCACACACTTGTGAACAAATTTAGAATATAATTTTGTAAGCATTAACCTACGGTTAAAGACCTGATTTTCTCGTTCTCCCTCATTCAAGCAGTCTGTTGGGTGGGATGGAGAACCATCACAGGAGAACTCTGTTCACAGTTGTACTTATGGTGGTCCATTTACCCATGCAGAAGTCAGGAATCTATTTTTCTTTCCTTATGCAGTGTTGTGTGATACATGTTGGAGTTGGCCTTTGACTAAAGCATTATGGTCAGTGTTGGAGACAGGTCGTTAACTGTCTTGTTTGGTATGGCAAATCTATTTTTTGTTTGTTTCTATTGTATTCCCTTCTGAAAGGGTTAAAATGCTGTTGAAGTGGATTATTTACCATGGTGAGGGAATCGATGGATCACAGAGTTTGTGATGGTCCCTGCTACTCAAAGCCTCTCATCTCTAGAGTCACTGGTTCAGATTCGCCCTGGTTTGTACTTTCACAGCATTTTAAAGTGTGAAAGTTGGCATTGCTTTGTTGTCTCTTACATCATAAGTTTCCGTGACCTCACTGGGTTCTGTTGTTTCCATTTCAGGGATCGCTTAAGGAAAAGACCCTTGAGAATCTGGAGAAGTACGTGGTGAAAGATGTAAGTGTGAAGTTACTTTCCTCGTGCTATGTGACACTGGGTACCGACTAAGCAGGCGAGAAATAAACATGCTGATTTGCTTTACTAAATCACAGAACAGATAAGGCTGTGATTTCTATTGTAATAACCAAAGACGAAGTGGAAATCTTGGACACAGCCTTTAATCTGAGCCAGTGACCCACATGATTTCATATTGATGTGCATAGTTTTTTACGTAAAATATAAAAGCCAGAGGAGATGTTATCAAGGTGAACACACTGGCAAAGCTCATGTTGTTTCTTTCAGTGGTGAAAGCAGCTGTGTTCCCTGCCCATGTTTTTCTGCCCAAGCAAACCTCTCTTTAAAAAGCAACAGTTGAGCAACTCTTTAGCCACAAGCATTCTTCTGCCAGCTAACAGGAAAGTTACACTTAACCAAGAGGGACTGAAGGAAAGATCCTGAAAGACTCACCAGTGTCTATTCTCTTGATAAATGAGTTCAGCACATCTAATTGTGCAAGCTCCAGTGGTTTTCTTACTCCTGCCACCTCTGCAGTGTGCAAGGCCCCTCTGGACCACTTTTGGAATAAGTATTTTTTAGTTTAGATGTGCTCTGTGGTAGATTATGACTTTAAAGCAGTTAACCTTGTTTCTAGTTACGTGCCTACAGAATTCTTAGGTAACTGTTCAGTGAGGTAATCAGCTATTTTGGCAGTGGACTGAGATTTCAGATTCAATAAAAATAGCCCCAGGAATAAATTCTCCCTAATTTGAGGTTGGAATTATAATGCGTTCCAACTTGTGGCTCGTGAGCTCAGATTTCACCTGCCTCTGGGCCCTTTTCGGGAACGGACTTGGAGCTGGAGCCGATCGGTGGGAGCAGCGCAGGGTGCCTGGCACTGTGGTTGGCAAAGGCACCGCAGCCCTGCTGAGCCCTTCCCCCTCGCCTTCCTCCCCTGGGCTGTGCTCTGGAGGGGTTACCTGGATGGACCAGCAGCTTTCCTGGCTCTGGCCAGTGCACAACACGTGAGTTCGCTTGCTCGATGGTTTGATTTGCCATTTTTTTTGTCTGGTGGGATCATAGTTGAGTGTTTTTCCCATGATGAATGTCTGTAACTTTTGTGTGTGACTTGCATGTTCCCCTTGGCTTCCAGGGGAAGCTGCCACTGCTGCTCAGCCGCATGAATGAAGTGGGGAAGGTGTTTCTCGTCACAAACAGCGACTATAAATACACAGATGTAAGTGCTGCTTGAATTGTTGGGTTGGTATATCATGGAATAAGCATAAGCCAGCCATTTGGATGGGTTTTGATGGGACATCTTCTGGTGAAGAATCATGTGTTTTCTAATCTACGTGTAGGATGGGTTAGTGGTGGATGCAGATTAATTCTTGAGTCATCTGTTGTAGTCCTGGTTCTGGCACTGACCTAGTATGGGTCTGTCTTAAGTCCCTCTGTGCCTCACTCAGTTCCTCAGCGATTAAAAGGCTGAAAGGAAAAGTGATACTCAGTTTTGGATTTTAGCATCCTTTAAAATGGAGACTTTCCCTTTCAAGTGAGATAGATAATCTGAGTGCAGACAGGTCACCAAACCAAGGTCCTGGAGAGGTCTGAGACCCAGAAGGGGCTGTCTGCTAAGATGAAAAATGAACACGGTTACTTCCAACTCCAAGTGAATGTCAGGTTGTTGCAACACTGCTAATATAAAGATTTATACGCCATTTTAAAGTGTTACAAGATATACCTGAAGAAGTGTGCAGTTTTCTGAGGAAACTGTGTTATTGATTATAAAAACTACCGGTTTGATTTCTGTCACTGTCCTGTTCCATTCATTTTGTCTCCAAATCTTATGCTGACTTCCATATAAATTCTGAAAATAAAGTTCTGTAATCTGAAGAGATAAAATCAGAAAAGTATGCTTTTATAAACTACACAAATGCATGTTTAAAAGCACTTTTTTGAATACTTTCTTTCTCTCTTTTAGAAAATTATGACTTACTTGTTTGACTTTCCACATGGACCAAAGGTATGTGAGTTCTAGATCGCAGTTGCAATAGACACTGATGTGCCTAATTATCTGTGTAGCTGGAAAGCATTTTAATCCTGCTTCATTGGCTGTGTGGGATTAGTTGCTTTAATCTGGTTAAAATACACTTTCTGTTTTGTGTCCTGGTTGAATGGGAACAAAGCAAATACAATATAACAAAGAGAAAAGGGGCATCATCTAGTCTCAAATGATAATCTGTGTTAATGATAACATTATTTCAGTGATAAAACATCTCAACTGTGGCATTTTGCAGCCAGGTTTCTTAGAAATAATGCAAAATGGTTTAGATGTTGTTTAAAAAAGCCATGATGGAAAGGAAATAGTTTTATAAAACAGCAGAAACATTTATGGCTGATCGTGCCTTAATTATTGTAACTCCAAAAGTTTTAGCCATGCTTTTTTTTGGTTTTCTGAAGTCAAAACTCAGCCCTGCAACTTTTGGAGAAAGGCTTATGATACAAATTTATACTGCTCTTTCAGTCTCCCAGTGAGAGGGTATCTCATGCTCAAAAGATAGGTTCTCACATGGTGCTTTAAAGGCAGAAGGCAGCTTAGGGAGAAATTTAGAGAGCATAGAAACTCACCACAACTGATAGCTAAAGAAGCCCCTTGCTGTGGTCTTGATCTCAGAAAGTGCAGAAACAAGGAGCAGAAAGGGCTCGGTATCCTTTGGGCAGGGCTGTGATTCAAAGCTGTGCTCTGTGGAATAGAGTCCAGGCATTTTCCCACTCTTGGCAAAAGTACCAGCATGGCCTTGTAAGCTGAAGCCGTGGAGTTGCCTGTGTCTGGATCTGCACGGGATGTCACCTTCAGGGGCAGTGGCAGGGTGTCATTTACAGCATGTTTTTACATGACAGCTGTGCCCTGACAGGGATGTTCAGTGCTGTTCTCCTGTCTCACAACACATCCTCAGCCCCCACTGCTAGGCTGGGATGGGCTTGTGGCAAAAGGGGAATGCTTTAGGAGGTGGTGCTGGCAACCCAGCATTGTCCCGCGGGAAGTGTGAGCTAAGGGATTTTGATGGACCAGCAATGTCACACGGTTATGGCTAGGGACAGTGACACTCCAGTTAAACTCCCTGTGGTTTTTTGTGTCATGCCTGATTCTGGGGTTTGTTTTTGCCTTTGTAGCCTGGGAGTGCCCATCGGCCATGGCAGTCCTACTTCGACCTGATCCTGGTGGATGCACGAAAACCCCTCTTCTTTGGGGAAGGCACCGTATTGCGGCAGGTGGACACGGTGAGTGGAGGGTACCTCCATGGCGGGAAGGGCTCCTGCACCTCCTGTATGGCATCTCAGTGACAATGGGCAATGCAGTGTTTAGACAGGACCTGCTCTAGAGGTTGTGGGCTGGAGTCTCCTCTTAGTGATTCCCGAGCAACCCCATCACCTCAAGGCTTTGCTGGCTTCCCTAACATACTGCAGGTGACAGTAGGAAAGCCACATCTGGGCTGCTTGGGAGTGAGACAGACAGACAAAGAGTGAAGTGTCAGTAGTATCAATATAGAAAAGATCCAGACCATCAGCTGTTCAGCGCTAACATAACACCTCCTTTCACAGGTGACCGGGAAGCTGAAGATTGGTACCTACACTGGCCCGCTGCAGCACGGCATTGTGTACTCGGGAGGTGAGGCAGGAGCCCTTCTTGTTCTGTGGAGTGGCTCTGACGTGGCCTTCAGCCAGTCCAGCTGTGAGAGGACTTGTGCCAGGCAAGGTTGTGCTTCCCAAAGCGCATTGTTTTGTGCCCTCTGCACATTGCACCAGAGGCTTTCCACGATCAGAGCTGCACAATGAAGGGAAGAGATGGACCCATCCCTCCTCAAATGTCCTTTTCTTCCTTGCCAGGGAGGGTCTGGGAAGTCCCTGCAGGGCTTGTGGTGGAGGGGTGGCTGCAGCTGGCCCAGTGCAGTGTCCCCAGCTGTACTTAAAGATGCTGCCACCAGCAAGACCACGCTTGGAAGGTTCCGCCAAGCCAGGGAAGGGCAGTGGGTGGATGCAGAGCTGTCTGTGACACCCAGGGCTCCGTTACTCTCACATGGGGTGGGAGGCAGCATGGCCTCTGTTGCTGTCATTCATGTAGGGGTGTGCATGGGCAAAGCTGCTCCTGGGTGAACTCCCAGGCAGCTGAGCAGTGTCTATGGCAGCCGTGGTCAAGCAGTGGAGGTTTCTGGGAGGAAAATGCACCTGTTTTGGCTCACTGTTCTGAGCCATGCCATTCTTCTCTCAGGCTCTTCGGACACAGTCTGTGACCTGCTGGGGGCCAAAGGGAAGGATATCTTGTACATCGGAGACCATATCTTTGGAGACATCCTCAAATCCAAGAAACGCCAGGGCTGGCGGACCTTCCTGGTGATCCCTGAGCTGGCGCAGGAGCTGCACGTCTGGACAGACAAAAGCGGTCAGGAGCCGGGCAAGCCCCTGGCCAGGCTTTGCTCTTGCTTGTCTGATGCTGCACCCCTGAAATCGCCAGGGCTTAGGGGTGCAAGGGAGAGATCATCCTGGCTTGCCACTACTCCTTTTGGCCCTTTTCCCTGGGTCTGGATGCTGGTGGCAGGAGCTGGGGTGCCTCTCTGTGGGCTGGCCTTGGGGTCCCAGGCCTTTCCTGTGCTCTTTCCCAGGCTTTTGTGTTTAATCAGCCAAGTGCTGCCTTGGCCCCGGGAGAAGCTGCGGCTGGATGGGGTTGAGTTGTTCTCATCTATAACCCCAGGACCTCCTCCCTCTCTGCACATATGGAGCCATGGCTTCTATGTTAAAAAATATCTGACAAGACCTGGGTTATTCTCCCTGTAAAGCCTGAGCCGTGACTGCTCTCCCATCTGCAGGGAGTCCCTATTCACCAGCCGTTTCCTCGTTCCTCCCACTCCCTCTGCTGCTCTGCCGCCAAAGTGCTGTGCGTTTCCCATCCTCCAGCGCTCCTGCTTTTCTCCCAGGTTTGCCCTTTGGTGTGTAAATAGGGCTGGGGGTTATGCAAGTTGCCCCATGGCTGGTTGGAAGGCTTTGGTGAGAGCTGCAAAGGTTCAGCCTCGAAAACAAAAGGGCCAGCCAGAAACCAAGCCCAGAATTCTGCCTGTGGCACAGAGTGTGATTGACCCCTCTCCCTGCCCAGAGGCCATGCAGTGCCTCCAGCGTCCCTGCTCCAGTGTCCCTCCGCTTCCGTGCGAGGGGAGTGGGCAGGGGTGTGGGTTCACTTTCAGCCCTTTTCATTTCAACAGTTTAAACTTACCCTTTTCCCCTTTCTTTTCTGGATTTTCCAGCCCTTTTTGAAGAGCTGCAGAGTCTGGACATTTTCTTGGCTGAGCTGTACAAGTGAGTGTTCAAACAGTGACAACTTTCTTGCTGCCTCTCCCGGCTAATGAGCAGCAGTGAAAAAACCTTGGGGTTGGGTTAGCGGCACTGCTGCCAGAGCCTTGACTCAGGCCTGGGCTCTGCCCACAAGACCAACCTTCCCCTCCAGACCAGCCTCCCTCCCCCAAGCCCCATCCCGTAGCATCTGGTTCTGAAAGACTTTTCACACCATGTATTTACCTTCTCGCCTGTAACTAGGCATCTGGACAGTAGCAGCAATGAACGCCCCGACATCAGCTCCATCCAGAGACGCATTAAGGTACCAATCATCAAAATCCCTTTTCATCCTTCTGGATCCCAAAGGGCTTAACAACCCAACCCCACTGCTCAGTCCTGAAATGCTTTGCTCTGCCTTTGGGTGGGCACAGCAGGCTTGGTAAAGCCACTTTGTCTCAGCTCACTGGTGTCGCTGGCACTCCTGAAAGGCAGCCTGGTCTGGAATAGGGTTCCCTTCCTCATGCCCGCAGCAGCACTGGCTGAGGGTGCTCACTGATGCAGCACGTGGCACTGGCAGACACAGGCTCAGAGGGGCTGTAGCCTCTGGTTCAGCCAGCCCTGGGGTGCCAGCCTAGGGCAGTGCTGGCCCTGAGCCTGCTGCCACCTTCCTTTCCTACCTGGGGCTCAGCTGTGCTCTGATGCCACGGGATACAAGCACAGAAAGCCTTGCTGGAGATCCTTGCAGGTCTCACGTAGCCCCCAACCCTCAGGGCGCTCCACCTCAGCGTTGTCCTGGCTCTGAGGTGCTGCCTGCCTGGCCCAGGATCTAACCTGCCCTTTCCTCACAGAAAGTGACCCACGACATGGATATGTGCTACGGGATGATGGGGAGCCTCTTCCGCAGCGGCTCTCGGCAGACGCTGTTCGCCAGCCAGGTGATGCGCTATGCTGACCTCTATGCAGCCTCCTTCATCAACCTCCTCTACTACCCCTTCAGCTACCTCTTCAGAGCCGCCCATGTCCTGGTGAGTTGCAATCCCAGGGAGGTGGGCAGGGGTCCCAGAGGTGCCCGTGCTTGTGTCCATTATCATTTCCACAGGACACAACACCACCTTGGAGGGTTGGGTGGCATTTGATAGACCGTAGACCAAAAGGTTGCGTTCTGGGGTTTGCTCTCTACGTGTCTCAAGGACCCCCTGTCACCTCCTCTCTCTGTTCTATGTGCAGATGCCACACGAGTCCACAGTAGAGCACACACACGTCGACATCAATGAGAAGGAGTCACCGATGGCCACACGCAATCGCACCTCGGTGGATTTCAAAGATTCTGACTACAAGCGGCACCAACTGACCCGTTCCATCAGTGAGATCAAACCGCCCAACCTCTTCCCCCAGGCACCTCAGGAAATCACACATTGCCATGATGAAGATGATGATGAGGAAGAGGAAGAAGAGGAAGAAGAGGAGGAAGAGGAATAAGAAGGAAAAAACAAAGTATTTCTGAAGATAAACCATGACTCTAGCAGTGATCAGGAATGGATTCTGTTGCTGGGGCCCTTGGGGTGATGGGTTGTGGGGTGTGATTCTTGCAAAGGCACATTTTGAAAGTATTTGGAAACTTCTAACAAATTAACGCTAATTAGGAGGAGACCCTTGTTTTCAGTTTTGCAGACGGTTCAAAAAGCTGATGGTTTCTACCTGGGTGATGCATTCAGATTGGACTGCCCGCCTGTGTTGTCATGCTACTCCTATTCCATTTCGGGATGCTGCATGTTTCTCCCTTTCCCATCATGTGTTTCATTTGGTTTTCATTTGAACAGTGTCCTGTGAACGGTTTTTGGCATTTGTCACATTCTCTGTGGAGACAGAAGGGATATGCTGGGCCCTGCGGGAGACAAAACTATCCAAATCCTGCTGCCCGTTAGGTTGCTGCCCTTAACTCTCTGCTCCTGGGTTGTATGCTTCCCCCTCCCCTTGTTAGCCAGGGTGTTGCTGTGCCTTCCAGCACCCCATTTACCTTCTGTTGGTGTGAGTTTCTCTGTGTAAGTTGTTTAACTCCTCCAGCCATCATGGATGACAGTGAGATTCCAGCTCTTGCACATCTGCTGCCATGCACATTTCACCTTGTAGCTGCTTGTTGCCCTCTTCCCGTGTCTCCAAGCTCTCTCACCATTGGCATGTGATGCATGGTTTCCAGGGCATTTCTCAAACAGCTGAGCTGCACACTCTGTTCTCAACTCCTCCAGTTTCAGCCGTAAATAATAACCCAGGAGCTTGAAGCTGCTGCTTTAGCATTAACATTAGTCACTCTATGTTCCTCCTGACCTTTCTGTCCTCTCAACTTTAAGTGAAGCATCCCAAAACCAACCCCACCCACCATCTGGAGTGAAAGGGCCTGTTGTGCCAGGATGCTGCAGGCCACATGGGCCTGCCCTAAACTAGGAAACAGCACGTGCCACAGGGCCAGTCCCACGGTGGGAGCCGGGAAGCTCCTGACCGTCCTGCAGCTGCCCTGGTCTTTGGTCTGGTGCGGAGCAAGCGGAGCCTCATCGCCAGCCGTGGTGTGCAAGGCTGCGTCCCTGGCCAAGGAGGTGACGGCTGCCGTGTGGGGACTGGGGATGTCCCCAGGGATGGGCAGGTAGTCCTTGTGCCTGAAGGCTAGCCCAGGGAAGGCATGGAGCTGGCACACGGCTGGGCAGCAGTGCCCTGTGGTTTTCCTCTGAGTCATGGGTGCAGCCTCCCTTACTCCAGCCTCTGCCGTTCGCTGCAAAGGGATTACAACGAGGGCCCTCTTGTAATGAATTTGACTGTTGTTTCAGTACCATAAACTCATTTAATTTCTTTTTTCATTTTAAAGTACCTTAGTAGAAAATAAAAGAAGAAAAACCACACCACTAACATCTGAGCAGGAAAATGCTGCTCTAGTGGCAGTTGTTCAAGTCAATAAATGATGATGTTTCTAAGAAATGCCTTGTGCTTTGTGTCATGTTGCTGAGATGATGAGGGCTGTGCTGGAGCTGGTGGGAAGAGATGGGACTGCTCTGTGGGGTCCCAGCAGGATGGGTGACTGGGGAGGAGTGAGAGCATCTTTGGGAATTGGGTCATGTGAAACACTGAGGAGCAGTGGCAGTGATCTTGCTGTATGGGCACGCCTGGTCCTCACATTGCCCCAGGAAGCAATGGTGGGGCACGAGGCTTTTGCATCAGCTAGGAAAGCAGGGGGAGGGCAGAGAAACATTTTGGCTTGGATACAGAGTGTGAGGAGGGGCTTTTCCATGGTGGGAAGAGCAACATCCCCACACTGCCACTACTTCCAACACTGTGCCTTGCCAGGGCCGTTTCCCACAGACATTACACCAAGGACTGCTTCCTGCCCCTCTGCCCCTGCAAGACACGTGCCCAGGGTGCCACCACGGCACAGCACAGCCTGTGCTCACCAGGAGTTGCAAACCTGCTCAAACAGACAAGAATACCCAGGGAAGGCCAGTGCTGCCACACAGCCACACAAGGCTGTGCCTGGCTAAGACAGGCAGCCCTGGGCACTGCTGAGCTCGACCTTCCCCTACAAACAAACTCCTCGTGTCAACCAAAGCAGACCTGAGACCCATCAGCACCACCACAGAAGGATATTCAGTACTAGGGCCCAAAGTGCCAGACAGAAAAACAACACTAAATGGCAACAGCTGGTGCCCAACACTCTGCACCTGACACTTAAGGGATTGCTGAAAACTCCAGAGCACTGGGTCCCTGACACCTCAGTTTTGGGGTCTGGAGAGGAGCTAACCTACCCACAGTGAGGCTGGCTGCAGGAAGGGTTCCAGGGAGCTGTTCCCGAGCCCTTTCACCAAAGGCCATGCTGGGCTCTGCAATGTTTAAACTTTGTTTCTCCAAGTATAGCTACTTGAATTTTTAAAGCTTTAGCTCAGCAGCTGGGGGAGGCATGCGGCTGCAGGAAGGGAGGTCTGGGGAGCTCCGTGCATTCCTCCTTCCCAACCAGTCACCACAAATAGCTCACTCCCAGCCCAAGGCTATTTCTGACTGAGATGGGGAGAAGAGTCTTCAAGGCTGGAGCAATGGAAAGCATTTGACCCTCACTTCATGGTGGGAAAGTGTTGGGCAAAGCCTGACAGACACACAGGCACTGCCCAGCCTTGTACCATCCTGTGCTGGCTCCACCATGAAGTTGTGGTAACCCACGGACCAAGAGCCAGGGTGAAGTTTCTTGCCCCGGCTGGCACTGGGGACACAGTCACAGTGGTCCACGGGGTTTCCACCTCCCTCGGGCAGCTGAACTGCACCAGGTACCCCTTCCCAGAAGCTGGTGGCCTGGCAGTACCTGTGTCTCCAATCACTCTGCAGATCCTCAGGAAAAGCTCCTGCTTCTCTCTCTGCAACCTGTCCCCCCAGCCCAGGGACAGACATGCTTTGCTTTTGCCCACCAACAGTATTCTCTCCTGCAGCAAAAACCTGGTGGAAGCAAGGTGAGCATGGAAGGAACAGGCCTCACCCCCTGCCCTGAGCTCTCACTGACCTGATTTCTGGCTTCTTCCACTTTCCCCACCACCTCACATCCACCTCCCCTGCTCCGCAGAGCTGGAGGGGGCTCACAGGGGCTGCAGCAACCAAACCCTACCAGGGACAGGAGCCCGAGGCTCACTGCCCTTAGCCACAGTGCTGCAGACATCGCGTGTTGGGCACTGCCGCTTCTGACCAGGTCACAGTCATCAGAGCTGCTCCCAGCTCCTCTTCCTTTACCACCTCCTCACCCAGCAGAGCAAGGCCCAGCTGCAGCTCGATATCAGGGTATGCCCGACCATGATGGAGGGTGCAAAGCCCTGTGCCAGTCCCTGAGCAGCAGCCATTCCAACCTCCGGCCTGAAGCCCCAGCACAGCAAACATGGATAAAGCAATTCTGTAATTGCAGAGCCACTGCTCCACCCTGGCCCTGCACAAGGGTGCTTTCCCTACAGGAGACCAGCCCTGGGGGCCACTGGGCTGTGGAGCCTGGCCGTGGCGGGAGGTACTGCTGGAGCCTTGAGGACACAGAGCCCTGGGAACAGCTTTGAGCACTGCTCCCGCCCTGCTGCTGCAGCATAGCCTGGACCTGAGCAGCCAAAACCCATCCCATCTCCCTGAAGGGATCTGGCATCTTACACCCTCCCTTCCAGAAGACCTGGGCTCTCTCTATCCTGCTCCTCCTTCCCGCTGCTAATTACCACCAGAGCCAGCCCCAAAGCTGGCCTCCACATTAATTCTACTTACGTTGTGCTTGCAGCATCTCACCACCCTCCACTGGCTGCCAGGCACAGGCACACGCAGGGGAGCAGGAGTCCTCAAGGACCTGACACTGTGTCCTGCTGACACATCTTGAAGGAGTGAGGTCCAGAGGAATGGGGCCATCCTGCAGCACAGAGGCAGGGACAGAGGCTGCACTGGGTACAGCAAAAATCTCCCACAAGGTTTGAGCAGCTGCTGCCCAACTTGCTAACCCAGGGTTTGGCAGCTCAAGACCTGAGCACAGAGGAAAGCCTGGTGCAGGGAGAGCAGCTGGGTGAAACAGCTGCGAGGAGGAGAGGGCTGAAGGATGGCAGAAGCATGATATTGGCACATGGCAGGGCTGTATCTGACACACAGGAAAGGGGCTGCTCCTCCACCCGTGTGAGCTGGAAGTGATGGTGGGCAAGGCACTAAGCACAGGCTCGCTCTCCTGCTCAGAAATGTCTCTGTCGCTGCAGGCTCCACACAGCTCCACTGCCAAAGCCCCAACATGAGGGGAGAAGGCAGCAGCACCCAAGTGCAGGGGGATGGACTGACTCACTCCACCAGCTGCTCCTGTCCCACGGAGTCTCCGTCGTCCCCAGCCACATCCCTCACTGGTGACCCCCCAGTCACGCCCTGCCTGGCAGGAACACGTGCTACAGACGGCATCTACACTTAGAGACAAACATGACCTATGGAGAGCAGGTTGTAAATAAGGGGTTTTTATTACTGAAAGAAAAAGACCCTCACTCTTGAGGGAACTTCAAAAAGTCAGCTGCTTGCCATTGCCACCAGCTTCCCAGCCAGCCCCTGAGCAGCAAAACCACCAGCACAGCCCTCCCCTGCTTGAGGACTTACGGGCCCAGACCCACCAAAGTGAAGAGCAACACCTGGTTCTAAAGGAACAAGATCCAGCCTCTCTGTGGCTCTTGGCAGCTGAAGTGGAGATTAAAGACTGTTAAATGTGCCAGTAGCAGAGATGTGGGTACGGGATCACAGACATCAACCCCACCACCCATATGCCAAAATCTGTCCCTTGGAAATGAGGGGGGAGCATAGAGGAGGGAAAAATGCATAAACTGGAATGTTCAACAGAAAAAAAAAATCATCATTTATCTAAAAAGAATAGAAATAAACAAAATGCTTTAAAACAAAATCACAAAATATACAAATAAATCTGGTACAAAATAAATAGGAAAGATTGGAAATCTACAACAAAATTGGAATAATTATAAAATTAATTTGTATGACAATCAGTATATGAAACGTATACACTTCATTCAGGATTTCAGTTGTGCTTATTCAGGTTTATGTACACACACGGAAATACTGTAGTCAGAATACTACAACTCTGGAAACCCGAAGTCATGTACAATATGATACAATTTGCAAAGACCACATACGATGGCAAATAAGACACAGGGGAGAGCTGGCTGGAGTGGGATCAGACAGCCATGAAAACGCACTGCGAAGGGAGAGCTGCCACGCTCCAGAATGGGGGGACCAAGGCCAAGCCAGCAGCAACCAGGGCAGGGCTCGGGGCAGCCAGGAAGGAGAAAGGTTTGGTATGAGACCACCAGCTGCTCATGGCTTCCAGGAACACATCTCAAGTATTTGGGGTTTCAGATTCACTGTTTGGCATCCAGGCACCTGCCTGGTGATTCAGGTGTCAAGGCTGGCTCTGCTGGAGAAAAAATATTACAAGAGCTCCAAGGTCCCTCAGCAGGGCCTGATCCTGAACTGCTCTTAAGCCACCCTTGTGCTCAGGAGAACATGGATCAAACCTAACCAGAACACTGCTGCTGGGGTCCTGGTGGGTTTCCACTCTCCAAATTCCACGTGGTCTCCAAGGAAGGCAGAGTCCCTTGAGCAGCATCTCCTATCCTCAGTGTGAGAAATGAAGACAGAATGGCTGCAGCATGGCCCGTTCCCAACTGTTGCCAGTTTTCACCTTCGTGAACACTCAGCTGAAGCCCAGTGAGAGGAGCAGAAGAGCAGCTGTGGCCAGTGTGAGCACAGCTGTCACAGAAGCCACGCTGCTGAATCCAAGCCAGCACAACGCAGAAGGACAGAGCACGTACCCTGGGTGAAAACCCGCCAGCCAAGCCAGCCCAGCCCAGCCCAGCCCAGCCCAGCCTGCTGGACCTGAGATTTTAAAGCAGGAACGACACTAGAGCTGATCTAGGCCTGGCCAGTCTGCCACTTCTGAGAAGAGGAGCTCATCAAGAACCTCTCACCCTCCCACAGTGATCTTTGGGACATGCATTCCATATTGGCACTTCCAACTAAAGGCATGTGACACCGAGTTTCTCACTTGTATTTGGAAGGATTCTGGGCATCAACAGTGATGCCCAGAGGATAAAACACCACCCCCTATTATAAAGCTCTGTGATCAGCAAACAAGTGAGAAGGGATGATAGACTGCTACACCAAGCACCGAATGCTGGGACAAGCCCTTCCTCCCCAACAAATCCTGCTACCAACCAACTGCCACACTGCTTTCAGGAGGAGAAGACAATGAAGAAATCAAATCCACCCCTGGAGCATTGGAGCCACCTGCAGCCTTTGCATGTTTCAGGCTCACAATAGCTGACAAACCTCCAGCCCTGTTCCATGAAAGGCCACTTCTGTCGAGTCCAGCCAAACCTCTGCTTCTGGGGGAGGATTAAACACCAAGCACTTCCTTAGCCAGAAATCTGCACTGGAGGAGCAAGAGCCACCAGGGCACCATCCTCTGCAGGATCCTACTGATCAGCCCTGCTCAGAGGAAAACAGAGCCCAAAGGCAAAACCTGAGAGGAGTATGATGTTTTTCAGCTGGAGACAGAAGACCAGCAGCTTTGAGTACCGTATTTCCAAGGTGAAGAACTGCTATAGAGTCTGACCTCAAGAAGAAGAAAACGTCACTTTGACTGAATTCAGTGCTACCAACCTATGAAACAACTCCATCTGCCAACTGTACAGTGCCACTCGCTGAAGGCAGCTTTCCAGCAACCCTTTCCCATCCCTGCAGCTCAGGAAAATATGCACACAGCAGGTGGAAAAGCTCAACTGTACCACCTTCAACCCACAGCAACAGCATCTCCTCGTCTGGATGCAGCCCTGAGACTGGCCCCAGAGGAACACAACCCAGCATGAAGCCAGGCTCCAGGACAAGAGCAAGCCACCAAGCAGGATTGCTGAGGGGGCTCTGCAGGAAGCTGTGGATGTCCAGGTCCCCTGTGCTGCCCACACATGGGAGTGAGGCCAGAATCACCACAGACGTCACACCAACAAGAGACCTGCAGCTGATGGACCAAGTGTAACAGCAGTGCAGGAATGAGGGTGGCTGCCCAGCCCAGCCTGTGGTGCAGAGCCTGTCCTCCCTGCTGGCCAAGTCAGGATGAAGGCTGCTCTCCCACCCGTGCCATGGGAAGATGCCTGATTGTGTTAGTTAAGCTCATCGTTTCACCACTGGGCCGAACCAACCCTCAGTATCCAGGGAACAGGTACTTCTTTGGGTCTATGTAGAGACCCAGTGTAGAGCCAGCTGGTGGGACGGGCAGCACGCCAGGGGCTGTACCACACCACAGGCAGGGTTCCTGCCTTGGGACAGGGCACAGTGTGGACACAGGGACCCCTCAATGCTGGGCAGGCACCTTTGGGATGAAGCCTCGAGTAACCATCACAAGAAGTACTCTGCAGCATCCTTCCCCACCCCCAGCCCCAGTTTTCTATTGGTAATCCAGACACTGGATAACTTGACAACTGGTACACAGGTACTAGATTTAAAACCACAGATGTGTGTATTAGATATTGTATAAAATATGGTACATCTTTCATGTGGGAAGGATTTCTATAGAGAGTGTAATTCTGCACAAGATGCATGTTCCAAGGGGTCCTGGAGAACATGGCTGTATTCTCCATCATGTAGGATACTTACACAAGGCTGCTCTTTGCTATCGGCACCCCCACACCCCTTGGCTGAGCTGCAGAGATCACAGGAAGCACCACTGCTGCCCAAGCAGCCCCTCACACAACACTACCTCTTTGGTTTTCTTTGAGCTGATTTGAACCAGAGCCCGACACCACCAGTGCTAAATCTCACCCTCATCTGAGCTGGGCCCTGAAGGTTGAGAAGCAGCAAAGGGTGATGCGTGTGGGCCATCGGAGCAACTTGCTCTGCTCCCCCTGAGCTTTCTCCAGGTCTGAGTGCAAAGAGCCATATCCTGAGACTCCTACTCTTGCCAGCTCCACCCACACAAAAAGGCACTTAAAGAAAAGAAGAAAAACAAACAAACAAACAAGCCCCCAGTGGTGAGGAAAAGGGGAGTCAGGAGAAGAGAGGAGAAACAGAAAAGCGAGCACAATGTGAATGAGTGGCTGTCCCCTCTTACAACAGGCCCAAGAACTGCACACCTTCAGCAGCCAGCTCCAGCTACCCCCGCACAGGTCTCAGGATCATCCCATTCCTGCTCAGTCTGGAGCAGGAGCTTACAGGGGTAAAAAGAGCGTGAGAGGGAACTCCACACAACACAGGTTTGGAGCAGAAGTGGTGAGCAGGAGAAGGATCTGCCCTGTGGAGCTTCCTCTCCTGGTGCCTCTGGATGGGGGAAGCATCTTTTCCTGCCACGCCAGCCTTGGGGGCCCCTGCCCACCAGCCAGCTCGGACACCCTGCCAGCATTCCTCATCCCACTGTGGGATAACCCATCCAGAGCTCCTCCAGGGCAGCAGCCTTCAGCTGCGTGGGGATTTCAGGGAGTGGACAAGCTGGGAACAAAACAACAAGCACTTTGTAAACTCCGGAGGGTCTGAGCTTGCGGCACAGAGCGGCTGAGGCTGGTTTCCTAAGCCCCCCACTGAGCCCCTCTCCTCTCAGAACTAATGTGCTTCGTATGATCTCCACATCACCAGAGTCAGTCTCATTTGGAGAAAGATTCTCACTGGAAAGCAAGAACATTCCTTCACTCTTTACAAAGATTTGGCAATACACAGAATTAAAAA
>VYXC01005077.1:1657469-1718268 GCA_013397175.1 Platysteira castanea
AAAAAAAAAAATCATAGTTACAACAGATTCAGGTTCATTTCATTTAAAGGAAATTCAACCAACAGGAGTGTAAAAGATATAATTCACAGTTGTGCATTTAAGATATTAAGTGTTGAAAACCTCACTTCAAAGAACTCTTGTGCAAAATTGTAGTGACAGTAGAAACCATGGCTAGATGCCCTCCCAGCCTCCCCCAGCCAACAGGCCATCGTCCACCCTGCTGCCTGCACCCAGAGGCAGACGGGCAAGGGGAACAAAGGCGGCAGCAGGAGTTGACATAGGAAGATGCAGTATCCTTTCTACAAGTCAAAGCCTGACCAAGGTCTGAGGTCAAGTCCAACGATTCCCAAAGCCACCAGCTGGTGCCCTGCGCCACGGTGACCGGCCATGTGTCCTCATGGCACTGCAGCACGGCATCCGAGCGCCCCACGAGGCAGCGGGAGCAGATCTGCTCGGGCAGGACACCCCTGCAAGGGCACGGATCTGATGCCGTGGCATCTCCACTGTGGTCAGGAGAGCCGAGCCCCGGCATCAGCAAATGCCGTCCCGAGGCTCAGAGGGATCCTGAGCTGGGCACAGGGCTCCTCAGTGTGATGGTTCCCACCAGGAGGGCCGGGAACCCCTCGTATTTGTTAAACAGTAAAACTGTAAATACCCTGAGAACAGGGAGACTGGATTTTTTCCCCTCCAGGGAGAGGACCATGCTTTGTTCTTCAAGCTAATTAGTAGTAGCAGCTCCTAACCCCTCTGGGTCAGGTACATATTTTCCATATGAAACACGTCTATAATCAACTATTTTTATGGAAATTAAGTGAAATTACTTCACTTTCCATTATTTGATCTGTACAAATGATGAAAAACAGTCATGCAAAAAATTGCCTGCAAATTTTGGAACAGTGCAGCATGGGCAGAAGCAAGAGGTATTTGCTTTGGGATCACATGGCTTTGGTTGGAAAAATTTGCGCTATCTTTTTTTGCCTTTTTTTTTTTTTGCGTTTTTTTTTTTTTTTTTTAAAAAAAGGGGAAACAGACATTGAAACAAATCCATAACCTGCCATAAGAAGCAGAAGTCAGATCCAGTGAGCAACCTCATCCCGGAGAGATCTGCCTTTACTTGAGCCTTCCCTCCCTTGGCAGGTTTGACAAAATGGATACTGCATCTTAAGTTCACCACCGCGTCAAACACTTCCAACAAACTTTTACATTCAGCAACACTAGATAAAAACTGGCGAGGTGAGTCCCTCACCGAGGACAAACGCTGTGACATCTGGACATGTTGCTCTGTGGGAAAGGTGCAATATTGGCAGCTCTCTGGGAAGGCTCAGGGCTTAGGTCAGCCCGTGCTGCCGCCGTGTGCTCTCAGCAGTGCTGGGCTGATGCACTTCAGAGCAGTTGGAGGAATGGAGGCTAAGGAAACACTTCGAGGTGGGAAAAAGTCAAAAAGCTACATGTGAGAGCAAGGCTTTGGAGGGCCTGTTTCCTCCTCACTGGATACACAAGTTGGATACGGTGCAATTTCTATGCCCCTGCAGGGACTTCATCCTCAGGGGTGGCTCCCACTACAGTGCACAGCAAATTTAGGGCTGCTTTCTGAAGCTGGAAGAGAGAGGAGGAGGAGAGACACAGGCAAACCCAATTGGCTCTGACACTTCATACTCTAATTCCTGCAGGGAGATCCTGCAATGGAATATTGCACCTTTCCAGCCACCAGTCACACAGATCATGGGAACTTGCAGCAAGTGCCTTCCCCAGCCTGCAAGCAGGAGAGACAGGGCAGGCCTGCAGGCACAGAGAGCTCTGGCAGTTGCATTTGGGGCTGGGGGCTTCTTTGGGTGTCCCCAAAGAGATTATCCAGGTGTAAAGAAAAGGAAATGCTACATAGCCAGGGACCATGGCAGGGTCTTGAAACAGAGAAACCACAATGCCTGATTTATCAGTCCAGAAACTGAGGGCAATGTTCACATTTTGCTTGAGACAGCATTGGAAGGGGAGAGGATTGGGGGGGACAACTTTCTTTTTTTATTCATTTGAGGACTTAAGACTCCATCTCTGGGAATGGGGAATGGATGATGGACAGCTGCCATAGGGTGCCTCTTGCTGGCAGCCAGTCTGCATCCAGGTTTTTGGAGTGGAGGGATTGGTTTCTGCTGTCCAAGGCAGGTGTTGCCCTGCACTGGTGGCAGCTGGATGGGAGGCTCTCTGCTCTGCTACCTTGGTAATCCCTACAACGGCTGTTAAAAGGGGCAAGAGAGAAGGAAATGCACTAAATCCATTCAAAGGAATGAATGTGGCTGGGAACAGCCTGGAAATGAACTTCTCTGAATCCCTGAAGTGCAATACACTCGCGTCTGGAAAGTTTTGTCAGCTCTTGGAGAGAAGAGGATGGTTCTGGCTCCTCAGCAGTGTCCATCCTTGCACTGGCAGAGGTTTACTGTCACCTGGAGCAAGTACTTTGGGTATAATTGTAGCAGCATCTTTTGTGTTAATATTAGAGATTACAGGGGGGGCAGGGACTGCTGTTCTGATATCAGCAAAGGCTGCACATTCTGGCCAAGGTCACGGTGCACAGACCGCTACAGCATGGGATTGTTTAAAGACTTGGCATCTCAGGGTGCACACATTACTTCACCATGCAATTGTCAGGAACACCAATGAAAAATCACCCAGTTACTTCACTATGGAGTATGACACCCGGCTTTCATTTCACTGGACTGCAGTTTTGCTAATTAATTCCTTCCCCCCAGTATCATCTTCAACATACACAAAGATTTTGGAGGTTACAAAACTGTAAGTGTAACAATGCTTTTGCCTGTTTAACAAAGAAACCTTCTGAAATTTGAAACATCATTAAATACCAAAGTAACCACTCCTTCCCTGAAATTTAACTGGAAGAATGTAATAATCCTCATCTCTTGGTCCTCCAGGCAGCTGAAACTAGAGGTTCCTTGAAGCTTCCTCATTCTTAGGACACAAATAACATACAAGTACCAGTTACTAACTTTTTCAACAGGGCAACAAAAAGGACCACAGAGGGGTGAGAAGAGGCCTACGGACATTGGAGCCAATCCACAAAACCACAACAGAGCCCATTTGAGGTTCGTGAGGGACAGAAACAATTTAAAACTCTGCAAAATACTTTTTAAAAACATGATCTCTTTTGAAAAAATACTGGAGAAGCTTTTAAACTTCTCCATATGTGTTTGAGGAGGAAAAACCCAACAAGGATCAAAAGTACAGATAAAAAATAAACATAATTCTACTTCGCAAGAAGAATTTTCGTCGTTCTCAAGGGTGGCTCACCATTCCCAAATTATGTTTGGGTCTTTAGTCTCTCTTGCTCTTTGCTCCTTTCTTCCTGTTTCTTCCTCTTCTGCTCCCAGAACGGACGCAAAAGTCTTTGGTCTCAGAACACTGGATGCAGCAGTGTTGCAAGCACGCACTAACGGTGTTCACACTCAGGGAGGAGGCAGGAAGGAGCGAGGGCTGGTCCTGCTGAGGAGATGGGATGGGTGGGTTGTGGGGATTCAGCTCCTAGATGGCTCCTTCACTGTGCATACTGTGGTTGGGCTTGTTGTGAGTCACACAGTTCTGTTCATTCAGCAGGTTTGCTGTCTCGTCTGGCAAACCATCATGCAGCTCCGTAAGAGTCAGTTCGATTTTAGTGTTTTCACTGTCCGAGGACTGAGGTGTTTTGTCCATCCGGGATGCCATCAGGGCATTTTGGTACTGCTGTCTTGAGATCTGCTCCAAGAACAGGGAAGAAACAAAAAAAGTCAGTCACACTTCTATGTCTCCTGTGAGACACACTGAGAAAATAAAGCTCCTCCCCTTTCCAGATGACCACACTTCAACCCCTCTTTACCTGTTTCCATAAAACATCCCTGCACTTTGCAAGCCTAGAGCATCCCAGCTCAACACCCACAGCATGGTGACATTTCCAGGGAGGGTGGAAGAACAGTGCTGTGCAATCACCATGCTGTTCAAAGGCAAGGATTTATTCCTGTGCAGGGATTTTTAAATCAGACCTCCATTTCCCTCTAACCATGCACACCTTTAGCACCAGAACCAGAGATCAGTGAAGTCTTTCTCCCAACTTCAGTGAGCTCCTGGTCAGGCTCTAAGTGCCCCTATAGAGCCAAGCCAGCTCTATAGTACAAGTATAGAGTACAAGCATTCCTGCTCTTGTCTAGGCCAGCAAACACAGCAGGAGCTACAGCCTTATACATAAGGACATTTGGTTCTAGAAAAGACTGGGATGCCCACAGAGATAAGCCCGAATTAGCAACCCATGAAGTTTTCCACTGGTCTCTGCAAGAGCTGTCTGCACTCAGCAGAGCAATGATGACAGGAGCTGGTCTAGAGCACGGAGTGTCACTGCCCACGCTGCCCCAGGGACAGGGAAGTCCATAGCTCCTGTACATCTGCATGTGGTGGTGGAGGGTGGAATTCCTCCTGGAGCCACAAGCAACCAGCCCTGTGAACTCCTCCAGGCCAACCTCCTCAGCCAGGACAGGCAGCAGGATACATGTGCACTGGCAACCCCATGAGCCCACAGCAGTGGGTGATCTTGGCAGGCAGGAAGGTGGAAGAGATGAAATGACTTTTAGAAAACTGTAAGTTTCAGTAGCAACACAAAGAGAGGGACTAGAAATGGAGAGAATCAAATGGACCAGGTCACAACTCCAAAAGCAAAATCCAAACATGCATGAGCAGGTCACAATCCTGGTTTTACGAGGTATTAACTGAATGAATGACCACGTGGCACAGTGAAAACACTAACGTTGAGTACTCTAACCTATGCACAAAGCAGAGTGATGCAAGAAGAGGTGTGCAAGTCTGACTGCAGAGATACCAGGACAGTTTAGCATTCATTAGCCTCAGTATGAACACAGTGAGATTTGGAAAGACTCCACATAAACCAGCATAGGGTGACCAGTTGCTCTGTATAGCAGATTAGCCATTGTAGTGAGAATCACTTGCCCAGTGATAAACATGTACTGATGTAATCCTTGAAGGATTGAACCACTGACCAGTACGCTTGCATCTCAAAGTTTTGACAGCAAGACTTTACTTTCCTTTTAAAATTTGGCTACAGAATATTCAGTTTAGCACTGTAGTATGTCTACCCTATTCCACACTCCTGACATTTAATTAACTGACAGAAGTTAAGTTCACAAATCACTTGAGTTGCATACTAAGAAACTGTGAACATGCACTTAATTTAAGAAGAGCATCAATGTCAACTTCTGGCCATGGGACATTAGCTTCCCTGGACTCCCAGCTGGGCTGGAACTGCTGCCAGCATTAGCTGTTCCTCAGCTCAGCTAGATTTCCTCTCCCACAGGACTCGCACACATTTCAGCGTGGGATGCACCATGCTGGGGGACAGAGCTGTACTTCATGCAGCAACTCACTGGTAGTATGAGACATGAGCCTAATACATGTGAAGTTAAGATAAAGAGAAATGTCCAAGACTTCTCCAAGCAGAAGAAGGATGGCAAGTCGGAAAGTAAGATCAAGAACCCCAAACTGAAACCAAAATCAGAAGTGAATAAAGACTGCAACCAACAGTAAATGTCTCATCCTTTAGAAAAGGACAGTGTCTGATAACGAAGGGTCTCTATTTCAGATGGCTCCAAAAGCTTCACGAGGATAGGTTTGACTAAAAGCAGAGAGGTTATTTTCTATAATATTTCCTCAAAGGACCTGAAATCCAGAAGATTATGTGACCAACCTACTTACAAGTCCGAATGAGAAGAACAGTGAAGACAGATCAGTGGACAGCAGATATTGGAAAAAAAGTAGTTTCAAGTAACTTTTAAACAGCTGCTTTCATAATGCTATTTACTCACAGAGGAATTTAAAGGGAATTCCCTTCCCCAGGCTCTCCATCGTACCAGCCAAGCCCGACTTTCCAGCAGGGTCTTTCTAGCATTTTTCCTACCTTGACAAACTGAATGTCTGTGAGGGCTTTCACTGAGTAGTCTGGAACATACACTTGGAGGAAGGACGCGTTCAGCTGGTTGTTGCTGCTCCCTAACGTTGGGGTCACTGCGTCGATGCGATCGCTCCGGTTTAAAGAGTCTGAGTGATTCAAGCCACAGGGCCGAGGCGGAGACTTGTTTTCGGCTAAGAAACAGGCAAGAGCAAGAGATTTCTTAAACCAAGTAGAAAAATTTAAAGTCACCGTTTCAAAGGGACATAATAAATTGTGACGTAGCACAAATAAACTGCAAATGCTTAATCCATTCATAAGTAGACATGTGGCTAAACAACCAAATTATCCTGAAAAACAGTACATTTTCAGTCCAGAGCTGGTCGCCAGCACCACTGAGTATGCCCTAAACAAACCTGTACTTGTTTATTCTGCAACAGATATGCCCTGAGAACACAGTGCTTCAGCCGATGAGCAGAAACTACCACAGAAAGGTAACTTCTCAAGGCTCCCTTACAGGAGCTCTTGATAGTCAGAACATGCTTAATACATTTTGTCAGGCCCAGCTGAGCCTTACCCCCTTTTATTTCATCTGGTACCTACATATGCCTTGTTCCCTGAGCTAGAGCAGACATTTTCAGTAGGAGTAACAGAGTCCTCAGTGGACCAGAGTTCACGTGACGATTACTTCAACATTTCCTCTCAGTGCCTGAAGCGACAAAACCTCAGTGAAGGAGAGCAATCCCCACGAAGTACATGCCAGCCAGTGCCAGGCAAAATAGTCCATGCTACAGAGAAAAATCTGTGTCCAGGAAAGGAGAACACTGCAGACATCATTTTCCACCACTGGCCTTTAAGTCCCGCAGGGTTTCACTTGAAGACCTTGCAGCTGTCCCCTGTGAGTGTGACTGGACACAGTCTATCCAAAGGAAACGTGCTTTCAGGACACCACAGACATTCTGCACTGTGGCTTCCACCCACACAGTGACCCAGAAGATAGGAGGGCAGAAATACATCCTAAGAGAGATTCCAAGCCCTCCTGCAGAAGGGCTTCTCCATGGGCACACACACAGTACGTACTGAACAAAGAACTATCTTTGGGACCAGAGAATTTTTGGATCTTGACGCACTTAAAACTCATTTGGCCAGCCCAAACTCAAACTTGATGTAAGTTATGCTACTCACCACATGATCCCCACTCTCAGCTGAAAGATCATTTTAATATAATTTTAAGATACAAAGTCTCTTTGAGCTAATCAACAACAATATCCTTACAAGCTTTTCAAATTCTTTTTTTTGAAGACTTTTCTACATATAATTTTACTTCCTAAAAAGCCAAAAACCTCTCTTAAATTTAACCCTACCTCTGCCACTTAATCACTGGAACGATATCTCCTTGTACAAATGCACAGCCTGTTCCGCATCTCTGAATCCAGCCTTTCCTAAACCTAACACTTCAGAATGCAGAACTGCCCTGATTCTTATTCCCCACTTAAAATCCTTCTGATGTTGTCTTTCTTGCAATTTTAAAAAGGGGAACAAAAAAATACGAGTTCTGACAACTTGACAATTTTCCCACTATTTCTGCACTATGGAATTAGTGCAGGTCCCTATGGCAACACCAACTGCAGGCTTAGGGGGAAGCACTCAGAGCCTTGCAAAGTCTTTCTTCGCGCCAATCTGACAACTTAAAAGCCACAGCAGGTTGCAATAACTGCTGCTAGGAGCCAAAACTCTACCCTCACACAGGGCTTAATGCTGAAATTCCCACTGGAGAACAAAGAACTGTGAAGGCTGGATGAGTTTGTCCTCTTTCCCACCTGCATAGACAAAATACGGCTGTGTGTGACAAGAACAGCCTCGCAGCTGCTTGGGATAAAGGCTTCCATCTGGAACATCTTTACACTAGTGTGACTTGTACCTGCTTTTTCTTTCCACCAGGGATCTTACAGTACATTACTAATAAAAACATAGAGCAACATGGCAAAGCAGTATAAGAAAAAGAAAGGGAGAGGTGAGACAAAAGGACAGAACAAAAAGATAAGATTTCTAAAAATGTGAGGGAAACAACATAATTTCTGGATCACATTTGGTTCAGGGAAGGAGAAGACAAGATAACGAAGAGAGAAGGGTACAGAAAGAGCAGATGACAAACACCAGGCAGGTCCACGTTACAGCTTTTCTACTGAGGTTTTCCCACACTCCTCACCTTTTCATACAGGGGATAAAGAGCACAAGCCACAAGATGGACATCAATACAAGTCTATTATGAATTTGTGGTTAAACAACAGAATTATTTTCATAAGCACCCCACAAAAGTCTGAGTTTCACCACAACTGGTACCACATTGCCACCATGACCAGGCTTACGTTATCAGTTCCTTACAAAGGAGATTCTTCCCACTATTATTTTCCCTTGGTTTTTTTAATTTTTTTTTTTTATTTAACTGGGGGAAAAGCTATGAAAGTATGCTTGGCATTTATACTGGAAACAAGCTGCATGTGCAAAGTGTACACTTACTTGTAGAATGGAAAAGGAAAAATAAAAATAAAAAAAGAAGACCTGGCAAAACAAAATAACCAAGCCAAGAAAGATAATCAAAGTTGCCAAGCTTAAAGGAGAGCCATCAGGTACTTTAATTAAAGAAAGATTAAATTTCTCCCTCTTCTTTGGTGTTTAACAGCAGGAAACTTTAACAAAGCAGGAAAAAAATGCCCTGCAAGGCAACAACCTGTAGTTTGTTTGGAATGTGCATGAAGATAATTTAGGGACCATCAATGAAATACATTTTCTAAAGTTAAAGGAAAAGGGGGAAATACAGGAAGCAGATGGTGAAAGTATGAAATGCATGATATGTAATAATGTTTAAGAGATGTTTCACTTAAATATGCATATCATTATCTTGTTTGGTTTTAGTTCTGGGGAAGGACATTTCATCTGAAAAAAACTTCAAAAGGAAGACACATGCTCACTGTGACCCAAACTATTTTAAGATTCTGCTCTTCCTACAGGCTTTTTGGATGGGTTTCTGTTTCTCCCAACCACTCCATGCATGCAGTGTCTGCAAAGCTCAGTTCTTGACCCTTCCCAATTTACAATCTCTCAACCACATCTCAGAGCTCTTTTTGGCCCAGTTTGTTCCCTCCTTGGTCTCTGCTCTCCAGAGGGACTTCTGCGTCAGTCAACTTGGTGATACAGCAAGGAAAGGCCTTAGGCACAACAGGAACCAGAAAATCCCGCAGAAGGTCCCACAGCCTTCTTGCACATTCCACTGCAAATCCGTCCACTCAGCAGATCACTGTGCTGGTCCATGGCATTAACCTCACTGAGAGAAAGCTCACTGCTTTCCAGGAATTGAAATGGTCAGACTGTATACAAACCATAGAATTTACCCATATGAGAATATAAAATACTTTCATTAAGTAAGTTTTCCTTTTATGGCAGTTTAGCAGCAGACATTCTCCTCTGCCAAACACATTTTCTTCAGAATTTTTTAAGCCTCAGCTTGGGGGAGAATACATTCTTCTAAAAAATCTCCCTTCCTAATTTTCCACCAGCATCAATATGAGAAACAGGAATAAGCATGCATTACCAAATACATTTTCTTTTGTGTGTTTTTAGTTCTTCCCATTTTGATGACTCTGACCAGTTACCATAAACAAAAGTTTGGGATACCTACCTGTGAGGCACAACTCAGTGCTGGACTTCTCCCTAACGAGCAAAGGGGTCAGACAAATACAGACTGCAGCTGACTTTTTATGGCATCAGGGCAGTCACAAGAATGGTGAAAATAGAAGCATGCAGATTTACCTGGAGAACCTGCTGCTAACAACTCTGTTCTGCTGACAACAAAGGTACGAGACAGGGACAAGGGAACTAGAAGAGGGAGAGAAAAAGGATGAGATCACGACCAGAAAGGCAGCAGCTATCCACACTCAACAGGGGGACGACCCAGCTGACAAACCAAAACCAGAAGTGCAAATCAACTGTGAAAAAGCAAAGGGTTAAAACAAAAGCAAAACCAAAAAACACAATTAAATTTAGGAATAAACAAAAAAAAGGACAAAGGAATTGGAGTGAAGTGAATAATTTTCACTTGCTAACTTAAATTATTATCCAGCACCGAACATCAAGCTACACTAATGTTTTTAAATAGTTCAAAAGGAGCAGTTGTGCCCACTTCAGCCTGGACGGCAAGAATTAAAACAAGCCAGAAAACATTCAGGGGTGCTCTTCCTTATGGGAGTCAAATAATAGAAATAAACCCAAAAGATACTTCATAGTTCTTCAAGTTTCCAGTAAAATATCAAGCAAGGCTGTAATTCTCCAAGCTCGTCCTTGTTGGGATGGGTATCATACTGCTCACTATTACTACAAATCCCTCCCTAGCCATAGTTAAAGAAAAAAGCTTCACTCTTTTCTCGGGTTTTTGTTTGTGCGGTTATTTTGGTTTTTTGTTGCTTGGTTTTAGTGTTTTACTCCCCATCTTCCAGGTGGGGAGAGCAAGCATGTGAAGTCTATTTAGGACATACAGAAGAGCAGGAATTTGCTTTCATTCCACAATAACTTATACTTTCCCTGAGCTTTCCTGTCTACACAGAGCAACAGGAACTTATTTTTATGAGCTCATCTCAACAGAAATCTCAGGATGCTGCAAGACATCATAAAGCAAATTCCCTAAACCTGGAGGGAAAGTCAACAAAATGAGGGGTTTGCTACTGGTAAAAAAAACAAAACAAAACAAAACAAAAAACAAAGCCAACCAGTTGAAGGTAAACAAATTCAAGATTGGCCAAGATCACTTTAAAATAGTGCATATCCTTAAGTGCAACATGGTGAAATTAAAGATGGATTTAAGGGCACACAAAGAGGAGACCATTTGATCTGATAGGATTTACGGCAACTGGCACGATTGTGGGGAGGGTTAGGAACATTAAAAAAAAAAAATACCCAAAACCGGACAACACATGAAACAAACTGAACAATGCTGGCAAAACAGAGATGCCACAGGTAATTTCCAAGTGTAAGTCTAGTAGAAGTGATCATGCCTGACCACCCCAGCTCAATGCCTGGTCCCTATTGCAAAAGCTGAGGGTATGAGGCAGTTGTACACGTGTCACAATTCTTCATGAACTCGGCTGCTATTACTGAGATAAAATCCAACCAGTGCTCTGCATGCTTTGAAATCTCTCAAATCTCAAAAAGTATAAGCTACCAATCAAATTAAAGTACACATAATAACGGAATTATTCTTGATTGTAAAAATGAGCTCACAGAGGTCCAGAGAACTGCTGCTGATTGTACAGTCTACCAAGGTTACACTCACAACTCACAAAACCATTTCCATTTCACCACCATTTGATAGTGTACACACGCACAGGTACACACACGTAAAGGGAGCACTCCTGAGTGTACAATTAAAACAAGCTGCCTCTCAAGTGGAGTGTAAACCCTGCTATGACAGGACACAATTTCAGCATGAGAAACATCTCTCCCTGGAGCTGAACAAGTGGCTTTGTGTCAGCAGAAGGCTGAGCAGCTCCAGTGCCCCAGCTCACCCAGCAGGGCTGTACATTTCCAGCTGAGGTCAAGATCTTAAGTGGTGACACTGCTGGCATTAAAATACATCACCAAATGCTGAAATGCAGCACTGGAGCCAACTCTTGGTGGATTATATGACAATTCCCCGACCTCTGCCAGTGAGGTGGTGGCTCATGCGGCTACCACTTGTGTGGTGGGAAGTCACTCACCCTCACCCTCAGACACCACCTCTTCCCCCTCGCTGATTTCTCAGGTACATTTCCACACAAGCTGACAGGAGCAATCTTCTGGCACTGCTGCCCTCCTTTCTCTCGAGACAGCTTTCAGACACAAGGCTGGTAAAGAGAACCATCCCCAACCTAACCGGGCAGTTGCTCCTCGCACCACTAGATGTCCCTCTGCCACTAATTATTTATTCCTGTTAATTCACTCAGTTACCCTGCCGCGAGCAAGACTACAAAGCTTTCCACCAGTACCAACCACATCCCTCACTAAAGTCAACACTCACATCCTCTGGGAGCTCGCAAACCATTGCCAACCGCTAGGTTCCGGAGTCAGTGCCAGCATCGCCACCGGCCACTGTCCCCAGGGACACTGTGCCAGGCAGGCGGCCGTGCTGGCAAGGAGGCACCAATCCCATCAGCCCCACAGACACAGCTGGGCAGGACTGCAGGAGTGCAGACTGTTCCAGAAGCAGAAGGTAAGAGGACATACCTGGTGATGCTGTGAGGGCCATCACCCCATAGTAGGAAAAAGCACCAGCTTCAAACTTCATCCCCTCTTTCCCAGCCTCCACTTCCACTTTCCCCTGTTAAGGAAAAGGAGAGAGAGGTGCAATTAAAAGGGACCATGGGTCTTGAGGCACAAGATCAGACTTGAGCCCTGAAAGATAGTTTTGCCTGACATCCCTAAGCAGCGTCATGGTCCCTGCAATTTGTAACAGTGCCTGAACAGGGACAGACTCTGAAGGGCAACAGGCATTTGTGCCCAGAGCTACCCTGGTCTTTGGTGCCTTGTGGCCAGCGTAAGTCTGCAGAGGAGCAGGATCAGGATCACCACACAGCTTGAGTTGGTACTATTGCCCTGCTCCAAATGCTGCCAGGCTGTTTTCCTTTATTGCAGAGTGAAAAAACACTCCCCCAGTAGCACAATCATCTGGGATCTTGAGGCACCTAGACATTTTGGGGCACAGCTCACATTCACACAGAATTCCCTCTAAGACAAACTTAAGAAGGGAGATGGGAGATAATGTGTGAGGAGGCTGGCTGCCTACACCAATGAGATTCCCACAGAAACAAAGCCCTTAATCCTGAAGGAGCAGCCTTGGGGCTACTTCAGTCATCTTGATTTCTAGCAGTTCTACGGAGTCCAGCATCCTTAAGATCTGCTCTTTCACAGAGTCTTGCCTACAAAGGACCCTCAGTGCTTCCCAAGGTGTACAAAACTACACCACCATGCAAGTACACCTGTATCTGATGTGGACTCAACCAAATGTATAACATTATGTCCTACACAGGACTCCAGAACAGAACCCACCACATCACACATAGCTGTAAAACATCCCAGTCACTCTGGTATTCGAGTAGCCAAAAATAATTGTCTTCTTAGTGGGGCCTGGCTTTCATATCCACCCATCCTTACTGCACTGAGACTCACAGCACACCACTGCAGACAGAAGAGATCTCATGCAGCTTTCAGGCTGAACTACACAAAATTTGGAATTTCAGGCAAACAACACCATTACCTGCAATGCTTTCCCTGTGTCTAGGTTGGGAAGGGGAGACAAACTGCCCATCCCAGGTGCACTAAGAAGACTGAACATAAACTGAACACAATTGGGTGAAAATGAAGCCAAAAGGTAGAATTTATTCCTAAGTGTTTATTTCATTAAGCCCCATTTAAAACAAATAATCATGCCTTTAAATTTACAGTACTGGACAAGGGCAGAAAAAGGTGACAGTGAACTCAACCTGCAGGAGCCCTGATACCAAGTCAGTTTATCTAATTGCCCCAGATGAGAAAAAACACAAAATCTGCCTAGCAGGAAGAGTGTGCCCAGCTCACAAATCCACTTTCCTGCTATCACAAGCAACAGCTTCATATAAATCCCTTTTAAAACCAATTTCACTCTCCGACACAAAAGTAGCTTATTTCTTCATTATAAGCCTTCCAAAAGGTACAAACCAGGCAAAGACTGGTTATTCACAAGAAGAATATACATTTAATTGTATACTGGCACGCATTTACTGTGAAGGCATTTTTGGTCCCTCAATGTGAGAGAATAAGTCCAAGTCCATTTAAATAACAAAAGCAGAGTATTATTCCCTCTTGATCCTGGCAGAACCAACCTTGTTACCATTTTTATAGTATGTATTTACTGCAACACTCACTTTTCCAAATGCACTATAGCCCTGGCATGTTGTGTTTACTAAATATTTATTGATTGCAAAATAGCTCAGAAAGAACTGATTGGTTTTTTGTATCCCCGTGTCCTCCATTTACATCTTTGCAGCATTACATCAGGAGGATTATCTTGCCTCTGGAATATTTCAGATTGCAACAATTCAGTAGGTAAGAAAGAGCAGTTAAAGAGCTATCAGAGGCTCCTCAAACTCTTGGAAAAAAAAAGATTCTTTTTTAACATCACAATTACATTGAATCCACAGCATAATATCCCAGTGCTCTCACAGTTGTTTATCACTGACAGTGTTTAAACCCATGCCTCCCTCCTTTTCTATTTTAAAGGCCATGTTAAGATTTCAAGCCCTGTGTTAAAACTTCAGCTACAATGCCTGTGCTTTTACAACCAAAACTGATTTTCAGTTGTTTAGGACAGAAGCAGAAGAACCTTTCCAGCAACATCTCTCTGAAAGGACTGTTCTTGTTTAAATGGTGCTAGATAGAAACTAAATTTCTGTGTAAAGCATTACCTAAGCCATTCAACCATTCCTGACTAGTAACAAAACCTGGGAGATGCCAGCACTGGAAGCAATCCTGTACAGAACACACAGAAAACAGTCCTCCAATCTAAAAGCTGCACAAGTGCAGGGATCTCAAGGGAGATCAGGGATCACAAGGGCAGGATAAAGGCTTGGATGGCAGGGTTCCCAAAGTCTGCATTCTGCAGGGGTTGTAGGAGGAGGTGACATCAGTTCAGTAGATGGCACAAGGCCCCCACTGAAGCCTGTGCTTCTCACACCACCTCAGGTACAGACTTCAAAATTGCACAGAAAAATGAAATTCCTCTTGACCATCAAACTCCCCATGCCTCCTTTTGTAAAAGGAAAAGGCACAGCAGAGAAAGTGTGCTGGCCAAATTCCTATGACGTGGCATTTTCTGCACCCCTATTTTCCAAGCAATGCCAAGGGGGATTCCTTTGCACTGTCCATCCTAGGGATACAAAAAACATAAGTAACTTTTGGCAGATGACTGAACACAGGAAGTGCTTTCTATCCTTCACAACTGATTTAACTGAGGGTGAAAGCAGCTGAGTGAGCTCTTCAAGGCTGGCAAGGTCATAAAGGAGGCAGGAGCAGTTCCCAGGAGCCATAGCTCCCCTCCCATGCTGGAAAGAAGATAAACTTCAACAATTGGAACAGGTATAGAAGGGGATATATCAGGAGATAAAGAGTTTTGCACATATCTACACAACCACATGTCTGACCTGTAAAATGAGAACAAAGTAGTCGACGGGCTTGTTTCGCTGGTAGAGGTAGTGTTCTGGGGCTTTCTTGTTCTTCTCATCGTATTTCAGCTCCTGGATGACGTTGGGATGTTTTAGCAGCCTGAGAAGGATCTTCTCTGACATCTGGGATGGACCAAATGCTTCTACTTCTATAACACAAGATATAACTTGGCATTACACCTCATATGCCTGGCAAGAAGTTAGCAATACTCGTTAATAAGCATTTGCCTATAAAAGACACACAGATGCAGAGAGATCCATTATGGAATTGCAGGCTTCCTGTCTTTTGAGACTGTTAGATTTGTCAAGGGGGAGGGGGGGGAACCACAGTAACACCCCAACTTCCATTACTGAAGTATTTTTCAAAACAACCAAAAATCATGTCTTCATCTGAAAGGGAAAAGAAAAAGACAGTCTTGCCTTCTTCAGAGTTCTGAGTCACAGAGTTGTAAAAATGGAAGAGCTTTACAGCTGGGGCACAGAGAACCTTTGAATTTGTTTTTTCCTTCCCTAAAAGCTACTAAAGTCACTGCATTTATTGTACTTAAATAAAATTGAAAAAAATTAATTAATTACTGCTTGGGGCCTAGAAAGTTGCTCTTGAGAGATGTTCTACACAAATCAGACACAACTGGGGCTGCCATGGTTCATATGGGAAGAGTTACTCAAAGTGAGAGAAAGTACAGGTCAGTTCAAACCATGTGGGATTAATGCCTGACACACAGAACATAATCCCTATCCACTTGATCTTCAGTGTTTCCAGCGGGAGATGTTTGAAGCAGAAAAGCTCATCCTTGTGTGGGAGAGGTAAGCCAGGGACGACGAGAATTACACATGCAAATTGATAAGCTTTCCCAACACCTCATTTCAGAACAGGACCATTAACAACTCATCATCTGCTAAAGATACTATTCTCAGTTTAGAACAGAGAAACCAAAACTGTAGTTTTCATCTTTTTTAGCTGCAGCTTCACCAACAGACCTGTATTTAAGCTACACAATCCTTTCATCCACAAACCAAGTAGAGAAGCAGCACTGTAAGACTATTTCTGTTGAGCAGGTGTTCATGGAACTCCATCAAGTCTTGTACACTACATGAGCAATGCCTTGCTTGCTGTTAAATCCACATCTTCCTGTTGAACTGCTTCCTTTCACCAAGGACACGCTCACATGAGCTGTAGGAGTCCGAGCCTTCTAAGGAATTACTGCCCCTCAGCTGAGATGTGATAACCAATCATGTACATGTTCCTTTCAAGTCACAGAGGCAAAATAAAGCATGGAGACAGACTAGGAGCATCTAGGCAGGCAGTTACAGCATCTTAGAGGAGGGGAAGTACTAACTTCCAAGTGGAGCTGGCAAACTTCAGACAAAACAACTTTATAATTTTCCAACCATGAATATATGTTGAACATGGCAGTGAAAGATGCCCGTCTGAAAGGCCTGCATGTGGGAAGTCTTTATATGTCAAAGAGAGACAGCACAAGCAATAGGAAGGTATTTTTCCACAAGCTCTCCTGCTTAAAGGCCTCATCTCTGAGGTGAAAAGACCAACTGTACGACGAAAGGCAATATCAGCCGCAAGAAACCATTCAAGGCCCTGGTCTCTCTGCCAGACTGCCCACCCAAGGGCTAAAACATCAAGGTGTTCTGGGATGGAGACAACTGTCCTCTGAAACCTGAAGTCATCAACGGAGGTCACACAGGCCAGACAGAAATCCATTTTAAAGAGTATAGTTCAACCACCTGTGCAGTATGCATTAAATGTGTCGGGAGAGCTTTTCACTTGGAGTCAAAGAGTCTCATGGAACAGGTTTAGACCTTCCTGAAAAAAGTCCAGCATTTCTTTCTGGAGAAGGCGCCAGAGTGCAATTACAGCCAGCTGGCCAGTGGTATCGAGTCCTCTTTGCTTTGTTCCCTGAGCTCTTCCTAATGGGGTGTACTTGCTAGTCGTTAATCTGACGGACTCTAGACATGCAGTGCGGCACTTGGCATTCATCCTTACCTTTCAGACCAATTTAAAGTTACTGGTCCACCCCTGGTATATGTCTCAGAGGGTTCATGCCGACACTGAACACAGGAGAGGAGAGAATTTAAAAAGAAAAACACAACAGTGGCATTATTTGTCACCCCACAATCCAGCCTCCCTTCCCGCCTGTACTGTCCCACCCACCTCACCGGCCTTTGCTGACAAACTGCCTCCGAGGCTCTGGCATGATCACAGAAAGAGATAACCCGCACTTGCCTGTTGCCAGGAACCGGTGCATTGCCAGGAGGAGCTGCGGTGATATTTTAACCTTCATCTCGCTGTCTGTCTGCTTGAAGGCAGAGAAGTCCTGCTTCCTGTCCCGATGAGCTACTTTCTTTTTCGTCTTGTTATCAGCTGGGGAAGGGAGGGTGGGAGAAGAGAGGAAGGAAGCGATTTCTGTTAGAACGGGGTCCAACATGAACTGCGCTGTCCAGAGTCAGTCGGGATGGCCACGCATAGCACAGGGTGCAGGCAGACCCCTCTGCAAAGCCCAGCTCATCAGCACGCAGCCCAAACCACAAACAACCAGGAGTTGTGTGGCCATGGGCCCCTGTCCTGCACAGCCAGGCACCCCAGCCTCTGTCACTTCTCTGTCATCTCGGTTAGGGGAAAGTGCTTGCCAACACCTGACTGCAGAGCAGCTCTGCATGTCACACTTCAGGTGGGGAGAAGTCCTGCTCAGTGTTACTAAACATCAAAAGGTGTTGTTTTACAAGCATAGCTGTCATAGCTGCTTCCTACATATACATTCTTTAGAAAATTCCCAGCATGTACAGAGAGGAAATAGACAATAACTTATTTCTTTTGCTATACCATGGCTTCACTGACTCTGGACAGCTGTAGCAAAATCTGCATGCCTTTGGTTGAAGTATTCCCCGTGTCTGATATATGCAGTTTCTTTTGTCCTGTCCAAACTTCAGGGAAAGCTGGCAAGGTGTACAGCCTGAAGGTGAGAATCTCTGGCCACTTTACAGGCACTGAAGCAAGAATAAAGTACAGAATAGCTTCAGAAATTCAAATACAGGTATTTGCCTGCTAGTGAACCTGGACTCCTGTCCTCTATTCAGCTAAAAACTTGCCACTTGGTTCATTTGTGTCTTAAAACGGGCTCTGTGGTAAGGAATCCCCATTTGTGAAAGACAACATGAAAGAGACACAAACAACCCAGGAACTACCATCCACCCACTGAGCTGATCTCCCAGAACGTCTAGGAAACCAGGTAAGTGGGCAGCTATGGGTATGCTGGTGTAGGTTACACATCAGTTCCAGGGAGAAGAGGTCTCTGCTCAGACAGCAGGGTGCTCCTCTCTGGTGACACCATGTGTAGGGTGGCAGTGGCTATAAGCAGCAGAATGCTGTTAGACAGCTCTGAACTCCACAGAGTGCAGGAAACCCAAGTGTTGAGGCAATTCCTGTGAGCCCCTCAGAGATGAGACACGGCTCAGATTCTAGGGCCTTCAACGGGGAAGATCCTAACAATACTGCAGCTACTTGTCTATCAGCCCCTTAGTCAATTGGTGTAAAATGACTGGACTTCTGAGGGACCACAGGCAGCTCTGGCACATTGATTTGTGGCAGAGGATTTGGGCAAGCACACAAAGGGGTGTAGGTGAAGCTGACACTGTGAAACTGCACATACTCCCAGGTTGTTCAGATTCTGGGTTATAAATGCAAAGACAATTAAAGTGGTGCACTGTAGCAAGGAAGCCACTGAGATCTGGAGCCCTTCACAAGTCCAAATACATGCTACAGACTACATAAGGCTCAGAGTGGCTGAGTTTGAGGCTTGGAAATGCACAACACTGGTAATTTACAGGCTTCTAGATTTTCCCAAGTCACCCAGTCTTTTAGACATGAATACATCTAGATCCTCAGCTTCCCAGGGACATGCCTCCAAAACAGACTCAACAGCAATACTGTACTGACAGTAATTTACTTACTCAACATATCTCGAGCATATTCTGTGAGCAGTGCAAATTAGAAAGTTGGAGATACTTGTTCCCAGGCACATGGAGAAGAACGGTTGGTGATCCATGCCCTTTTTCTTCTTTGAAACCAGAAGGCTCTTACCCTAGTAGTACTTTACCCAAGACTTGGACTGCATCAGGGACTGCAGTTTCTCTTCCAAAAGCAGGAATAGAAACCACTGAAGGGAATGGCTACAGACTAAAAACAATCCCTGCCTTAGGAATATAGTTTGAGACAGACCTTATCTGTACTTGCCGTTAAAGGAAAGATGGATACCAAAGCAATGGAAAATTAATAGGAGAAAAGTCCCCTAGAAGCTCTCACTAGGTCCTACCTCTTGTAAGAGAAAAGAAGAATAGAAACTGCTTTTTCTGAAAAGCTCAGAGAATGTTATTTTTAAAGAGCTGTATCTGAGGTGTTTTCTCATAAGGAGCTCCATAATTGCTCTCTTCAGGGAGGCAAAAATCACAAGTACAAGTGTTGGCCCTGGGACAAGGAAACATCTCTGTGCTTATCCTTTGAAAGAGCTGTAACTCTGCAGGCTTCACATTGCACTTCTGGTACCTGAAAACAAGACCAGCATCACACAATGGGAAGATGCCTTTAAATCTTTCTGTCCCTATCAGTCATCAAGGTAAGAGACCCAGGCTCTTACTCAAATGATGGGCAATTTCAACTCCTCCTATTTTTTCCCTTGGCAGCTTATCCAGAAATCTTCCCTCAAGAAAAACGTTACATGGTTATAGCAGAGCCTCGTGGCTTAAAGCCATTCTCTTGGCTTATTTTTGCAAGGGATGGTCTTAAATTGTTCTTTGCTATCCAAACAACTTTTGAGCTTCTTGTAAGAAACAAGAACCAAGGACTGGATTGTGTCTGATGTAATTGAATCTGAACCAGGTATTTCCCATCTGTCCTTTCTCCGGTAAGTGAGATGGAGACACAGGCACTGAAGTTATCTTGGCCTGCTGAAGTGATCTCTGCTTAGAGTGCTGGGACACTGCCTGGTTCTGCAACATGAACAATGGGATGCATGAGGGATACTCTCACTACAACTTCTGGTGAGATATCAACAAATATTGCAAACATCTTCAGTAGGTTCTGGGAATATTTAGACTGCTCCTTCAAATCAAAGGCAACAAGCCTGACCATAAGCTCTAGGCTGAGGCAGAGAACTCAAGAGGATGAGTGGTCAAAACACAATTAAGTGATGTGATGTCTCTTGTAATAATCCTGAACTTTGACGCCTGATGCATAACAGGAGCTAGAGCCACGACAGAACAGAACAGATTCCTGTAGTGTGCCAACCATGAAAAAATGCTCCAACTTCCCAGTGCTAAGAGCCAAACACACTGGCAGCTCCTCACCACGACACTGGCTGAAATGTGTCATGTGTCATGACAGAAACATCTTCCCTCCACCCCTTCAGCATCCCCAATACAAAGTCTCATCCTCAGAAGTACTCAGTCTACCCAGATGTTGATGAGTCAGACATATTTAATAATTTTTCTTGCTCCCATCTTCTCCTTGCTCCCAATCTCTGCAAGCCACAGCAGAAAAGAGCCATATGAAGAAATACCACACATTTATTTGGCACCCTCCAGAAACTCAGCTGCAGAGTTCAGAAGTGAGAGCAGCTTTCAGCAAAAACTGTAAATATACTATTACTTCCACCTTAACACAGCTCAAATGGTTTTTCATGGAAACAACAGAAAGGCACAGCTCCAACACCAAGGTCAGCCATTTCATCAAATTTCAAGTTTCCATCAAAGCAAAACAAAACATTTTTAAAACTTCAGAACAAAGTGTAACACTGCTGCCAGGATTTTTCAAAAGGTCTTTTTTTAAGTAAACACCTAGTACAGAGCAAATCAGTCCAAAGGTTTCAAGCTGACTTGTTCTGAGCTGAGCAAACCAGACTGGTCTAATAACGAACAGACTCAGAGGTGGGGTTACTAACAGTGACATTCTGATAGCAACACCAAAAATAACCTGCCTTGACATATCATGGACAATAAAGTACCTTCAGTAAACCCATGTTCTCCTGCATGTTCTCATGACCACACCAACTGGAGGTTGGCCGTCCAAATTCAAAACCTCTCACACTTCCTGTGATCCTCACAGCTTCTTGAGATTTCTGCTCTCTCCCTTACTGCTACAGCATCCTTCAGTCTGAACAGTGGAATGATCTCCAGTGCTTCATAAAGAAATTAGAAGTTCTCCTTCATGGTGCTTATCAGGAGTCACCCCCTAAAATTTCCTGCATCCTCTAAGAACACTAGGAAGTTTCCTTCCTGTTCTGAACCAGGAATTTTCAACAGTAAAAAACTATCCCAGGAAGAAGAGTTTCAAGAGAACTCAATGTTCACCAGCTCTATTTTGTTAATATAGGAAGCCTTCAGGCAGTAAAATTAAAGTTCAATTCTCATTTCCTTGCCCTCTAACATCCTATTAATGGGCAAGGCTTTTTTTTTTTTGTCCTGAAGAAGAACACAGCGTGATCTATGTGTTTTCTCTTAACAAACAAGGGGGGAGGGGGGAAGAAATTGAAAGCATATGCAGTGTCTTCACTCATAGACGCACATAAATATCTCGAAGGTAGACAAAGATAGGATCTTTTTGGAGTATAAAAGGAAGTTTTAATTCAGCCTGCAAAAGCATTATGTTGTAACTGATTAGCCCAACAATTCATTTGTGAGGGTATGAAAAGAAATCAATACTAACTGGACTTCTGTGATTTACATAGTAATTAGACTGTTCAGCACATGCTGAAACACAACTGTGATTTACATGAACATTTGGGTACATAAGTACTGGTAAAATACTGACCAGGTACAGAAAGCATTTCGGGCAAAAACAAGTCTATCCCACAGTATAAAGTGCTCATTGGGCATTTGGCTTGGAGGGAGGAGAGAAGATGCTTGCGTTGGCCTGAAAAAGATGCTGTAGAAACATTCCTATCCCTTCCGTGAGGAAACAGAAAGAAAGCAAAGGACAGCTGAACAGTGTTAAAGACACTTAAAATTATTATTTCTACTATAATAGAATTTTGAGACATCTTTGTGCTGCACAAACACATAGTGAAAAATAGCATCTGCCAGCAAGTGATCAAACCGCAGATAAGAATGATGAAGAATTACTGCAAGGAAGTCCTGTATGCACAGGCAGGACTGTGCAGATGGGGGAGAAGCAGACACTTCAGGTAACTGGCCAAGCTTTAATCTGGGAAAGAAAAGGGTCCAGATCTCTCAAGTCCCAGGTAACAGTTGACCTGCAGCATCATCTCCCTCAACATACACTAACACAAAGAAGGAAGGAGCTGTACTGAGTGATAAAAAGAGAAGGCATTTAGGACAGGCTGGTTTTCAGCTCTGAGGAAGACTTTCCATTCTCAAGATTCCTCAATGAGTGACAGATATTCTAAAGAGACTCCATTCCTCTTCCTTGAGGCATAGTATTTGCCTGCCTGTTGCTGAATATGGCAGTACATGGACTACAGGCCCTTGAGGCAGAGGGACAAAAGGGCAAGATGTGGGAGATCATGAGCACTGTAACAGAAAGGTTTAACAAGCCACAGCGGTGAACAGCTGGCAGGAGAGAGCAGATTGTTGCAGATGTAAATCTTCCTGGCAAAAGGGTCAAATAAAGAAACTTGTCCTGCTTCCGAATTAATACAGCATAAAGGAGTGAGGTTCCCATGCTGCAAAAACAAAAATTACTTTGACCATTTGAGGGATCTGTGGGTCATTTTGTTAAGAAACCTTCCTCTACAATTTAACTACTGAGATTTTAAATCATCAACGTAACATCTCTCAAAACACAGCTATAAATACAATTGCTGCTTGATGGAGTCTTTCTTCTCATCTATGAACAAATTGCAAATATTTCTACTCACTGTATAGATCTGTTTCATCCAGAATTTCAGACTTGATGATCTCTTCAATCACATCTTCTAAAGTGACAATTCCCAGGACTTCATAAAAAGGATCCCCTTCTCCTTCATTGTTTACTCTTTGCACTATGGCCAGGTGAGACTTGCCTGCAAGGAGACAGATCAACAATTTAGACATTTTAGAAATTCCTGAATGATCAGAAATTATAGCAGAACTAGAGACACGCAGGTATAAATAAAAAGACAAAAAAGATTGATGTCAGGCTTTATGGAAAAAGGGACAAAGTTTAACAGATGCTTACAATCATAATCTGATTTCTGAGATACACATTCCTGCATCACATAAATCCACCTAATGCACTGAAAAGTTACTAAAGAGATCAGTGTTCTTGTTCTAATGTCTTTCCCAGCAGAATTGTCACCCTGGCATTGAATTCATTATATTATCTTGTTGTTCTGCTTCTTGTCTCATGCACTGTCAGAGGAAGGCCAGGCTGGAACCCTCCTTTGCAGTAAGATCCCATGGACATTTTCCTCAAGCCTGGAAAAAAACAGCAACAATGACCACAGAAGCACAGGAACAGGGTAGAGCTGGGGAGAAGTCAGCCCCATCCATCAGCTCCTCTTTTTCCCTTCCCTTCCTCAAAAAAAATTTATTTATATATTATTCACATGGGGGGATGACACCTTATTTAGAAATTAATTAATTAAAATATTCAGAGCAACTGTCTGATCAACAAAAAGAAAAGCTAAGATGAGATTTAGGAGTAGTTCTAAAGATCCCTGAGATGTGCATCATTCACAGTGAATTCCTAAAGGCCTTTCTGCCATAGGAATCATGATGGTAAGAATATCATCATCATGACCCTTCAAACTGGCCTTGATACCTTTGGTTGCCAGTTTCTCCAGCTGCCATTGAAAGCCAGTCCTTTGTAAAGCTGCATAAATAATAACATTCACTCAAAGGGTCCACCAAATGCAAACGGTATTTTGCAGTACAAATACCCAGACATCAATGTGCTTTCTGAACTATCAGGGGTAAGAAACAGTGTCTCACAGTCTTTGCTGGTCTCAAAAATGATACTTATCCCCAGCTGTGGAAAACAACCAAAATAGTCCAACTTTGCTTAGACCCCTTTATAGGCAGTAATGTCTGCCTGTTTTAAGATTCAGATTATTAGACTAACAAGCATTCAAACTATTCCAACCCAGACTTACTCACGCTTAAAGAATGAAAATATCCTGAACAAATTAGACGAGGGAGGAAACTTATCAACTACTGATATAAACATTGCATCAGGTCAAGTCAATTCACTTTGGTAAGTTTTTCACATCTGCTTTCCCAGGGACCCAACATAAGCAGTTAAAAACAAATTCTTGGTGAATGCTGTCTGTCGAAAGTTAAATTCTTTTGCTATTCCCAGCCTGTGATCATTTAAAAGGAATTTTCCAAAGCAGGGTCTAATATTAGACTCAAAATGAAGTTTCCATTCCACTTAGGCGATATTCTCACCGAAGTAACTGCTGCATAATCTGATTGTCTTGGAGCTACTCGTTTAGATGCAGATGGACATACTTTAAATACCAACTACACAGCACTGCTGAGTCTTATCTTGAGGAAACCTTATTCTACAGTGAATTAATAGAAAGATGATTTGTGATTTTTAAAGTATCAACATTCATATTGTACTGAAAGTCTTTCACTATGCCAGGTTTTTACCGGTTTTATTTCTCTGCATTCCTTGCAAGACTTCCAGCTCTTTCTACCGCTCAATGAACAGCATTAAAGTGACTTCATAAAAGCATGAAAGATTCAAGTACTATTATTACTGCCATTCCCTTGTAATATATTACTCCAATTATATCCTTTCAACAGAACAATGTTGAATAAGAGCTGCAGCACAAAAAAACCCCAAAACCCCAAAAAACAAAAAACAAACAACAACCAAAAAAACCCACCACAGACAAAACAAATATCCTGATTTATTTCCCAGTGCCTGCTCAGATATTAGTGTATTTGTTTTCAAGTCAAAAAACACGGCTCCTTCAAGAACCATTTCTATCACAGACCAGAGCAGCTCATTAGCACATCCTTACTCAGGTGCTAATTCCTCAGGATATCTGTTCTCACATATTAGTAAGTGGTAAGACCTGTTCAAGTGGGTTAAATTAAAAAACCAAACCAAATCAGCCAAACAAAAACGCCAAAAGACAATACTATCAACTCTGTGTTTCAGCTTTGATCAAAATCATCAAATTCCTGCCTTTTCCTCCACTTCTGCACTGCCTACGATAATGCTCAACTAGGTGATGAAATTTTAAACTTTGAAAAGAACAGTCTTTCTAACAATGGAGTCCAGAACACATCTACAAGCAACGTTAGAGATTTATGAAAATGGGACTGGGGAAGGACCTGAGGGGCTGGAATACAATGGGAAGTTGTGCACAAGTTTCATCCACAAAACCAGCTGCATGCCCTTTCCACCAGAGTGGTCCCCACCAAAAATTCAGGATCACTAAAATATGTTATGTTCTCCCCGTTTGAGCAGCTGCAGGACTCTGATCTGAGCAACAGCACCTAATGTGAGATGGGTGATCAAAATCTACACCAGCTGCTGCTCTCTTAAGCAAAGTGAGCTGATAAGACAGGAGTTACAGAGAGGTATCAGGCATTTTGCACTTTCTACAATGAAAAAGAAGGCTAGAAACACTTTTTTCTAGCCTTGCCATAATCTCCAATTTTTAGGGTTTTTTACTTACCACCCAAAGTATCAAGCCCATTGAAACTTGTCATCATCACTGGATTTTGGTGGGTAGCATCAATATTCAGTTCTACCTTCATTATTAAAACTACATGTTACAGAGACTTTATCTGCTGAGAAGAGAAATTATCCACACACACGGTGACACTAACCTTTCTTCCCTCCTGTCTATCGAGGTTTCCTGTTCCAGACTTTCATCAACCCAACACTTTGCTGGGGTCAGATGAATTTAAGCCAATCTAATAAGCTGCCACTAAAAGGCTGCCTTTTGCTCCCAAGTTTTCTCCTTCCTTTCCATTGGTTCCAATGCTCATGAAATTATTTGATGAGACAGACCAGGTCCGAAAATTACATTTCTTGGGTCTCTGCAAGATAATTTTGACCCAGATCCAATAACTTGCAAGAAATCACCAGAGAGTGGAACACACATCAGAGGTGGTGACAGAGATGTTATGAAGATGCATTCCCAGACTGGCTGCCCTCTCACCACAGAAAACTGCAAAATACCCTGCACGTATGGAAGTAATCAAGACATAATAGGCTAAAGGAAAAGCTAGTAGTGCAAAGACCTCTTTATACATAGTAAAAGAGCACAGCGCAGCATGTGCTCAACTGTAAAAGTGGCCTGTAAGTAAAATAATGACTCCTCTGAGTATTTGAAATAGAAATTGGCTACAACTTTATTCAAAAACTTTATCAGGCCACTGGCAGTTGTCATACTATTTTATTCAACTGAAAAAGAGCAGTTTCAGCTTGTATTTTCCACTGCTAAGGACATACAATACATATCCAGTTAGGAGCTGAATAAAGTAAACATACAGCAGGTAAGAAAACCTGGACTGCATATAATATTCCTAGGGCCTTGAGAGCAGAACAAAAGTTAAACAGAACAGGTGTATGGGAAGTTCCGTACTTCACTGATTTTCTGGCCACAGTTTTTAACCATGCTTCATAGATTACATTAATGCTTCTCTAATCACTTGTTTTAAGTGCTGATACAATGAGATTTAGCAAGTGGGCAGCTCTGCAAAACTGGCAGATCTGACAAAAATGGCAGAAATATAATGTGTGACCCACAACTCCTCTATGGGCACAGGCAGGCAGCGTTTGCTTTCTGCCTCAGCTTCCCCCCTGTACAGCTCCAGTCAGTGACCCCACCAAGGGCTGTGTGGAGCTGATACCTGCACATGGCCTGAGGCACCAGCTGTGACAAAGGTTCATCTCTCAGCTACATTCACAGGCAACTAAAGCACCAAGCAGTTTTGGTAAACATAAATCCAGTCTCATCCCATTGCTTAAAACCCTGTCATTCAGCTTAGGTTTTGTTCTATACTACTTCTGATTAATTTATTAAGCTAATTAAGAAACATGAAGATGCTTAGTTAAATTCGCATGAGTAGGTAAACCTAGAACGAGCTCCTGGGAGTCCATGTGATTTACTGACTGATTTGTTCTGCTCTCAAGGCCCTAGAGCAGAACTGGAAGAAATGCCTGAAATACTCATTCTCTTACAGTACCATGACAATTTCTTGAAAAATCTATCATGGGGGAAAATTCTTCCTTTCATCCTGAGGCATTTGTATGTGTAGAGCAAGGACCTCAAGAACATTGTCATGCAGTTCAAACGAGAGATGAAAACACCTGACCAAGTTCAAGATCTGCTCTGGTCAGCCACAGGATCTTGACTCCATCAAGAGTTTTGCCATTTGGGTGGAGCTGTACCCACCCCACTGTCACATGTGTCTTCTCCACAGACACACAGGCTGAAGAAACGGGATGACAGGAACATTATGCAATAATGCAAATAAATGCAAATGCAAAGTCATGAACCTGGTACAAAATATCCTCAAGTGCTGGCACTGGGAACTGACTGGCTGTGTGAACACACTACAGAAGTCAGCGTCCCTGCAGCAATGAAAAGAAACTGTGTGCTGACATCGGCACATGTGCAGCTGGCAAGTCAAGGGAACAGATCATTCCCCTCTATTTGGCACCTGTGAAACCACACCTGCAGCACTGGAATTCAGTTTGGGGGTTCTCCAGCACAAGAAAGACATTAAGAAACTGAAACAGTTTAAGTGGACAGAACCTAAGATGGGCTGGGGCTGGAGCCCATGATGCACAAAGGAAAACAGAGGGTACTGCATTGGTTGAGTCTCGCTAAGAAAAGGCTAAAAGAAGGGACTTAGAAGTCTTTCTGTACCCCCTAGTAGGCTACAGAGAACACATAACTAGAGACCTTTGGGCTAGATACTGATGGGACAAGAGACAATAAACAAAAGCTTCAAATATGGATACTCTCTTTAAATAATGAAAACTTGTTGCTCACGAGGGTGGTCAAACACTGGAACAGGGGCCCAGAGGGGCGGTGAATCTCCAATGCTGGAGGTATTCAAAACTCAGTCACCTGAGCCAACTTCAAAGGTGGCCTGCTTCAAAGAGGGGGTTGGACCAGATGACCTCCAGAAGTCCCTTCCTACATTAGCCTGTGATTTTAAGAGACTTTGAAGGGACGTTTGACTGAAATCCCAGGCCAAACTTCATTTCTGAATTTTCATTCCTGAATTTCTAAAAAAATTGCAAAACTTTCATTACATAAGGATATATAAAGACAGCAAGTTTTACTGATCTGGAATGCCACAATCTGGCCTTGTATGTGACCAAATGTAATAACAAAATGATACTACTAGCCAGACTATGCTGCAGAAAATTACAATACTGCTGCCATAGCTTCAGACCAAACCCAGGTTCTCAGGAGTGAGTGATCCAACAGCAAAGGTGTAACTCAGAGGCTCTGAGCAGTGAGCCACAACCTGTAGGTGATGTGTATAAGCTTACACTACGAGAAGGCAACTAGAAATGCCTCTATTTCTGCTGAAGGAGGTTTATGAACTCAGTAACTGGGAAGATTTGAAGGTGTTATTTCCCCTCTGCAAGCAGCATATCTCACTAAAGGCCCCTGGCTTCCTTAAAAAAAAAAAAAAAGAAAGAAAAAGAAAAATCAGTATTAAATCAACACAGTGGTAGACATTTATAAAACAGAAGATTCCTGTTAAGTCAGTTTGTGGTAAAACAAGAATCAGGCTAGTCCATTTTTGTTAAAACCAGTAATCTGAGTCTGTTTGCTGTTGGTTAGTGCACTGGAACATAAAGCCATAGTCTGCTTAATATGCCTTCAGTGACACGGAGAAAAAACCCAGGCGGTGTTCAGCTGCCCTTGAATTTGCTAACTAACAGTGCTTCTGAAAAATCTCCCTGTTTAATCTTATGGGACTGTTTTTGTTTGGACTGGTTTGTACAAAGGTAAACACTGGTCTGTCAGTGAGATTCACAGGTTCAACAACACATTATTCAAAACAATCAATTTTAAAACGTGTTGTATAATTTATTCATTAAAAATAACTCCCTCTGGAATATCCCTGGCTTGCAAGCAATTATACCACAGTGAAAAGTGTTTTCCTAAATTTCTTTTCTGCACCACAGTTCAAGGACATTAAATCTCCCTTCTATTAGCAGAAATTTGCATTCATGCTGTTTGCTTTTTCACTTTGATTATTTTCAATGGGGCAATCAGACTGCTACTTTCTCCAAAGACACACACACAAACTGGTGCATGCTGTCTTTGGGTTCATAAGACAACACCATTCACAGAATCAAGAGAAACCCAAAACTTCTGCAAAAACAATCTAGGTTTAGACTAGGCTTTTTAGATCCTGCTCTTTTACAATTTTTAATATATATTTGGGAAAGGAACCTGATAAATAACATTCATTTAAAATAGCCACATGAAAATCATCCAGACTCTCAAAGGAAATGAGTGAAAGTATCAGCACAACCACTGGGAATACAGTGATTCTCCTTTAAACCAGAGAGCTCAGTCTTGTACAAACATTAACTAGAAACCACAGCAGCCTTCACAGGAAAATAAAAAAGTAGCACTTTAAATAGACTCTTTGTGTTGAAGTCCATTTAGTGGGAGGACACCAAAAAAAGCAAAAATCAGGGAGAGTTTCAGAATGACTTCCTGACAGTGAATTGTATTTGTAAGGAATACTTTCCCAAGGGAAATGACAGAAGCTCAGTTACTTGCAACTTTGAAAACTCGACTGGACAAAGCTCCTAGAAAGGACTCAATAATTCTCCAGTGCCCCGTGGCAGATGGCAGAGAAGCGATGAGCTAACATTTTCCATCTCCACCAGCCTATCAGTCGGTGTAGGTGCTCCAACTCAACTGCTGCTACCTTCGCTTCAATCCCTTCTGGTAGGACCTTGGCAAGACACACACTGACAAACTTAGTTTGCTTTGCTGCTGCTTCTAAATGTGAGAGCACAGCTCTAGAAAGCTGCAGCTTTACCTGAACCAAACTGAACCAAACCCAGCAACCAACCCATGTCAGAAGCTAGGAAGTCTCCATAGGTACATGAGTAAAAGAAATTAGCTGCGAACCAGAAATAATTTAAGTGTAAGGAAGAAAGGTAATTTCAACTCAGAGCTCTGCTATCCAAGTGGAAATCTTAGGGAAGAATCAGGTGTGAGAATATTTAGGGGAAACTATTACCAGGTGGAGGCAGGCATCAAGAATGAAAATGAAGAGTGGAGAGAAAAAGTTTCAGAAACTCCTTGAACATTACTAATGACTCCCTTGCCATGAACAGCATGGCAATGCTTCCCAGTCAGGCAGTGCTTTTGCAGTAGGGAATTTTTGCTGAATATGGCTGGGGTTAACAATAACCAGGGTCCACGAGGGTGTAAAATGCACACCGCTAGCTAGGCCACTCTCAGTGTTGGCCAGAACTCTAACTTCAGCCTAGCAAATGAACAAACACAAGCTGCTTCCCAGAACTGGAGGTTTCTGTCTTAGAGATGTATCCATTGGATCTGAAGTAGGAGAGGAAGAGAAGGAAAACATAATACTTGAGAAAGAAACCTCTCCCAAAACCAAAGTGTTTTGGACGCCTGTCTAAGGCTCTAACCTGAGTACAAAGTTGTGACACTGGGACACTGGTGTCTTGAGATGAGAAACAGGATGGAAGTTTAAAAACAAAATTAAGGAACCACTTCAGAAGTGCAGCAAACTAAAGCTGAGAGAAGAGGTGGCAACAAGAAGAGAAAATACTGAATCTGGAGAGAGACCTAGGGCTATTTGGGCTGACACAGAATAAAAAGTTCAGATAAAATTTAAGGCAAGCAAACAGAATATTGAAGTCATTCTTGGTCATGGTTCGAGTCTTCCATACTGGATTCAAAAGATACTGAAGTGTGACTTATGCTGATGTGATTTCCCCTGTGCCCCCATTTCCCAAGGCAAGTAATGACCTTTTGGAAAGAAGTGTAAGAAATGCATCTCCTTACTGACTCGCATCTCCACAGCATGATCAACAAGGAAATTTTTTTGTGTGTTCGAGGACCCTAAAAAGGAGCCATACTAATTTTATTACTTCCCTGTTTGTTCCAGGTTGTGCCACTGATTTCAGCGTTCCTTCAGGGAGGAAGAGCAGGCGCTGGCCGGCAGAAGTGCCGCCAGCAGAGGGAGAGCAAAACCTTGGGTTTGCTGAGCTCCACGCTCCAGGTCCTCCCCAGACCTCAGTCCAGCAGATGGAGAGAAGAGGTCCTGGATTCTGGCATCGGTGGGACGTGGCTGCTGGCCGGATGCGGAATTCTTTGAGAGATGTGTCCTTCAGCCTGGGATCCACAGCAATAACCCCTGTCTGCCATGGCCTGTTCAGCATCTCTCCTGCAGCTTTCCATTACAGCTAGGACTTGTCCCACCCCAGCTTCTTCTGCCATCCCTCCCCTAGAGGGGACAATTTCTTGAGCCCTTTTTAAGGGCTCAGGAGAGCAACTGTCATCTCCTTAGTCTCCTCCAGTCCAACAGGCTGCTACCACTAACCAACAGTTAATCCACTAAAGGAAAACAAAACAGCAAGAGATGTACCTTTATGAGCAACAAAAATAGAAGTCAATCCAAAACAACAATGAACTCGGATGACTTCGATGTTCAGGTAACCAAAACACAATACCAACAGAAACAACAGCCTTGTTCTGTATCACTGCAGCCAACAATCCTACTGATCTAATCCATCCTCTAATCCTACCTCCCTCAATTCCTAGAACAGACTGAGTTTAATTCAGGGAGCTTCTAGATTTTGGCATCTACACCATGGGATTTTAAATCCAACAAAGGTAAAGTACTAGAAGGCACAAGAGAAACATGTTTGGACATTAGGAGGAGGTTAGCTGAGGCCAGCACGGTTACATAAGGACCTAAACTGTGCTGAGAGCAAAGAACATGAGCTGAAAAGGAAGAGCAGCATGTTGGGACTGTGGGTCATGAAAGGAATTGGGGGCTGGATATACTCTCTTTTTTTTTATTACCATCATCATCATCTCCTATAGTTTACTTTTAGCTCACTATTTAGGACATAAATTTAAAAGGGTTCTTGTGTTACCAGCATCTTAGATCATTAATATTCTATTTGAATGACTTGTTTTACTTCAGGCCATTTATATCACATGCAGTTTGCAATTCCAGCAGCTCCAAACCCAGCTTGGTCGATGGCACCATCAGATTTTTCAAGCTCAGTGCAAGGCTTTGAAATTCATATTGTGGCAGAAGCCAGGGGAAGATTAAGGAAAAGCTACCCTGTTAACTTTCTAGATTGGTGACACCATCTTCCTCCAGCAGGGTCTGTACAAGCCCAGGAGCACTTAAGTGTGTGCACTGCCACAGTACCCGAATCTGTGGGATGAACACACCCCTAAACACAACCAGTGCCAGTGACCTTGACTTCGCATGAGCACAGGGTTGGGACCACGTGAGCTCTGACACTGCACGTTTGTTTCTCCAGAATGCAACACGGGCACAGGGATTCACACACTGCCATTACAGAGCAACTCCTGATCCGTGCAGCAGAACACCAAGGACACTGCAGCAATCTGAAGGCAAAAGAAGCACATCCACCTTCTCCCACTGGCTTTTAGTTTGGGTCAGGTCCCATGAGGGTAGCACTGCAGGAAGAGCTGCCACAGAACTGTGCTTCACACTGTCAGCAAATTCAAGGGGAAAGGGGAATATCCTCTGGATGGAAAGTGACTCTTCTGAAAACTGAAAGTTTGGCACACCTAAATGTAGAAAAGTGCCAAGACACATCAAAAGTTACAGAACAGAGAACTTCACAGGAGCGACCAATTTAAACTTAGGTCCCATTTTCACTTTGCTTTGGTACAATTTTAGCTAGTGACATAGATTACAGCTGGATCCAGATCCATGCCTCTTCACTGAGAACATGTACAGAGCAATGTACAGAGTTATGGATAGGAGATGGGGAAAGTAATTTAAACCACCCAAAGACATACTGGAATTGCCTGACACAAAAGCAAAAGGGCAGAAGAGCATCTGTGATATCAGAACTGGGCATCACAGGTACTCAAATACTGCAAACTACAGGTGTTTTGCAAAATAATAATATAATAATATTTAGAGAAGGGGAAAACCCTTAATTTCGCATTTTGCTAAGGATTTAAGTAGATCTTGTGTTACTTTTAAAGTCTATCATGCAAAGAAGCCAAAAGAATTGGTTCAAATGCTGACTCGCTATTCCCAGGAAAAGGAAAGATTACAGAAAATTGCCTTGTTTGAAAGAATGACAATTCTGATGGTATATTTGAGTGCATTCCTGTTCTTTACAAAGAACAAACGTAAATTGACTGGCTTTGTTCCTAGGAGTTATCAATTACTCATAAATGTAAGATTTTCAAGTTAATTAGTAATACAACATCATCTTTTCAACCACACAAGGCAAGATTAATTTTCTGAAAAATGGCACTACTGGGTCATATTTTAGAAATGGGAACTTCAAAGATCAATCTCCATGGCAATTATGCTAATAATTTTTTATTAATTACTGACTTGATAGAAAAACTTCTTAAAAGTTTCCATTTGTGAACAACCATCTAATTAGTGGTTTTTTGGGACACCCTGCATAGCCCTCTGGTAGGCTGAGTTTGTCCAAAGCTCTTCAAGGAGGAAGGAAACCTCTCAGATAAGACAGCAAAGCCTTGCTCCATCAGCAACAGCCACTGGGAGAGAATTGGCGATAAGGTGAAGTGAGAGCCTTGCCCCTGAGCAAGAAGACACTGGAGATAAATGAAGAGGAGAAAAAGAAGTCTTAAGAGATTGAATTTCTGAACTTGCCACTTGCTAGTTTTGCTGTGATGAAGAGTTCCTTTCCAGAACTCCAGAAGACTAAATCAGGATTGCTCAACAGTTTTCCAGCTGCTGGGTATTGATGACAGGGGATGACATGTGACTCACATCTACATTACAATATTATTCAAATTCTCCCTGTCAAATATTTACATGAAGTGAAGATCTGTAATATTTTAGTGACATAACAGGAATTCTGTGTGAATGGTACTTCTTTCATGATGCTTAGCTCAGGGAAGATGTAGTAGAGACGGCCCTGTTTTCTTTACTATTCTGCAGAAGTCTTTATCATTATTTTAGCCCCATCCAAAATTAATCTGAATTTTTTTGCTCATAAATAACCTAAATACTGCCTTTAATACCCCTGACTTCTAAGACTGTTTATTTTGACAATTTTACTCCAGAACAAGCTTTGTGGCACAGCTTCTTATAGGGAATGGGGCTACTGATATAAGCAGAACACTTTTTCATTCAGACTCCTCTGTCAAGGGACAGATCTCTACTGTCTTTTTAAGGCTGTTAACCTTTGTTTGTAAATGTGTGTGTTAGAGCATCTCTATGATTTTGCCTAAGCCTAATACTTTGATAGAGCTATCTAAGCTCCTACACTCTTATACTAACACCATGTAGTAGCATTGCATCCAGGTATCCCAGGACAGCAAGGGCTCACAAGTGTCTGTGTGAATCATCGGGTACACCCGGCTTCGATCCATTCACGTGATGTATTCAACAACTCCTGCAACACTCACAAGAGTTACAGTGAAGCACAACTCCACTAGCTGTGGAGGCAGCCTCAATTACCATGGCTGAACCCACTGGCCCAGGACAGTTCAGCTTCCCTTGTGAGGGCAGGGGGTGAATTAAAACTCAAGCAATCCGTACAGCTTTGCCCACAAAACTGTGCCCACACTAAGAATGCAATACCAGCATCCCTGCATCCCTAAAACACTCTGACCATGGAAATGGCCTCAGAGAAACAGTGTCCTATTGCTGTGACTTCTGCCTTGCACTTGTTTATTTTTAGCTAGGATTAGGCTGAATTCTTCCACATCCCAATAAACACTAAAGTAAAACAGCTCAAACTTCTGCTAGAAGAGACATGGACAACTAGGTCACGCAAGATACAATACACACATTTCACTGTTACCTTCCGTGACTGCTTGCAAATCCAAACATTCCCTGTACACCACAGCAGCACAAACCCCAACCAGAAAACGAGTCTACTAGGCTCTGAGGACTTGCAATTAAATCTGTAGTATAAACAACAGTATTTATCTAGCATACAATAGCAGAACGGATGTCTGTCGCTGTATACGGCTCGCGGGAGAATATCCACAGACTGGGGCACAAGAGTTTGGAAAACTAGAGATTCCCAGCCTCTTTTTTGGAGTCTGCAACTCATGAGTTTCTTCCTGTATCTTCTGTTTCTTCAAGAAAGGTCCCTCCACAAATACAGCTACAGCCAGGCAATGCTGCCTGCACAGAACAGGTCAGGGCTGAGCTCTCATCTCTATCTCAGAGGGAGCAATAGGAAAAATCTCTCTTACCCAGAAACCACATTTTCATGAAACTTACAGAAACATGGTATTTCTGACTCTTCTAAATCAATGATTTTTAAAGCTATGGAGGACTAAAGCAGATAAGGAAAAAATAAACAACAAACTGATTAAAAATAAACTACACAAAATCCCAACCAAACCAAATAAAAACAACCAGACAAAAAAACCCTCCACTAATCCCCCAAAACAGCCTCCTTCACAGCAGTAGCAGTGCAGGCCCTATGTCATCTCCCATATGACAGAAGGCAACAAACTTCAAAATATTGCTATAATTTCCACTTGCAGAAAGAGGTTGCCATTCCTTCACAACAGTAAAGAACAAAGCCCAAACAAATTTGCTAGAAAGCCATGAATAAAAATTATTATATAAACCTTGACTTTATACCATGCACAATTTAGTTGAAACACCACGTATTTCCAAGTAGAGCTCAAATACACATTTAGTCTAAATAATATGGACTATGTATGATCTAGTGCTCTGCATCTCAGCATACAGCAGGTTCATTTGTGAAGGTCCCTGTTCTTCCAGGAGCCAGGCTACAGCCACTGCATCACTGTCCTTACAAGGGTTAGACAAATAGACCAGTGAGCCCCGGCAAAAGGAAATGCATTTGGAGTTCACAGAGGGGCTATCGCTTGGCTATTTCTGTAGTGCCTGCATCTAATAAAAGATCCAGTTCACACAAGTAGCTATTTTACCTTACTGTCCCACAAGGTCTAAATGCATTTTTTCCGATTACACTTTCCCACCATAAAATACACAACAAAATGTGACACATATTTTTAAATACTCCTATGAAAGGATTTTGCTTATATATAGAAACATGAGTATATATGGAAACATAAAAAACTCTGTGTTTATATATAGATGTCTCCTCACTGTATAACTAATATTAGTTCATGGAACTGAAGTCACACACAACAACAACAACAAAAAGATTTAAAGTTCCAGGGAGCTTTGCCATAAAGTACACAAAGCAGAAAAAAACCTCTTGGATTTATGATAATCTCTGTATGAAATGCTGAATGGTAAATTCCCTTGAGAACCCCTCTGACACAAGAAATACACAACAAAATAAACAAACGAGGAGACAAGTCCAAGAGGCTCTCACTGAAGAGACATCTAGTTCACTCTTTTCCCCTTTTTTTCCCCTCCTGCATTCCAATGAAATCTGTCATGAACCACATGAGAGGCGCAAAGAGGTCTTCCTGGGATCCTCTTCTAAAGCACATCTCCTGGGGAGCAAAAGACCATCAGCTTCACTAAGATAAAGCATTTCAAATTACTACCACAAGTGCTGCCCTTCTAAGAGTGTTCCACATTGCAATGCCCCATCTGCATTTAAAAAAATGTACTTTGATAGCTACATGAAGATGACAGAAGTTTTTCAAGTTCTTCAAGTTTACACTAGTCTGAAAGGTTTGACTTCTACTCTCTAATTATTCCTCCATGGTTTGGTGTCTCAAACACCACATTTCTTGCATTTAACCAGAAGATGAATGTAAAACTGACTAATCTATTTTGGTGTTTAAGCTTGTTTAACAAAACAAGCACAAAATATGGGAGATATTTTCTAAAGTGATAAAATCTACATATTTTTTCCATGCCCCCAGGGGAATTAGTAAAATGGATGAAGAATACCCCAACTCAAACCCATCTCATCACATCTGCTCAAGCACTGTCCTGTCCACTCAGAGCACTATTACTACAGTACTTACAACTGTCACAGGAACCTATTTAAAATAGCCCAAACCCCCTGCTTGAATGCCTTCCTTGACAAGTACAAAATCCTGGTTTTCATGAGGAGAGTGTTCAGCAAGAAAGGCCACTCACTTTTGTAGAAGTTCCACAACAGTTACCATCAATAAAAAGAACACATGTATGACCTGAGCAATTAGCAGATCAAGGCTTTTTCTAAATTAAACTAATGTAAAGCACTATCCCTGGAGCTTAGTGGAGGGACTCAGGCAATAGCTGTGTGTAACAGGAGTGGCAGATGGCTTTCCAGAAATTACAATCTTTCTTTAAAACTCTAAAGGCTGGTGGCATCTCACCTGCTTATTTCCATGGCAACTGGATTCCCTTCTTGCCAAGAAGCTGTTGATGCTAAGTTGTCTCCTCTCCTCCCCTCCTCTGTAACTCCTGTTGCATCAAGTAATTGTAAAAGCCAATGGGACCAAGGATGAATAAACTCAACTGTGGAACTGAAACAGTAAAATGTCGATGTTTTCTTACCAAACTTTACAGATCTCTGTCCCATTTCACAGCATTATCACCTTCTTGATGGCTAGAAATTAGCAACTATATACTAGGTTCAGCTATTCAGGGCACAAGCCAAGGGGCCACTCTCTAACCTAGAGCAAGACTAGATCAGTGTGGTGACCACAGAACAAGGATAGTTCTAGATCCTGGGACCAAGAACCGCACATCTACCCAGCTTCATAGGAACGCCAAGTTCTTCTACGACCACAAGTGATCAGGAGCTCAGATCTATTATTCATTGAGATGATGACATGTCTGGCAGAACAACAGCTCTTGGCAGGACAGTAAAATATTTATGCAGTGTAACAACTCAAAGAAAATGACTTGCCAAATTGACTGCAACAATGGTCTTCAACCTTTTTCAATTTACAGACTGCTAAAAATGCTCAGTGGGAATGCAAAACCCTGTAATACTGAGCTCCCTACTGAAAAAGGAGTATTGTTTTTAAGATACCTTTTATTGAGATGCCTCAAATAGTCCTTGGACGCAAGCTAAAAAAAATAAATTCACCTCACCACATAATTTTCTGGAAAATATTAAGCAATCTTCCTTACAGTATACAATAACTAAGACACAAAAGCCTGAAATCAAATTGTTACAGGTCCCTGCACAATAAAGATATTCTTCCTAGTGACTTTAGCTTGCGGTTACATGACAAAATATAGAGACCAACCACCGCACAGTGGTGGTCAAATGACAGAACTCAACAGCAGAAGAGCTGCAGGCCAGAGAGAGCATGCAGTGGTGGTGAGCAAACAGAGAGCCCTGGGCAGAAAGGGAGAACAAACACAACCCTGAGAGCAACGCTGAGTGCTGGATCCCACACGGGTGTATTTCTAAGGAAAGCTGAAGCTGAAATTAGCGACTGGCGACAGTGGTTTTGTTAAAGGCAGCATTTAGAGAATTATCAACAGAAACAAAATATCACAGAGGGGGAAGAGAAGGAAAGGGAGGAACTCTGAGGATTGCAAATTAGATTCATGTTATTTCCACTGTGGGAGAATTTGAATCAGTGCTCAAACCACCATCTCTGCCCCAGCTCATTAGAGTATCTAGCAATTTGCCTGCTTCTGTACCGTAATCCACATGGGAGCCATGGCAATGCAAGAAGAAGAGAGGCCAGCATTCCCTAGCCTCACTGGGGGCAAGGGAGCAGTCAGTGGAAGGAGCAGGAAGATGATGGCAGGGACAGTATGACTGTTTCCAGCACTGATGTGTTTCATCACACGTACCGTTCCAGTAGATATAAATATCAGCAAGTTGTCCTGGTGGTGCAGCCATTGCGAAATGGCTGCTTCCTGCTGGAATCACAAGAGATGACATCTGAGGGAAGGCTTTGCAGCTAAAGCTAGGAAACATTCTATGAGCAAAAGGAGCAGTGTGAAAGAGCTCGTGGCAGAAAGCACAGCTGAAGTTGATGCTGCTCTAGATGTGCAGGGGTGAGACATTTAAAATGGTACAAGAACAAATGCGAAGCTCTTGGCCACTCTGCATCTCACCTGCAATGACAAGCCCTTGTTCCCACCCTCTGTCACGTGCCTTAAACTCCTCACTGCATTCGAGGCAGCATCACACTCCACCCTTACATTTCCCACTTTAACACCTTGCCATGAAACACCCTTTCAAACATCCAGACTGAAAACAGTTCCTTCTGCCCTTGCTACGGGTCTGAGCCAACCTCTGATGGCAGAGCAGAGAGAGCATGAGGTCCAAATCTTTAATCTAGAACAACCATTGATCTGCAAGCAAATACTACAGCAATTTCTTCATCAAATATACAAGATGTGTTTTTCCAAACACCAGAGCTAGTAAAATTTGATTAGCAGAGAAGGTCTGAGAAAAGATTGTGGTGCTCTTGGAAATAGGTTCAAAAATGGCAAAGGGAAACACAGCAAGAAAGTAGATTGAGAGAGATTTCACTGATCTGACAGGAGAAAAAGACATCTTAGAGCAGCCTACTGTTCTAAAAGGAGATAGGGAATATCTTTAGTGTTATGAAATGGTGACTGGAATGAAAGCGTGCAAAACGAAGGTAGCAAGAAGAGCATGAATACAAGTGAAATGATCAGAAGTGCTAACAGTGTTATGTGAGTTACTCTGGAGGATGAGCATAGAAAGTACCAAGATAGAAGTTAAGCTAGGACAAGAAGGTAAAACCACTGTAGCAGTTACTTGCTGAAGCAAATAAGATACATCAAAACAAAAGCGGGACTTGTACACAGAAATCCCCCTGGTCATATGAGCGAGCTCCCCATGGGGTTATGCCAAGCTGTTCATGAGAAAGTCTCCTGGAGCATGTGAACAATGAAAGCAGCCCTTTTTCCATCCATTTCTCCCAGAGTATTTAAAGATATGAATTTTCCCATCTCATTTTTGGTTCATCTCTCTCTTCCTATAAATAGAGAAGCAGCACTGCACCCATCTCTTCTTCATCTTTTTTGGTGGTCTAGCATTGCACAGATGCTGGAATGTTTTTCTAGTAAATGATAAGAGATGGGAAACAAGTAGAAGACAAAGGATAAGAGACCTTGAGCTCAGACAAGTAGGAGAGATGGGAGCCTTCTCTTTCCCAAGAGGCAGGTATCTTTTCTCTGGACCAAAAGGTTTTGTTTTGGAAACAAATGTATCTATTTCTGTCACTTCCTTTAGACATTTAGTCTTCATGGGGCTGATAGTAAGACTGACTGCAGTGTCTGAGAATGACAGTCTGGCCCCCAAAAGAAAGCATTTCTAATCTAATATGAAACCAAAGGAAACACACCCCTGCTGCTAGGCACACGTCTCAGTGGACTAACGCTGTGATCTGTGCTGTGCTCCCAGAGCCTTTACTTTAATCCCAAGTCCAATAATCAAGTTAGCGCTTCGTAAGGAGAGCTAAAGCCCCTGGGGTTTCTGCCGAGCGGTCGGACGGTGGAGAGGCTGAGCTGGACATCAGCAGGTGGTCGGCTGCCATGGGAAAACAAGCGTGGCGTGGGCAGCCAGACAGCTGAGCAAGGAGCTACAGGAACGCCTGTAGCTCTACCCTGACCCATAGGAGGTCAAACACACCACTGGATGTTCCCAAGAAAAACAAAAACATGAACAGAAGAGGAAGGGCAAGCCATGGTGAAGGAAGAAAACACCAAAATCAGGCAGTTAGGGCTTGGAAGTTGCTTTCTAAGTCAATGAGCCCACTTGGAGAGGCTTTAGCACCACACAAAGGCAGCACAGGTATCTCAAACTCCAGCCCAGCTGTGCCACAACAGCAATGAACAGGATGAGCCGTCCACGCTAACACAGCATCTCTGTCATCTTCCCCATCTCTGTCTCTGACAGATGGGGAAGGAGCTGGGCAGTGGCAGCAGGGAAAGCTAATGAGTTCCAGAAGATCACAGCCTTCCATCCCTGCTTAAGAATAGCAACAGTCGTCAGGAGTTTGAGACAGAGAGAGTCCAACCACAGCATTTGGATGCAGATTTTGAAACCACAAGAGGTCAGAGTTAATTGATGGTTGGTCATTCAGAGGTCCTGGGACAACGTAAGAATCGACAACGTGCTGTAAAATCTTGTTGAAGTTAGGCTGTGGTCTTCCATCCAAAAGATGTAACAATATCCCTAAAAACAGCAGTCCTGACCAACACCCTTCCTAGGCTTACCTGCTCAAGACTTTGGGGAAACAAGCAAATTGCCCACTAGCAGCAGAGTGCTGCAGAATGCGGTCACAAGAGAGGCAAGAGAGAACAGCTTTCAAAGTAGGCAGCAGTGGGCAGGTTCTTTGGAGCTGGTAAGGCCACTGACTCTGGGATAGCCTAATCCACCAACAGGTAAATCCCTTCCACAAAACATTCCTTCCTGCCTGAAAAGACTTATTTGGCAACCAAAGCCCCCTGCTTTACAGTAAGAGCTGGAGAGGAATGTGACCTGTGGCTCCTGATGGGAGAAGGCCCCAGCACACAGAGTACCAGACTGAAAGCTGCCCAAGCCCCCGTACATGGGGCTCTCCAGTGAACTGTTCCTGCTTCATGAGCAAGATCATTGCTTGGCAGGCAGGACATTGGGCACTGAAATATGATGCTTGCTGTGCTCCCTAGATACATGGACTAGATGACCTTTAAAGGTCCCTTCCAAGCCAAACTATTCTATGATAATGGACTACCTCTCCAAAGAGTTGGATCTGCAGGAAGAAGGGATTGTGTATGGGGGTTTTGACAAACATCATCCCAAGCACAGGGGTTTAGCCTGCTAGTTCTGAGGAGGACAACACAGAAGGGAACTCAGTGACCTAAAATGAAAGGCAAGAGACTTCTGCTTCGGACTCTGCTTCAACATATTCCCAGGCATTGCTCGTACATGGAGTCATGGCCCATTCTAGGATTTTCAGGCAAAGAGAGAGAGGGAATTACAAATGTGTCACTGATAGCTGGCCAGCCCTGGTATCCTTCCAGCTCATCAATCTCTCTGTTCAGTTTTTGCTAACCTACTGCAAGTCCTGTGTAACAGCACCAGGTTAGCAAAGCAAACAAATCAAACTTCACTGACTGAGATTACTGAGGAAGAGGCACAGATACTCTCTCATCTGTATTAGAGTAGCCAAAATTTGGCACATACACTAAACCCAGAAAAACCAGAAAATGTTAGAAAATCCCACCTGGGAAGGTAATTTTAATTAGACAGTTTACCCAAAATTATGCAGAAGGATGCTTTTTGTTTTTTAAATTTCCCAGCATTTCTCTTTGTAGCTCTCTAGGCACAGAAGGCTTTGAATGCAGGGATATGATACACTGCACTGTAGCCACCCTGGTGTCCTTGAATGCAGATGTCTCACTCCCTGCCCAGATACAGATTCACAGGGGTAAAGGGACTGCATGTGTGGCATGTGCCCTGGAGGACTACACATTCACCACCCTAATTTGTACCAGTGTGGGCATGAACTCAAAGGCAGGAGTGCACAAATGCCACTTGCAAGAAGGGTTGTTCAGTCACGGTGGTTTAGTTTACACGGGGTGATGGAACAGCCCCTTACCAATGCAAATGTGTGGTAAGAGAAGTCACTGGACCTGCTGTGGCTTCTCAAGTGTGCAGAGAGATAAGCTTTCTTATCAGGCCTAGGTCAGTATAAGATTCAACTGTTTTCCTGAAAGAACTTTCACTCACTCAGTCTCACACCTTATTCGTTAGTAGACACAAAACATTTTTTCCCACCTTAACAAATGACATTTCTCAAAGTGTTGGAAAAAAAGCAAAACAAAAGGAGTTTTGGGTTCAGCATCACCTGGGAGAAAAAGGTCACCATTTTGACTCACCACTAGAATAGGTATGGAAAAGTACTGGGGTGGCCAAGGTGGGACAGACACAACAACACACAAAAAAGGAATTTGATATTTAAATAACAGAAATATAAGGAGGACCCAAGGGTAGAAGTACAAATACAACCAACCATCAACATCTCAAACTGATGACTTTTCTTTACACACACCAGAACAGAATGCTACTTTTTTATTACTGTTCCTTCAAAGAAGGACATGTGGTAAGCTTGAACTTACCCATTACCAAGAATTTTCTGTATTATATTAGTATTTGGGAGCACCAGACATGTATCAGGTGGTTATTAATTGCTCTGCTGCATGCAGTAAGATGCAAGTCCTTGTTCTCTAACAAGCTGAAAGATCAACTACGGCATGTTAAGGACTCTCTGGCTTATGAGTACCTGCATCTGTCAGAAGTAATTTAGAGCAAGACCTTCTGAGAGAACACCCACACTATTGAGACAAAGCCCCTTGGAAGCACAGTTTCAAACCACCACTACAGATTCTGGCTCAGTTTTTCTGATAAATTTTCAGGGAGAAACAATCTCCAGTTGAGGCTGTAAGAACAGTCAAGAGCTGATGAGAAATCTGTCATGGCTCATTTGTCTCTAACAGGATTGTAGATACAGCCCCTGACTTTTTCCTCCATGTTTTTAGGAATTTGAGCTACATATGAAATTCCTCCCCTTATAATCCCTCACTGGAAATCACCAGAATTGGTTGTCACAAGCCTATTACATGGCGGGGGAAAAACCAAGACACAGACAAGGTGCAAATTCCACCTCCTAGCAACAAACGTGAACTGAAGAGGGGTGAGAGGAGACAAAGGAAGAGAGGGCTCTACCCAAGGGCTTGTAGATCACTTCTTCACTTTTACTGTCTTCAGTACTCAGGCTGAAACCTGTAGACCTGCTCATGGTAAAGAACACATCTACAGTGGTAACAGCAGTCACACTGGATTAAGGAACAGAGACAGAAATTAAACAAAAGAGAGAATTACCAAATGGACAAGACCAGGAGCTCTCTTTGCTAGCTCCACTTCTCTAAAAATAACACATCCCCAGCTAAACAGAGATAGCAAAGCAAAGCCTCCAGTCTGTGTGAGAACAACAGCACAGTAGGTCAAACAACACAAATGCTCACACTTTCCCTTTAGTAAAGTTAGGGAGTAACAGATTTTAAGCAAGAGTATGTGTGCGTGTAAGTTTGCTTTCCAAATCCAGTATCACTTCTGATCCCCTCATAACTTCTCATCAGCAGTTTTCTATTTCTACTGTGAAGGGCTCTAGCGCAATTATGCTCAGTTACTGAAAGCCTCTTTACTCTAATCCTCTTCTTAGTCTCAGAAAGCAACAGCATCAACTGATACCTGTGAGCTTAGTCTCCTCCATGGGAAACACTCTACAGAGTTCATGGCAGAAAAATACGCTCAGGACATACCCATCTACACCAGCTCCCCTGCTCACCTTGCCAGTGCTGAACACCAGATTTCTAACTAAGCCAAAACAAAATTTCAAAGCCAAAACTCACAATTTTGGCCTTTTAATGGAGCAAGCTTTGAGCAGAAAACTGATGGGAAATGTCAACTTACACATACTGCTTTGCCCTCGTTTTAAAAAATTTTAAGCTATTTTAAAAATGAAGTTATTTGCCGTGAGGCTGGTGGGAAGAGGGTGCTAAAGAGGGGCCACTGTGCTGTTTGTTACTTTTGGCATGGTTGTTGAAACCAGGCCCTAACATGCATAATTACGGGGTAGACTGAACTCTTCCCTGACGGATTTTCACCAACTATGAGGCTAAGGGCAAACTTAAGGAGAAGCATAAACAATTCTGATTCAAGCAATGAAATGAAGAGAGGCAAGCAAAAGTTATAAGCATCACACAAATTCTTTTGAGAGTTATTAGACCTATCGAATGACTGCAGTTTTCCCTTTAATGCAGAGAGCAGTGCAGGTATTCAAGTCCAGCTGTTTAACCCCTGCAGTGCATGGTGACCTTTTTATTTTCCATTGCTCTTGCAGTTTTCCAGCAGTTTGAGTTTATTTGGGCTAATTACCTCAACATGGAGCTGCAAATGGAAAATGTTGCCGGTAAGTTGTTCCATTCACAGCCATTTAGTCTTGCACTGCTGGCGTCAAGGTGCACTACTTTTTTTTCCCCGTCTCCAGAGGCACTGAGGCTTCAGAGCTCACGGCCATTCTTCTCTCAGTGGTCACACAGCCTCCGAGAAGAAGTCAGCGACCTTCCAGCCAGAGGACTCCACCCTGTCCACGTCTGCATGTGCACCCTCCCTTTGCAGCCTGCCTTGTACTGATAATCAGGTAAGGGACACTGAAGCCCATGCTCCCTGACCCTCCAGGGCATCTACACTCCTTGAATCCCACTGTGAAGGAACAGCAGTCCCTCCAGAGCCAAGAGGTCACTGGGTTTCCATCATAAACCTTAAGCTGACCCTCTCTTGCAAAATGCACTAATTTATAAAACAAGAAAATTGGTAGGTCTGACTGGGTAATGGAGAAGAAAAAACCCTTTCCCACGCAGATCCCAAGTTAACTTGAAACCTGGCTTTCAGAAAATAGAGTCTGTCTACTCAAATATCTAATTGTGGGTTTGGACCTAACTTTGTGAGATTTGTCATTAAAACACAGAAACGTAGATGCTTTAAACTAGAATTTCTAAGCTGTTTTTTAACTAAGATGGAAGACAAATTAATTCAGCATGGATTGCACATCTCCAACTGCTCAATACCATGGTTTCACTAAAATGCAGTTTTGCATTAACAATATTACAAGCACCCTTGCCAGAGCAGTAACTTATCGGTAATCTCCAGCTTCAAAAGAATAGCTAGAAAATTCCTTTTACTTTCCTGGAAGCTGACAGTTTTCCTTTCTCCTGAAGAAACTGAATCAAAGCATAAGCAAACTTCTGTCAACAGAAAGAGCCCTGCATTCTCATCCAAAGAGCTCCCACCTAATATTTTGTCCCCTATACCTGGGGAGTAGAGAATTTTGCCCAACTGCTTTCTTCAGAACACAACTGTGCACATACATAAGGTGCAAAACTCCTCCCTTGGAAGCGTCCACTATCAGGGACCTTAGGATAGCTGAAAAGGAAAAGCAGGGGGTGCAGAGCTATTGCCTTCAGCTGGTCCTGCAGACATCTGGAAAAACAAACGTTCAAGCACCTCACAGGATCCGGGAGAAAGTCTTTAAGAGCTCTGAAACGAAGTTGTCCAAAGCCACCTCCAATTCTCCAGGATGTCAGGCACTAGAACATGCTATTCAGTGATGACAAAATGTTCCAGTTTGGTGCAGGTCCAGGGGACAGAGGGCAGGAATCAAGCAAGGGGGAAGCATTCAACACATTAAACACTGGAGAGCCAGGAAACCTGAGGTCCAGACAACGCAGCACCTGTCCAGGTACTTAACTCCATCCTCAGCATGGGAAAGGCCATTTCAGTACTCAGAGCAGTTGCATTTAATCAGGCAGGCACACAGCCTGAAATGCCTTGGTTCTGCTGCAGACCACAGAGGCTACTCTGCAGCCTCTTTACAGCTATACAGGGCACCCAAATGAGGATGACAAGTTCCCTCTAAGACAAAGACTGCAAATGAAATGGCCATTTGCCAGCCCTTATTAAGAGCCCTCTCTCTCAAAGCGATGAGGGCATTTAGCATTTAACACGCTGCTTAGCACACCGGGACCAACAGAACTCTTTAAATGGCAGTAGACTTGAAGCGAGCTTGTCTCTATACCAACACTTTATATGCCCCCAATCAGGAATCTGGAGGGCGTGCCTGAAAAGCTGTATAATTCTTGCTAGAACAAAACAGGAGTCTGGAGGGCATGCCTGAAAAGCTGTATAATTCTTGCTAGAACAAACCTGTGAGATATAAGAGTAATATTTCACATGTGTTTTCAGAGCCTCAGATTTAAAGACAATAAACTGGAAAAGACAGAAAGCTAACATCTGAGCAAATGAAAAAATTCAGGTGTATTGTCTGGGAAACACCACCTTAACCTTCCTATGTACATATATATTTGAGGCAAAAGGTGAAGGTAAGTTCTTCAGATGGCTGATATTCTCAAAAGAGATGGTTGATAGTCTCGAAAGAGAAACTCCATTTGTGACTCATGATTGCAAAGCAATTTTTATTTCCCATGTTGCAGATGATCTCAGCCTGCATTCCTCTTTATTTAGCATCATCTATATTTGTCCCAGCAGCACCAAGTGAAAACTTTCTCCCCTGGCTTAGCATACCCCTCAAATACTTACAAACAGCCCTCAGGTGGCCCACCCAGCACAGACCTGCAAAATGAATCAAAGGAATGTGTGGGCTGTGCTCAGGCTCAGCTACAGAGGCAATGTCACAGTCTGTACCACCAGCACTGCATGGCCATGTGGGGGACATTTAAATCCATAACCCTGGTTTTTTGTCAGTCTATGCTGAGCACATATAGGAATTTCCCTGTGGACTTACATGTTTTTGCTAAGTTCACACCAGAACCCAGGTAGAGAAGTCACATCTTTGCTACACCTGCATTTCCTTTAAATCATCTACAGAAAAAAATCTGTTACTGAAACTCCAGGTACTTAGGACTTTCAGCCCCATTTATAAACTCTTCAGCTCCTGATCACTTTTTGGTTTAGTTCAGGCTGGCTGTCAGACTTTCACACATGGGGTATCCTGGGGCCAGCCAGCAGCACTGAGCCTAATGGGTGCATGAGTGTAGCTTATTCCCACTAAAATCCAAGTGTGTATGTAATACAGTGGCTGAATGGGAAGCAGTGGGACATCCCCTTTACCATCTGTATTCCTACAGTCACCGGTTTATGCCTTCCTGTGCTTCTTTAACTACTTCCCTACAGATGGCACTGTACCACTATCCAAAATACCCCTTCAGGAAAAAACAAGCTCCAAACAACGGAGATTTATGCTGAGTCACCAAAGAGGAGCTGAGTGTCCTCCAGGGTTCCTGCTTTCTTATCCAGAAGGTCTTTTGAGGAGGACCAAGCAGCATCAAACATTGAGAGATCACAAGTCTCTGCACAAACCAACCTTCTCTACTGTAGACCAGGATGGGATCTAGTAGGAAGATGGGTCCTAATACATAGAAATCCTTGCCCCATGTTTTCCTGAAGCATTTGGTCTGTACCACTGTTGAAGATAGGATGGTGGGTTGAACAGACCTCGGTTATGACCTTGTCTGGCAGTTCCTATGGGAGGCAACTGAGAAACCTCACAAGAAGCCAGTCTGTGTCCAAAGATTTACAGACAGGGCTGCAATGTCACTAACTGGATGAATGCAATAAAATCTGCAGATTCCTTTTTCTCAGTCGTGTGGTATTTCTATCACTTTCTCTGCAACTGTTTTACATCCAATAAAAACACACTGAATAGAAAATACCGCAGTAGATGTTACCCTAGGCAGGTATTGGGAATGCATGCATTCCCAAGGCATGCATGAAGGGAAAAAGCACTTGGCTCAAACAGGCTGATGATTATTAGCAGCAAGTTCAATCTATAGCATATTTCACCAGCTGCTTCTTAATTTTATTGCCTCTGAGCCACACAGATTTATGTGGTATTTCATAGCCTACCATAACTACTGAAATCCTTTTCTTTTTGATTCTCACTAGTGAAGGGTGAAACTTTGCTCTTAGATGCACATACAGAATTCCTGCAACTTTCCAAAGAGAATAATTATGGCCAAGGCCTTTAAATGTTGAGTTCAAGACCTTGAAAAGAAAATTAAATTCAGAAAGTACTAGAGGGACCCTTAGAGATATCTCTACTTTGTTGAATATCAGGGCATCACAGGCACTTACATACTGCTGCTGATAGTATTTTTATCCATATCTACATCAAAAGCAGAAGTTTCTTAAACGGTGTCTGTCTAGGCTGTGTACGAGGTTATTATGAAGTGAAAATAAGATTATCATCTACTGAAACAACAAAAGAAAATTATGATAAAAACGAGAAGAGTATGTGGTTAGGATTAACAGAAATCCTACAAATTGCAGTCAGAACACTAGTTTCAATCACTAAAAAAGAATTCTATCAGCATTGTGTCTACAACATCAGCACTGGCTAAACTTGTGACCCTGTACTCAGAGTAAAATGAGGGGGAATGCTCATTGTACCTTCACCGTGCTGAGATTACTCCTGATGAGGAGTAACCCTGCTCAGTTTCAAAAAATCTAAAGACATGGTATAAAGTTAGACTTACATCCACAGATCTGGTAGTAGCACTACCTACTACTTTCAAGAGGCTTTAGCAACACCAGTCAGGGGCCAAATAACAACTGCACTTAATAAAGCAATATCACACTTAGGTTATAAAATACAAAAATCTATTCCAATCAAACTCCCAAAAGGCATTGTAATTGAATGCTTCACAGCAGCTGGCTACCGCTGCACAGTTCTGTCTCATCACCTTCAGTTTGCCCAAATTTCATCCCAGTTCTTAAGGAGTAATTAGACATGACAGGCTATTCACCCAGGCAGGATCCTGAGTCCCAGCTAAAAATGTGATGTTCCCAACTAGGAGCTCATGAGCAGGTAGTAAATGAGGATGAAGTGAGAGCATCTCCCAGCTCCTCCTTGGCAGGAGTGATAGGACCTTATCCTCTTCTTTCAGTTTGTTATCCACTGCTTGTGATCAGCTCCTTCTTTTGCAATACGGCTAAATTCACTGTTGGTGAACAGCCGCTTTTCCATCAAAATCATAATGCCTGAACCAAATGCTCACCAGGGAATACTAAATGAGTCTTGTCTTCCTAGGCATTTAATCACAAATACCACAAATGAATAAGCAGCCAAGCATAGCTCTAATGAGGCTGTGTTTGTCTAGGAGATTTAACTGGGTATGCAGCTCACCCCCTCAGTAAAAACAATTTTCTACTCCCCATTTTCCAAGGTGATAACATTGGTCTGAACACTAATTTATTTACAACTTTTATCTTACCTTTTCACACAGTAGCAGGACTAGATGAGTTGTTATGTGGCATTTGCTACAGACAAATTGTTTTATAGCCCCTTTTATAAGCACCATCTTGCTGTGATCTTGTTCCCATGACTGATTGGCATGCCATTCCAGACCTGACTGCTGTAAGGGTGAAAGAACTTCCCCCACACTTCCAGCAGAAATACATCCACAGCCACTTTAGACCAACTCATTCTTGCTCTAATATTGTTCTTTACTTGGCTCTTCTTTTCTCAGGTCTAGCCTTCCTATTCATTACAGAGAACAAATATATTGATTTTTGTCCTTTGTTTAGCTAGGCTAAACAAGGCAAGGTTTAAATTCCTTCATTTCTCCATCCCCACACTCACACTGGAAATCCAAAGGAGGCAGGCAGGATCACCAGATACAGCTGTCTTAGAGTCACAGATGGGTAACAGATTCTTGGAGTGATGGAGGTAGAAGCACTCCGGATTCCCCCCGAGATGTAAAAGTTGCTTCTCAGAAACCATCAAATCCAAAACCTAAGTTATTTCAGCTTATATCAAAAAAACTGGGTCTCTTTAATGGAAAGTGCATTCTTGCGGCCCTGAGTGGGTAGAGGATGACCTCCATGCAATTAACAACTGAGTGCAAAGCTGGAGAAAGCTGTTTCTTAAATAAACTCTGGGGAAGATACCAAACTTGCAGACCAGTTTTTTCGACAGGAAGGGTTCACTTTCCCTATGTGCTTGTCAATGTCTATGCACCGACCACAGCCTCAGTGTGGGCCCCTCTACTCCCTGTTGGCATTGGGATTTGCTGAATAGCAGCACCTCCTAGATTTAGTTTAAATCTAAAGTCTCCTCAGAAACTGGTCCGTTTCCAAGATTTCTCTAAGTACATACTGTGTTGCAAGACCAATTCCCTCTCACCAGAGGCCAGACCTACCTTTCTAGTAACTTCAGAGTCCAACTGTCTCAGGTCCAATACGTCACTGACTCAGATCCCACATTTATTTGGTTTTGACTCTACATTTTCCCTCAAGATATTTAACCTAACAGTTTAACATTCACCATCACAAAGTCCTTCTGCACTTCTGTTAGATTCTGGTTTCTACTGCACTTGATTAGATTAAAATTCAGCTCAGACAAACAGGAAACTGCACTAACACCTCCTCTTCATTAAGGAAACCAATCATTTCATTTTTACCTCTGACTCTTTAACTAGTTACAGAGCCATATAAGCAATCTCTTATCCTGCTGCTGCTTACTGCTAATAATTTGTTGCTTTTAAGACCCAACTTCCCTTCACAAAAGCTCTGTGGAGCTGGCCTAGCACACACTGTCCATCAGTGGCTCTAAACAGTGCAGCCCTTAGTTCCTTATCTGTCGGGGTTTTTACAGTGTTCAGAATCACAGCCTAGTACAGCATCTTCCCCATCCCATTTAGTTACCAGAAAGTAACAAATCTGTTACTCCTGTGTGCCCCGTCCTTGCTGCCTCTTCCACCTCCCTTAGCACATCACAGCCACTTTGACAACCACGTCTGAGGTAACTCTTACACTCTCAGTTTTCCCTCCGAGAAAGTTATCTAAGGAAAAGGAGCTTAGGATGAAAAAACCATCACTTCCAGGAGCCTGGACCAGGAAACAGCATAGGTGCACGAACCACTACCAACTGTTGCACCAACCCAGCTCTTTCCAGACGCCCAAGGGTGACATGACCCAGCACAGAAGACCCACTCTGACAGACACTGACAGCTTGATTGCCTCCCACAGGGCTGAATCGCTGCTAAAGCTGTAAGAGTTTGCTTCTGTCTTTGACCCCTCATCCTTTAGCTCTGACAGCAAGGATTTATGCTTTGAAATTCAAAACTGAAGGATTGTGCAGTGAGTGACAGGCATCAATAGAGGCTATGTCATTTAATGAGACAGAAGTGCTCTGCATATCAGCTTTCTTGGCAAGAGGAGTGTCGATGGCCCACCCTGCTGTTGCTCCTGTACTGAGGGCTGTGGGGGAGCATGGGGAATGAACAAAACTTAAAAATAACCATTAGAGGGGGATAATTTTTAAAATCCAATTCTATTCCCTGACCCAGTTTACAGTACAGCCCTACAGACAGTAATAGTGGTATAACCAAGCTGGCAGAAGTACAGGCTACTGGGACAGGTTTCTTGTCTCACTCTTGCCACCAAGAGGTGTCTTGACAACAGATGGTGCTAGGATCTGTTGAGTCCAAGCTTGAGACTTGCATCATGCAATTACCTCTAAAATATGTAGACTGAAAACATCATTTTTTTCCCCAGAAGAGTCTAGACAGAGGGAGCTCAGGGGGGCTGTAACTGCTTCCTCTCCAGTCCATTCTCACTGCTGTTATTTGCATGTTGACTACACTCATCAGCCCCAAGCCCTGACCTCCTGTGCCAAAAGCTGGCAGCACCATTACAGGATGTGCCCTTGTATGGAACTTCCACAATAAATCGTGTTGTAACTTTGAACACACTTCCCCACTTTCCCATGAAAAGAAACCCAAACCAAGCCATTGCATACTTCAGAATGTAAAGAGTTTTAAAGGGAGGCTGAGGAACATAATGAACACATTTCAGCAAGGCAGCACTTTCTAAAGTAATTTTGACTAACCTTGTATCATGCTTTTCCCTTCCAGAGTGCCTTAAAGATTCAAGCAGCTCATAAAGTCCAATAATGCACCTGGCATTGATCTCCTTTCTCAAGAGCACTCTTACAGAATGCTTTCTGCTCTGTTAAAGCTGCATTAAGACCTTCATTTTAACAGTGGGGGCTCAACATCAGCTCTGAAAGAATTTTGCGTCACTGAGGTTTCTTTTCTTATGCCTTTTGTAAAATTAAGAACTTGTCATTACTAACCTTGGCCTTTTTATTTCTTTGTGAAACTCTTAATATTGAGAGAAGGAATAAATTAATGGCACTATGTCTGCTAAACGGATCTATGGTTGACTATATTCTAATTCCAGCTGCAATAGGTTTATGAAAATAGATGTTTGCATCTTCTGACTTTTCCTCTGATATCCTTTCAATTCCATCTAGAGAAAGACAGTGGACAATAGCCTAGCAGTACTTCCCAACTTACAGGTGGCTTTACTCAGTCTCCTTGAAAGCAAAAGGGTACCTTGGAATACAAAAGCAGTGCTCCTCACTTCCCTCCATCCCCAGAGGGGAAGGAACTTTAAACAGGGACCATATAACAGGTGATCAAAAACACAGTGCCAAGCAGAACACAATCAGGCATGGATGGTCCACAACATTTATCTTTACATGCTGCCTTTTACGGATGTAATTTGTTGAGCTGTCAGAAAAACAAGTGTTTTAGTGAAGCTTAACAACTTCAAATTCTGTCCCAGCAGGGCTGTCAAATCCTGCTTGTAGCCTGAGGATGTTACAATGACAAGTTCACACAGCTTTGCAGGAATTTCCTAATTACAGGGTCCTGTTTTAAATCAAGTTTAATCCAATTTTATTGGTTAATGTTTTCATTCGACTGATGGGATCCGTCATTTTCACAGATCTGGGAAATGTTAAAGATTCATTAGGAAGCTTGGAAAATGCAATTTTTCTGTGAAACAAAAAAAGAGTTTTCAACACTGAACGTCATGAGAATTATCAGTTCTGCAGCATTTCCAAAACATCTGAATAGGGATATCAGTGAGAAATTAACTTGGTGCTATAAGGCAGGCTTTCAGCAGTAAGCAGTCTTTATCAGTAGGGTTTTCTGTGCTGTCTTCAATCATAAAAGTTGTTTCCAAGTCTTTAATTTACCAGTCTTTTTTTTCATTAAAATTAAGATATAAGTATGGGCCCAGTTTTGCACAACAGCTGTAGTGACTGTACAGATATATGTTTGAAACAACATAAATCCTCACCCCACACCCAATGTTTCCAGTAAAAAAATTCCAGTGTGGAAGCAGAATGAGGAAGAAGCACAGACATTGCAAAAAAAATTGGGAAAAATATTACAATTCGAAACCCCATTTTTTCCTGCTAACAGGCTATCCTTTCAGTAGTTAAATACACAACTGACCACAGGAATGGGCACTTACTTGGGAATTTTGTAACATCAGTCTTACATGTCAAAATCCCACCATGTACTTGCTCTCCCTGAGTTTAATGAGCTGATTACCAAGGGCGTGTTAGAGTGCCTAGGGAAGCTGTGCTCCCAGAGCTGGAAGTCCCCTGCTCCTCAGCTGGGATGCAGTGACTGACCTCTACACATTCTTACCCCGTGACAAAGCAGAGTGCTGTGGGTCTGACAGCACGCACCAAAAGGAGTAGGAAAAGGACTTGAGCTTGCAGACACGTTGCTTTGGTCTCATCAGGAAAGAAAATTATTTAAGGGCACTTACGCTTGTGCCTCTGGGCAATTCACTACTTTTTGTGGACAAAATAATTTTGAATGGAGAGGCAGCAAGTAAAGAAAAGAAAAAAGCTTATGGGTTTGTTACAGGCAAGTCAGGAACAACAGATAAGAGAGCAAAGATGCAGTCCTTACAGGCTCCTACAGAACAGCAGCATCTGGTCAATGCTTAGTGAGGAGAAAGTTCTACTTATACATCATCTTCTGTGGAATAACAGCAGTAGTATGGGCTTTGGTTACATGTTATTCTAATGCCCAACACCACAAATTTGCAAGCCACGACCCCAAAGGAGACTGAACAGATTAAAAGATCTGAGTACTAGCGTGGCTTTTTTGTTTGGGGTCTTCCAGGTATCATATCCCCCATGTGAAACACGGATGTTTATAGCCAGAAAAGCTAGCAGCTTGCTCTGCAAGATGTAAACATGCATTAACAGAGCACAAATATTCCTCCAAGGTACACACACAGTAATCGCATGCTCTACAATCCAGCATTCCTCTAGTCCACGGAGAACCAAAACACAGCAAGCAGGCACAACCCAGTTTGGAGCCATGGTTTCCATGTGTATCCTCCCTGCAAAGAGAACAACTTAACAGAAGAGATTGTCTGGAAAGGTCTCCTCAGAGATGTAGGACAAACTTGGAAAAGTAGTTGCGCTCTTCAGGATCATTTAAAGTTCTTCAGGTCATGACTAAAAGGCATCAGTTCTTAAAATAAGGATATGTTACAAAGTATCTTCTTCCTCTTTGGTTTCACAGTTTGAGCAGCTCAAGATTTTAGCGGATACCTTGTGAACTGTTTCAGTTTGAGACTAATGCTTCATACTATTTAAAAGCTGGCATTCAGAGACTACAAAGCAGTGGGTCTGGCTTCAGCAGTTCACAAGGCATCAGTCACCGTAATCAAGTCAAACTTCAGACAGGGAATTCAGAATTGAAATTCCCATTAAGAACCCAGGAACTGAATCTCCATTCTCCTCAAGCTAAAGAAACACAGATAGTTTGAATAGAAAACAAGGTTCTCTGCCATAGATGCACAGGATTTGCTTCCAGCCTGGGTGGCGTTAAAAAAAATCCAAACATCTGGATCTTTAAAATTACTGGGAGTCCTCTGGCTGTGGTTCCAGATTTAGCAGCAGGGACAGTCAGGCTGAGCAACCACCCCTCTCTGTCCCAGTGTCCTGAACCAGGTGGTTCACTGATCACACAAAACACATCTGTGTAAGGAACAAGTTAAGCACACCTTACTCCTCCTGACTTCTTCTTCTGTTATGAAATGGTGTTAGGTGTTTGGGGGTTTTAAACTTAAAATTTGTATCAAACTAGAAAGAAAGCAGACTTGAATCTACATGCAAAAGATGACAGCATTGAAGCTTATTTTAATAATTCATGTTTTAACTACATCAGATAAATAGTCTTTAAATGTTTAAATTCACCTGGACATGATTTGCATTTTAAAACTGTTCCATCAAAGAGATTTTGTCTGCAGGGAAGGAAGTGAATTTGTCTGAAGCATATGATAATCAGCTGCTGGAACTAGCAGATGCCATCATCTCAGTCCTACTCTTTTATTCATGGATGGACTTCTCTCACTTTTTTACCCCGCTTTTTCAATTCTCAACTTGATTTCATTTGGTCATTAAAATTCAGAAATCAAAACAGCCTCTCTGTATTCCTTTATGTACTCTCCTATGATGTCATGGTCACCAAAAGTTGCTTTACTACTTCAAACAAGTTCTGTTTCTGAGTGTTCAGCCAATGACCTCTACAAATTCAGTCGATGACTTTAAAACTTCAGCAGGATACATGGACTGTTTAATGAGTGTAGGTCTCATTAAGACAGCTACCGCTATTTGAATAGGCTGGATCACAATCAAAAATCCTACTAAGTACAACATGAAAGATTCGAGTTTCTTTTTTTTTTAATAATAGATATTTATGCAGCCTGCTCTGAATGCAATACAAATATTCTTTAATGAAAAAGCGCTTTATATAGAAAAATCCATCAGAACAAAACCACAGGCAGGCAGGCAGCCAGCCACAGACTTGGCATATATCTTGGCAGAGGTCAGTGACCCCGACACTGCTTCATGTTGGTAAAGCTCCTTAGTTTGATCCCTTTTCTCTAGAAATTCTGCCAGGTTTTTGCATAATTCCCCCTTCTCTCCCAAGTATGCTGCCCTCATTCTCAGTCCCTCGGTTAATTTTACGTCAGCTTCTGGGAGAAACAATGGAGAAACACCAGTGGGCCACAGCTCACTGTGATCACCACTCCAAAGTGCCCAGCAATTAGCAGCTGGCAAAAAAATGAGTTCTGGCACCAAATCCTTTGATTAATATAATCTCCTAAGGTACAAGGGAAATAGTGAAGTTGTCCAGGGTCCTCCTCTAAGGCTTGCAACAGATGTCTCCTTGGAATTGAGAAATCCAAGTTCAAACACAACTTGGTTGTATGGGAGGGGTCACTTTTACACATGACTACCATAATTTTGACTGCAGTGCCCTAAAACACACTTCATCAGAAGCTTCTCCACAACACTATCCCTGCACAGAGCAAGGCATGAATTAGCTATATCACTAGAAAACTGACTCTTTTTTATCAGCCAGAAGAAAGCTACTTGCTCCTCAAGGCCTGGGGAGTTTAGGCTATACAAAGGTGGAAGACAGCAATAATTCTTGCACTGAAATAATTTTCAACTTAACGAAGAAATATTTAACCTTTCATGTAAACATATTTAGTGTACATGTAGGATCACATGCTACATGTGGGAGAACACAACCACACATGGACACAACTTCTGGGCATACACGATGACTGGTAAGATTCAGAATCCATCTGAATTGAGACAAGTTAAAGGTTACAAAAAAACTCCAAAATCCCAACACGCCTCATTCAGTTCTGCTGCAGAAGGGATATGAGGCATGGCTACACACAGGCTGATGTACAGACATCCACAGCCCACTTTGAGAAGAGAATAGAGGTAATGGGCAAAGGTGATGTGGAGAAGGTGGCAGTGATTTAAAACACTGAAAATATTTGATGCAGAATGAAAGATGAAAAGATGGCATTCAACACCCTGAATCTCTCTCCAGCAGCAGTTTCAGGGAACAGGGTGGACACCGACTTGTCTGACCTCTCAGAGAGGGCTGGGTTTCTCAGGGTGAAAAGGAAGGGCAGAAAAGGTTCTATTTTAGTCTCACCTTGAAAGTGTGTTTAATACCTCTTCTGTTAGTCTCAACTCTCAACACTGAAATGAAGAGTCTTAGAGGGGCCAAAAGGTGGCAGAGCATTCCAGGAATATGACTGCAAGAGGACAATATCCAATACTGAAATATGGTACTGACACTTGAGAGATTTTCAGGGCCTTTTTCTTGAAAAATGTAATTTTTTCCTTTATCATGAGTGATGGTCCCTACTTATCAGAGAGTTTCACTTTTACACAACCCCAGAGAAGCTCTGATTCAGGGAAGACTCAGAGTCCTTTACCACTCCTGAAGGGCTGGGCAGCACATGGACCCCTGTTCCCAGCAGCCAGGCAGCTTGCAGGAAACCAAGCTCTGGCTACAAAGACTGGAATGTGTAATTCCATGAGCTTTTTTGGAAATTCAGTGGGGGTGGATATCAGCCATAGTTAAAATTCACAAACAGGTGAGCTCTACAGGATTAAAGTGTATGCATGTATGAACCCAGCTCTGATTCACAAAAAAATTGAGGGGATGGTCCAGCAATTGGAATGAAGCATAGGAGTCGAGGGATCCTAACTTTCTTTCCACTCTGCAGCTGACTCATCATCACTGGGGTTGTTCAGCATGGAGAATAGAAGGTTCCAGGGATATCTCATTGAGCCCTTCCAGTACTTAAAGTGGGCTTATAAAAAAAAAGGAGGGAGAGGATTTCTACATGAGCAGACAGCGATAGGATAAGGCAGAATGGTTTAAAACTAAAAGAGGAGAGGTGTTGTTTAGATGTTAGGAAGAAATTCTTTACTCAGAGGGTGGTGAGACACTGGAACAGGCTGCCCAGAGAAGTTATGGATACTCCATCCCTGGAAGTGTTCAAGACCAGGCTGAACAGGGCCAGAAGCAACCTGGTGGTTGGTAGTGGAAGGTGACCCTGCCCATGGCAAGGGGTTTGGAACAGAATGATCTTTAAGGTCCCTTCCAACCCAAATCATTCTGTGCTTCTATGATCCCGAACAAGTCTCCTCCAGACCCATGTTCTTCTGTCTACTCAGTGCACCAATACCAATTTATCTGAGCTCAGACCTTCACTAAGCAGCATTCACTTGAGGAAGAAGTAACAAAACCAAGAAAACCCTCAAGTCCCCAGAGGTGCGTGGAAACTTCCAGCCTGTCCAAGGGATATTTGTACCCAGCTAACCATGGCACATGTAGCATTAACAGGCTGTCATGTCCACTGCACTGTTTAGCTCTGGGACTTTCTCCTGATGGACGTGGCATCAATTGGATCAGTTATATCCCAGGGTCATTAGTAATATAAGAGAGAGTAAACACAGGCAGTGTTTCTTTTGCTATTTAAATGTATTAATCTTCTAGATGCATTGATTTTGGGCAAGCCAGCAAGTTTCTCCCCCATAACAAATACACTCGTTTCCTCTTTCCTTTTTCAAGGATTTTAAACATACAAGAGAAACCATGGGAACATATTCCGATTAACAAGGATTTTATTACAGGAAAGTAGGAGGGTTAAATGTAAGCACTGTTCCAGTCAATTAAATACTATTATTAGTGATACTTAACACACTAAGTTCTTGAAAGGTTCAACTGTGTAAGGTACAAGGCAACAAAGTGAATCACACAGCACAGAGCAGCTTCCAAAACTGTGTCCATGAAGACCTGCAAATGGGTTAGGGAAAGCTGTATCCCAGTTAGAATCACCATTGATTTTAATCAGCTGAGCACTGTAATAAGATTAGAGGTGATTGGGCTGAGTAGTGGGATTTAACCCATTCACTAATCCCCAGAATTTACTATTTACAGCTCAAACCCATTAGCCCTTCAGAGCAGAATGGGCTTCGTCCTCCTGAAAGATGCAACATTCAGAAGCAGTATGAGATACCCAGTAAAGGAAAGTGATGAACACCGTTGATTCCTGCCTGCAGAGCCTCTGTCCAGCTGGGCTGTTCACTAGCAAACAGCCTCACCCTACCAGGAGACTGCCCAGAAGAACAGTGAAGTTTTGCCTCTGACCTGTCAAAACTAACCAGAACAGATTGTTCTTGAGAGGGAAAGCTGTCCATAAAGGAACATTACAAAAGAGGATAGTGGTCAACAGCTCAGAGTCCCAATGGACATCAGTGGCAAGTGGTGTCTCTCAGGGGTCTGTATTGGTACCAGTGTTATTTAATATCTTCATTAATGGCACAGATGAAGGGATCAAGTGCACCCTTAGCAAATCTGCAGATGACACCAAGCTGAGAGGTGTGGTTGACACACCTCAAGGACAGGATGCCATCCACAGGGACTGGACAAGCTCGAGAAGTGGGGCCATGGTAACCTCAGGAGATTTAATAAGATCAACTACAAGGTGCTGCACCTGAGTCAGGACAATCCCTGGCATCAATCCAGGCTGGGGGATGAACAGATGGAGAGCAGCCCTGCCCAGAAGGACTTGGGAGTGCTGGTGGGTGAGAGGCTGGACATGACCCAGCCATGTGCACTCACAGCCCAGAAACCAACCATGTCCTGGGCTGCATCCAAAGCACCATGGAGGGGATTCTGCCCCTCTACTCCACCCTGGTGAGACCCCACCTGCACTGCTGCATCCAGCTCTGGGGTCCCAACACAGGAAAGACATGGACCTGTTGGAGCAAGTCTAGAGGAGGCCACTGAGATGATCAGAGAGATGAAGCATCTCTCCTAGGAGGAAAGGCTGAGAAAACTGTGACTGTTCAGCCTGGAAAAGAGAAGGCTTCAGGGTGACCTAATTGCAGCCTTCCAGTACCTGAAGGGAGCCCACGAGAAAGATGGAGAGAGTCTATTTACAAGGGCCTGGGGTAACAGGACAAGGGGAAATGGCTTCAGACTCAAAAGACAGTAGGTTTAGATTAGATATTAGGGAAAAAGTCTTTACTGTGAGGGTGGTGGAAAACTGCTACAGGTTGCCCAGAGAAGCTGTGGGTGCCCCATTCCTGGAAGTGTTCAAGGCCAGGCTGGATGGAGTTCTGAGCAACCTGGTCTAGTGAAAAGCACCCCTGTCCATAACAGAGGGGTTGGAACTAGATGATCTTTAGGTCCCTTCCAACTCATTCTATGAATAGCTGTCAGGAACACACGTTTAAAGATTTCTTGAAAAAAAAAAAGGGAAAAACAAAAAAAA